>VZQC01010550.1:3860829-3979844 GCA_009823505.1 Rhizomys pruinosus | reverse complement strand
ACGCTCTGACTCTAGGCCGGGTCCGGCGGGGGGCAGCTGGGGAGAGGGTCTCACTGTGAACCCGTCTACTAAGGGGGTCCCCGGCCCAGAGGGACCCGGGGGCGGGCTAGATCAGTGTCTACCTTAAATACCCCCACCCTCTCTCCCCCGCTTTGCCCATAGTGAGTTGCTAGAAATCCAATGTGGTCTTTTCCTTTGTTGGAGAACCTTCAGGAACAGAAAGAGAAGCACTAACTTAGGCTTGCTCAACATCTCAATATAGCATACCACCAAAACTGAAAACCTGAAACCGGAGGCCAAGTTAGAATCACACAAATTTGGTTTGGGAGAAAACTAAAAAAAAAATAAAAAAAAAGAAAAAAAAAAAAAGCATCGGTAGAGGAGGGAAGCAAAAACCAACGCAACTAATATAGTGAAAAGTCGTGTGGTGACTTGAACCACAAAAGGGAAATCCATATGCCAGGGACACGATGAAGGGCCAAATGGGAAAGGACAGGATCCTCCGCACACAGGCTCCAACCTGTAGGAGAAGCACAATGGATCCCTTGGAGGAGACCCAAAGGAACAGATCTTAGACGAATAAATGCAGACTATCCGCAGAGAATTAAAAGAAAATAAAGAAGAAGTCATGGAAACTAAAGAGAGAGAATTAAATACGTCTAAAAATGACCTAGAGGGATACAATGACAAAATCTTCCAGAATAACTAATGAACAGCAACTGACAAACATCCAGAAAGAACTAGGGGAGTAAAAAAAACAAACTCCGCTAATTGAATGAAACACTGAAAAGTAACCAACACAAAAAAAAAAAAAAAAAAAGAATTAGAAGCACAAAAGAAGAGATTAGAGAAGCACAGATAGATTGAGAACTACGTGAAATGGTGGAGGTACTGTAAAAAAACATAGGAGGAAAGAAAAAGGAATTATAGAACACTCAGTCACAGGTACATAAGAAAGAAAGTAAATTAGAATTAGCCTCATATCTGAATGGAGGAAGCAGAACAAGAATATCAACCATGGAGATAACACAGAGCAATTATTAAAAATGGCTTAAAATAAAGAAATGATTAAAATTTTAGGTAAAATACACAAAAGGTGGCTGAACAACCAGCGAAATGATGGTGTACACTATTAAAAAGTACCGGAAACCTCCGACAGTCAATAGAATAGAGAGAAGTGGATAAAGAATCCAAAGAGAACTGGTGATTGATCAATTCTTGCAAACAGAATATATAGAATGAAAATTTTCCTAGCAACACTAAAAAAGGACATGGCCATACAAAATACAAGAAGCAATAGGACCCCCAAATAGACAAAAATCAGAAAAGAACTACCCCCACTGCCATAGTCAATAGGTTATAAAATGACTAGATGCGCCAAATACATAAAAATCCAATCGAAGGGCGCGAACAATAAGAAAACAAGTCTCAACATACATAAGGGAAAACCTCATTTAGAATAGTACCAGACTTGACTTTCTCGCTCTCAAACGATGGAAGAGCTAAGAAAGATACATATGGAGCAAGCATTCCCTGTGTTAAGGGACTATGGATGCCAAACCCCAGAATACTGGGTTTTGAGCCCAGCAAAATGTCGACTATAACTTGGAGGAGGTAAGAAGAAAAATCTTCTCCATCGAATAACAAGATGATGAGATACATGGCCTGAGAAAACCAACCCTATAAAATACTTGAAGCATCAAAGGGCAAAGAGAGTAGCAACACATCCTCAAACACCTAGTGAAAAGAACTAACAAAAACATAACCATAGAGAAATCAAAGGCTAGAAGTCCAAATGGATAATAAGTGAAAGAGAACAACATCCACCTTTTCAATTAAACATTAAATATAAATGGGCTAAATCATGGATTATCACTTATAGCTAAAAATGAAAAAAAAAAACTGAGAGAAAGATGCAGGACAGTTATGGCAGAATGCATGATCTGGGATGGGGTGGGGGTGGGGGGGAGGGAAAGGGAAATAAGCCTGAACTGAATTGGAAAAATGTATGAAATGCACAAAGCATCAATAAACCTAATTTAAAAAAAAAAAAAAAGAGTTTGAAAAACAAAAAGTATGTGTGGGGGTCCATCATTGTCTTTTCAAGTCAGATGGACCTTGTGAATATTTATTCAGGGCTTACTGCTTGTTGACAAGAGGCTTCCACATTAATGAAAAAGGAGGAAAAAAACTCATTTCAACACAGGTGGAACTGAATATTCTCTGGACATCCTTTTTCTAGACATGTTTGAGAGTAAGTCTGACAAGTTAGACTTTCCTATAAAATGCTTAGATATGATTTGACCTAGCTTTTTTGACCCATGTTTAGTCTCAATTCAACACCAAATCCTTGTAGGTAAACACAGATTTCACTCCCGTCAGCATTCAGTGCCCTCTTTCCAGTGTAGTTTTGGGGCTGGCAATCAGTCTTCTTGCAGAGCCTGATGCCTCTGAGATACAGACAGCACCAACAGCACAGACAGCACCGACAGCTTTCAAATACAGACAATCATCTCTGTGAAAATGAGCCAGTTTTAAAGATGAGCTCAGATAAGTGAGTACTTCCCACACTAAGCCTGAACATTTTGCACTTGTTGCACTGTAAATTATTCTACAATAATTCCCACACACCTTGCCTTTTGTAACAGATTAGACTAAACTTAAGATCTCTTAATGGTTTAAGATGTCATTGTGAAGCATGTCAGCTACCAACCTGTGCCAAGAGTAGAAGTTCATGTAAAGCATTTATTTTTACTGAAGTTCTTTTGGTCTTGGTAGGTCAAAATAGCCTTGCTTGCTCTTTTGAACTCCTTGCCTCCATGAATTAACCAGAAGGTGAAGCACAATCTAGTCCCTAGGAGTGAAAAGCTACCATGACAGCATGTGTTCTCTCATCATCCTACAGGCTGTGAATACTTTAACAAAACTTAACCTGCAGGGATAGGCCAAGGATTCTGTGAAGTGAGCTTTTCACATGATTTTGATGCTGTCTAGAAGTTAGTGCTGTCTGTATGCAGCACTATGATGCTCTTTTTCATACAAAATTTAATTTTGTCCTCATAAGAATCCTACGTATTAGGTTCAAGTGTGTATTTATCCCCATACAAAGAAGACTGAGGCAGAGAAACCCTAAGTAATTTGTGTACTTGGCAGAGCTCAGACTTAAAGGCAGGTAATCTGACCCCAGAACTTTGTTTCACTACAACTGCAAAGGCTACAAAATGCTGACCTGCGGGTTGTGGGTTGAGTGTAGTCCGCAGATAGGTTTTGTTTGTCTCATGAGCCAGTGGTAACTTTGGGCACCATAACCTACATGTGGGTGTTTTGTGCTAGCATAGTCTCTGGTGAATGAGACTTTAAATCAGGCATTCCTTTGATGGGGTTGGCATGAAGAAAGGGGTGCTGTTTTCTAATTCAGACCAAGGGCCCAGATGAACTAGGGGTATCCAGGGCTGTCGACACTAAAGGACTGAATTATTCACACAGAGTTCCAAACGTCTGACTTCCATGGAAAGGGAAAGAAAGCAGGGGATGGGAATCAACACTTGCTGGGACAGCAGGTTTCCTAGAAGTGACGTGTACTGGCCTGCATGCAACAGGCTCGTTGGCTCATTTTGCACACTAATGTGAACTGTCAGACACAGTAGGTTTTCTAAGCTGTGACCTCTGTACTACATTTTTCTTCTGGTATTTCATTTTAAAATCTTCTTCCTTTCCCTCTTCAAAAAGGGGACCAGTCATGGCCCAGTGAGTGACTAAGTTTCCTCCTTGTGCAAATTAACAAAAAGCAAGTCTAGTACTCCTGAGCTGATTGATTACCTCAGGTGACCAAACAGGGCGGATTCTGTTTTCCTGTGCAAGCTGTTTTTTTTTTTTTTTTTAGGACACACTGTTCTCTTGTGGTTCCATGCCTGGTAGAAAAAAAAAAATAAAAAGGAACATAACTTTGCCGTGGATATCAGGTGTCTGATAGCTGTTCCTCTTGGAGCACTTCCCTATCAACATGAAAACTGCACACGTGTTTGCATTTGAAAAGCATCACTATTTGTTTTTGTTTTTTACAACAAAGCAAGTATCATCTAGGCCATAGCTTGTGGGAATGGCAATTGGAAGAGAAGAGTTTTTGCTGACTGAATATTAGTCATCTGGTGACTGCCAGACACTTCCTTTTTCCAGCTTGGGCTTCAGCACATGGCATATTTGTCTCTACCAAGCCAATTGGATCCAGTAGTTCCAAATAGCCTCCCAGTGCCCTTACCACAGGGATGGCTGCCTTGGTTTACAGAGATACTTAATACATTGTGAGGAGACTTAGAACACCTTCACCAGTACTCCCAGCTAACTGAGGATTGTCTTGGCAATGGCCACTCCTCAGTGACACTTGCTTTGACCATGGACACAGGAGAAACCATTTCACCTGCTGGATCTTTGTCTCATGCCAGAGAGATGCTGAAGAGAGATCAGCACCAGCACCTTCATTCTGTCAGCTTATCTGAACGGGGGTTAAGAAAAATCAACAAGAGTTTGGACCATAGTTTTAAGTTTTCAGATTGACTTTTTAAACTGAGATTATACATTTCTTATTTAATAATTCTCCTTGCTTTTGTATCTACAAAACACTTTTTAAAAATCCAGATAGTAATGGGACTAGCTTACAACAAATATTTTCCAAGAGCCTTTGAAAAAGAATTCTATGAGCTGACTGAGGATGTGTAAGTTGAAGTCTCTAAGAAGGAAAACCAACCTGGCTGGATTGCCCATTTCCCTCTCTCCTTTTGCCCTGTTTACCTTCTGCTTACCTGGAAACCTGATGTCTGGATCCCCTGCAGCTATTTTCTGAACATAAGGAGTAGATGAGTACTATGAGAACTATGCAGCAGAAAGCTACAAGCTCATGAAATTCGGTTATGAGAATATAATGACCTCCCATGCTCATGGATTGGGAAAATTAATATAGTAAAAATGTCCATTTTACCCAAACTGATATACAGATTCAACGCAATCCCAATGAAAATCCCTATGAGCTTCTTCACAGACTTGGAAAAGAAAATCATTAAATTCATATGGAAAAACAAAAGACCCCAAATAGCTAAAACAACCCTGAGTGAAAAATGCAATACAGGGGGGATTACCCTACCAGACTTCAATCTATATTACAGGGCCATAGTCATAAAGACAGCCTGGTACTGGCACAAAAACAAACCAGTTGACCAACGAAACAAAATTGAAGATCCAAACTTGAGCTCATACAATTTCAGCCACCTCGTATTTGACAAAGGGGCAAAAAACTCTCAGTGGAGGAAGGATAGCATCTTCAGCAAATGGTGCTGGCAAAATTGGATCACCATCTGTAGAAGAACAAAATTAAACCCCTACCTCTCACCCTGTACAAAAATAAACTCCAAGTGGATCAAAGATCTCAACATGAAGTCTGAAACCCTGAAGGTGATAAAAGAAAAAGTTGGCAACAACCTATAAGACATAGGTGTAGGAAAAGACTTTCTAAATCAAACAGCAGTCACACAGGAAGTAAGGTCAACAGTTGACAAATGGGACCTCATAAAACTCAAAAGCTTTTTTGTACACATCTGATAGAGCATTAACATCAAGAATATACAAATTACTCAAAAAACAAAGAAGTAAGAAGATAAATGACCGACTCAAAAGATGGAGTAAAGAGCTGAACAGGGTCTTCATCAGTGAGGAATTAAAAAATTAAACATCTTAAAAAAGTGTTCAACAACATTAATAATTAAGGAAACGCAAATTAACACCACTCTCAGATATCATCTCACTCCAGTATGGCTAGCTAAGATCAAGAAAACAAAAGACAACAGATGCTGGAGGGGTTGTGGGGAAAGGGGAACACTCATCCACTACTGGTGAGCATGTAAACTTGTACAACCATATGGAAAGCAGTGTGGAGAACCCTTAAAAGACTTAAAATGAGCCTACCACCTGACCCAGTCATACCACTCCTGGGTATATACCCACAAGACTCATCCTACCACAGAGATACATGCACGTCCATGTTTATTGCAGCTCTCTTCACAATAGCAAAGAGCTGGAACCAACCCAAATGCCCCTCAACAGACGAGTGGATGACAAAAAATGTGGTACTTCTACACAATGAAGTACTATTCAGTGGTAAAGAAAGATGGCACTATGAACTTTGCAGGTAAATGGATGGAGCTCAAAGCCATTATGCTGAGTGAGGTGACACAGTCACAGAAAGACAAACGGAGAATGGTTTCCCTCAGCTGTGGATGCTAACACCAAACCCCCCAGATGAAAGGCACGCTGAAATGACATTATGGTTATATTTTTGTTTATCTGAAAGCAACTATGTTGTTATAATGTGAATCTCTCAACAGGCTCTAGAATCCACCCACCAATTATTTTCAGACTCTGTAATTACTGTATATGGGTGGAGAGTATATATCCATATTTTAGAGTAATATAAAATTAATGGAGGAAAATGTGAATTCCCAAACATAAAAAAAGACTGAGAGAAAGATGCAAGACAGTTATGGCAGAATGCATGATCTGGGATGGGATAGGGTGGGGTGGGGGGAAGGGATAGGGGAATATGCCTGACAGAAATGACAAATAATGTATGAAATACACAAAACATCACAAACAAACAAAAAAATCCAGCATGGGACCTTCATTTTCTGAGTCCTGGCATCACCCACAAACCACTGCAAGGTTTTTATGGGGATTACTTACATGAGATGTATGAAAATTGCCTCATAATGACTGACAGAAATCAATGGAGTCAATCAATACATTAGTGCGTCTTTTCTCATTTACCCTTCCAGCCCATACTCAGTAGAAATCAAGGTAAATGTACTTGCCGTTAGCTAGCATTTTCTAAACAGGCTTCTGTCTAAAGCGGTTTTTGACTAGGGGTCAACTGGCATAGATCTGTCCTGCGTAAACAGGGCCCTCGTGACATTGAAGAGGTTCCCTTCAATGTGAGCAGATCGTGCCATGCTAGGCTGAGGCAGAGGGAAGGTCCTGCAGTGCTGAGAAGGGAACCCTAGCATGTCAGAGATAAAGAAGTTTCCAAACCTTCTGGCAGCCTAAAACCTCTGTCCCCACTCTTCCTGGAAAACTAAAACAAAATGGAGAAGCAGACCCGAATACCAGCCCATGGTGCCTTTACATCCCAGAGACGCTGCCAGAGAGGCGGGACCTGGCATTTTTCTCCAGGATAGACTGCAGCACGCATATTATTTTGATTCCTCTGTGCGTGTCTGTCACCTAGGGGCAATCAATTCTTTTCTACTGTTTTCCATTAAAAAAAAAGTTATAGAATTCTGTCCTTTTTTATACTAGATGAATCTATTTACCTTCTCTTCAAAAGGGAGATCAGAGAAATTGTTTGTAATGGATCAGACTGAGGCTATTCTAGGGTCTGCTGCCTACAGTGTCATCACAGGTTCTCTATTTCCATTGCTCACTTCTGTCCATGGAGTGAAAAAAAAGCATCTGTAGATGATACGTACAGGGCAGGGCTGTGCTCCTGTTGAACAGCTCAACCCAAAACAGGTGCCTTAAGTTTAGTAATCCTTTCATTCAAGGACTTTGGAACTATGTGAAATTAAACAAGAAACATTTGGTAATAGGTAAGTTTTTCTCACCCATAATCATTACTATGAAACAAAGTACAGGGCTTAACTAAGTACCATCAATGAGGAAGGAATGGCATAGAAGAGAGACACCCCAACAGCTTGGGAACCAGCAGTCACCGCCTACAGCCAGACGCAGGTGTTCCAAGATCAACACAAATTGGGATAAGGAAGTAAAAGCAGACAGTACAACTCCATTGCATGAAAAAGGCAAGACAAATATGCTCCAATGAATGAAATATTCTGTGGGCCAGAGCAGGGAGGCTCTTGTCAAGGGCAAGCTAGCTATCAGGAATGAATAGGAAACACACATAAAAACTTCAGCCTTTGACACTTGAAGTACAAAATAGCACGGTAGACAGATAAGACGTGAGGACTTGTGGCTAAGGAGAATCTAATGCCAAATCAGATGCCCCTGAGACATTGAGGTCCCTCAAGCCTGGCTCTGAGGTCACAGGGCATTAGTGCCACTATTTTTACTTCAATAACTCATAGGTAACTTGTTCATGGCTGTGAATAACTTACATGGGCTACAACATGGGAGAGGCTAGAGGTATAAACAGAGAATGCAATGGGAAAAAAAAAAAGAATCAAAGGGGGGTATGTGGAACTGCAAGGCTGTCAGGAGGCTGGATTTTGTCTGCTCCATGGCTGTGTTGTTTGTCGTGCAAATGCATCTTTGTTTGTACCCTTCTCCTTGCTTTGACTCCCCTCTAACTTTTCTTTAATAAATAACCACCAAAATTTATAGTGTTTATAGTATGCCAATGCTCTAGGCATGTTATATGCATGTTATATGCCAATGCTCTAGGCATGTTATACCCATGTATGCTGATCCTTTTGATCTTCACAATCCCATGACTTAGGTATAGATGTGATAACTGATGGCAAGAGACCTCAAGAAATTTCCCAGAGTTGTACAGCTAATGAGTGACAGAACTGAGACTGGTACCCAGACATTCTGGCTCCAGACTCTGTGCCCGCAACAACCACGTTATTCTGAGTTCACTCATTTCTTCTTCACCCCCAAATCTGGCCTTTAGCCAGAGATCTCAGACCAATATCTGTACTTCATCTTCTGATGCACATCAGTATATATTTGGTCATTTTCTCCAGAAAATTATTTAATGAAACTTTAAGATACAATTACCAGTTCATAGAAATTGAGATCATTGAAAAACATGTGGACACATGCCATGTGGAAACAATCTGCAAATGCCAGTCTGTGTGGAACTTGCCAAGACCTCAACTCAGTTGCTTCAGTGAACAAACCAGAGATAGAGTGAAAGAGAGGGAAGGAGGAAGAGAAGGAAGAAAGGGATTGGGAAGAGAGATTTTACCTATAGATTAAAAGTGACTTAAAACATTTACAGCCGCTGTAACATGAATGTTATTTGGAGGCTGGTTGAAACAAAGCCTAAAATAACAAACTAAATCTTTAATGAGACAATTGTAACTTGGACATTATCTAATTATTCAATAATTTAAAGTGTTATTGCCAGGCATGGTGGCGCACAGCTTTAATCCTAGCACTCAGGAGGTAGAGGCAGGCAGATCTTTGTGAGTTCAAGGCCATCCTGGTCTACATAGTGAGTTCCAGGACAGCTGGGACTACAGGGAGACCCTGTCTTGAAAAGACCAAAAAAAGTGTTATTATGGTAAAGTTTTCAGTATTACAATGATATTATTAATATACCTCTGAAATACATGAAATGATGTCTAGATCTGTTTCAAAAAAATATGGGGGGGGGCAACTGAGAGGGACCGAAATGACACAAGATCAGCCAGAAAGTGTCAACAATTTAAGATACATGTTAGCACTCTGGATATTTTCCCACATACTTCTGCACAGCTTGAAGACCATGTGCTGAGACTTCATAAAAGTTTAGAAGAAGAAGTATACTAAGGTTTAAAATTAAGATTTCAGTGAAGAAGGATATTCTAGATTCACCAGTATTTATCTGCATGCACATAGTTCCTTGTCCTTTTGAAAGGTTTTTCTTGTTGTTTTGCTTTGCTTTTTGTTTTTTGAGACACAGTCTCCCTGTATCCTAGGTGGCCTGGAACTCACTATGTAGATCCCCTGGAACTGGAGTTACATATAAATGTTAGCTATCATGTGGGTGCTGGGATCAGAACCTAGGTCTTGGGTTCTTAGCCCAAGCTGGCCTCTTTGCCATCTTCTTGCCTTAGCAGGAGTGTTGGGAACAGAGGTGTGTACCATCATACCCAGAGACTCTGGTACTCAGCTGTCCTCCAACAGCTGTGATAGGCAGCCTACTGGAAAAAGCTTAACTGACACAATTTTTTCACGCTAAGAAGCAGAACTTGGGCTCTCCCACACAGAGCATGGATTTGGAATCCTAGAATCAGAGCATGGATTTGGAATCCTAGAACTGTACCTTAATACAGATGCATACGACATAGAAGCCCTCAAATGTTCTCTTACTTTATCACTAGCTTTACAGAACCATTTTAGGAGACTAATCAGCCCAAATTTGCTAAACAGCCTTAAAATAAAAAAAAACAAGTCCTTATAAATGATGAAGAAGCTTATTAGAGAGAATCAGCTGACAGTACTTTTGACCTTAAATTTTCATGGTTGTTCACTAATCAAGAACTAATTCACTCTGCTTTCAAAGCCTAATTATTATTGTGCTTATACTTTTGCTTCCAACATGAAGTGCCTCTTCACAAAGCATGGCTGTTTCTTATGGCATTGCCTCAACTGGTCCTGACAAGAGAGAAGATGAATCATAGGAGTGGCCTGGCACCATCTCAATTTGTTAATACTCATTACCAAGGGCTAAATCTCAGCCAGCCAGATTCAAAGAGCTTTTGGCTTTCCTCCCTACCTATCTTCTGCATCTTCCTCTTCTTCCTCTCCCTCCTGTCCCCCTCCCCAACAGCATTCACCTCTTCCTAGTCCTTCTCAAAAAGGTTACTCACAAAAGCTCAGTCCTAGTTGATATAATTTTGAACTACCAGTGCCTTAGCTGGCAGAATCACTGTCAAGGGTGGTTTCACATATGTCTAGGAGCACAGACAGGTTTAACCTGATCCTCAGGAAAATTTTCAGTGGTGGGTACTAAAACTAATCTATAGCAACAGATGAAATGGTCAACAATATATTCTGGGTAACAAAGACATATAGAGCTCAGTGTCCCAGAGATTTCTGAACTCTACCTCCAGGAGACCAAGGCTTTCATGCCTCTACTAAAAGTTCTCCTTCCTGCCATTTGAAGATATATGTATAAGCTTCATTGAGCTGAACCAGCAGCTCTTTATCAGCCTAAATGAACTACCATCCCTTGTGTCTGGTCTGGGCCAATTCCAATGTGGATATATTACTTCCTCTCTTTTCCTTCTATTTCTTCTCCTCCCTTTTCCTCCCTCTTCTCCACTTCTCCTCCTCCTCCTCCTCCTCCTCCTCCTCTTCCTCCTCCTTTACTCCTCTTTTCTCCTCCTCTTCCTTTCATTTCCCCATAGAATATGTCCAACTGGTAGGGCTTGCAATTATGATCATCCTGCCTCAGCTTCACACAAGCCTGCATGATTACATTTGCCCCTGATCATACAGCAATAGCACAGTGATGAAAGGCTAATCAATAGCATGAAAAAGGGTTGTGCTAAGGCTGGAAGTGAACCAATACAGGATGAAGAACACAGATTAAGAAAATATGTGACTAAGTGGAACAAAAGATATTAATAACCTGCTAAGCCAACAGGCAACAGTTGAGATGATCATAATCCCAATGGAAAAACATAGCAATAAATAATTCATGAATCTCTATGACTGAGGAAGAAAATTTATGTTCATTCTGGCCACCAAGTCTATTGCTATGTCTTTTTCCCCCTATGAATGCATTTTCTGGTACATGCATGTTTACACCTTCCTTGTCCATGCACAGTGTCTAGAACATTCTGTAAATACTTCTTGCTTGTCTTTAAAAGCAAAATTATTCTCAAATAAGCTAGTCCTCTCAAAGGAGAGATTTGGCAAATGTGCCAGTTCTGTATCTAAGAGATAATAACATGCACACACATTGGCCCATTGTCTCGGAAAAAGAGCAGACACTTATACACATGGTGTCATGACCTGCAAGTTTCTATCACTATCTCACAGGGCTGCCAAATTGCAAATGTGCAAATTGCAAATTCCAACCACTGACAGTCCTGATAGTTAAATCCCTTCAGAAAGAACTAATGCATTTTATTTTATTTACTTATTTTACTTCCTTTTTATTTATTATTTTTTATGTGTATGAATGTACTATCTGCATGTAGTTTGGTGCACCCGTGTCCTGCAAATGCCGTGAAGGTCAGAAGAGGGTGTTGTATCCCCCTGGAACTGGAGTTAAAGATGGTTCTTAGCCACCATGTGGGTTCTCGGAATCAAACCCGGATCCTCTGTAAGAGCCATCTCTCCAGCCACTCCCCCTTTTTTTTTACTTCTTATGTGTATGAGTGTACTGCCTGCATGTAGGTAGGTGCACCCATATCGTGCAATGCTGCAGAGGTCAGAAGAGGGTGTTGGATTCCCCTGGAACTGGAGTTAAAGATGGTTCTTAGCTGCCAAGTGGGTGCTGGGAATCGAACCCCGGTCCTCCATAAGAGCAGTCAGTGCTCTTAACCACTGAGTTCTCTCCAGCCCCAAGAACTGATGCATTTTACTAGTGTCAATAGATACCTTCATTGAAGTCTACATATCCATAGAAAGATATGTAGGAACAAAAATTCAATATTTCAAGAAAAAATCTCTGTTGGAATGTTAAATTCTTGATGACAATGTCATCATCTTGGCTAAGCATTGGTTTGTGACACAGAAGTTGTATTATAAGGAACTTTCTCTCTTATCCTCAACTTTATGAGAAGCTGTACTAAATGTTTAAAGATGTCAATTTATAGAAGAGAGAGTGTTGAGTGAGTGTCTCAGATTGTATCATGCTTTCTTGGGTTAATTACACAGAGGTCATGCCTTCATGCCTTCTGGATACTATGACTTTCGTAAATCTCCATGATTGCTGATACTTAAGAACTTTAGACAGAAGACAGGAGATATTTTGCCTGTGTTTAAAATAATGAGAATCGGTTTCTAAACATTAGGGGTGTGACTAGGAGTCCCTACTTGTGAGTTACACTGCTTCATTCACTAAGACGGACAGTGGGGGGGTCTAAGAACTTAGCATCTACTTATTCCTCTTTTCTGAAATTGACCATCATACGCTTCCAATCAGCCAACAGTTCCAGGTAGAAAAGAAATACAGCATTAATCAGCCTTAAGATCCAGTCTTGTTGTTGGTATTTTCTTTAGTTCCTATTATTCTTTTTGTGTTTCTAAAATAGTTTAATAGTTTAAGGTAGATGCAAGGGTTGGACATGAAAGTAGAATTGAGCCTATGTTATCCTATAGGACATGCATCCTCTCACTCATTTACTAAGTTATCGATTAGAGCATATGTTTTTGGCTGCAGTTATAGATATTCCCAGAGTACTTTAGGATTGATTTTTTTTCTTTCCATGGCTCAGTGTCAGTCCTTGATAAGATTTCTCTATAATAATTAAGTAAGGCTGTGATAGGTGACTATCTAAACAGGAGCTCTACTTCAGCCAAGACACTGTGATGGAAAGTTCACCTTGTGGTTAGTGTAGGCACTTTGCTAATGATAGTGTGTTTTGTCTTGGCAAATCAGAGTATAAGGTAATAGAATATTCAGCCTAGTATGTTTATTAAATGTATGAAAAAATGGCCATTGGGCACAAGCACACAAAAGTAGTCCTTTAGGGCTGGCAAAGTGACTCAGTGTTTAAAGGTGCTTGTTGCCAAGCCTCAGGATCTGAGTTAGATTCCTGGAACCCACATGATAGAGTTCTCTGACCTCCACATGCATGCCATGTCATGTACCAATGCAAACACACAGACACATATGCAAACACACACACAGATCTATAAAAATAAAGTTTTTAAAACTGCTTAAAAAGCAATCTTTTAGCAATATTTTCTCTAAATAGTGTATATTAATAGACTCCCATTTTTTTTTATTCGTTTTTTTTTTTTTTTTTATGTGTATGAATGTACTGTCTGCATGCAGGTCTGTGCACCCGTGTCGTGCAATGCCGCGGAGGTCAGAAGAGGGCGTCGGATTCCCCTGGGACTGGAGTTCTCCTGGAATTGGAGTTTCAGACGGTTCTCGGCCGCCATGTGGGTGCTGGGGATCGAAGCCGGGTCCTCTGCAAGAGCGGTCGGCGCTCTTAACCGCTAGGCCATCCCTCCAGCCCCTCCCATTTTTTATTTTCTGCTGTCACTATATACGGAGCCAATGAGGAAGAAACAGATCATGCACAATCTTTCCAATTTTATGGTAGTTTTACCTATAGTAATCATTAAGGGATACTATCATCCTCTTAGAAAGCTGTAAACATGGTCTGAAACTCTGTATCTTATCTATCCATACCTACATAAAATAACTGTTAGGCACAGAATCCCTTTATGGAATTAGTTTTCTTTCCTTTTTATAAATCAGAGCTTGGAAATGTTTAAATAGGAAGTAATTTTTGTTGTGTCTTTTTGAGATAGGGTCTCCCTGTAGCCCCAGCTGGCCTTGGACTCACAGATATCTGCCTGCTTCTGCCTCCTGAGTGCTGGGATTAAAGGTGTGCAGCACCACACCCAGCAATAGGAAGAAATTTTAAAGAAGTGCTTGATAGCCAAAGGATTTAAAAGTATACTCTTAACAGACTACTTTTTGATGAAAATATGGCATACAAAATTTCTTCGTCATTTTAAAGAAGGGCAAGCTTTGTTCTAAGCAACAGCTTTCTTTCAGCACAGAAGTCTGTCTCCCACCTCCAATGGCACACTTGGCAGCAAAGACTGTTTTCTGCCTACAGAGTCACAGAAACCAGAAAACGCCCTTATCACTCATCCCCAGGAGGCTTAACCCTATGAACACTTTATCTTAAATATACCAGATAAATAGCATTTCTGCATGATAATATGAACTTTTCCTTTTCTAATGGATTCTGATTTTCCCCACACACATTCCTTCCATTACTTTATTTGTGGTGATCCAAACTATTTCAGAAACTATTCGTTGATGCCTCCACCCTTTAAATGCATGCAGGCTTACCTTCTTCAAAGATAATTTTTGTTCATTGTATGCCAAAATCTCATTTAACTCTCAAAACGTTTATCTGGGAAACAGGGTTTTTGGTTTCCTTACCTTGAATTTGAATGCACACGTAATGCATCTTTTAAGTTTTCTTAGGGCTACTCAAACTGTAATACCTAAAATGCTCCTTAAAGTAATATTTAGCCATTTCAAATATATTCTCCTCAAGAGAAAATGAAAAACTGAATTACAGACATTTGGAACTGAGTGTTTGCAATTTGTTCTTAATGGTGTTTGAAAATACAAGGTTTTAAATGTATTCATGTTATTTCTTCAAGAAAGCAATGCTAATAAAATATTTTAAAATTAAAAAACTCCTTTCTCTACATACAGGCGGTAGAGCCAGAGCCCTGTTCTCCTCTGGGGATTCATTCTAGTTATTTCTACGTAAGCAGGACTATCGGTTCCCACCTCACGTTGGCATCTTCCTATTCGTTGAAAAAGGCAGTAGAAACACATCCACACATACCAGGTGCAATGCAGCATTAATCTAGATCCTCTACTTCTGGCTTAATTTAGAAAAACAACAACAGTCTGCTCCCTATATTTCGCTTTCTGTTTATATTTTATTCACAGTCCTCCTGTCTTTCAATATTAGCCACTTTTCTTTGCTTTCACTGTCCACTATTTGGATCTTCTGGACTTATAACTCAATCAACCTTTTGCCTAATCATTGGTTTGTCGCCATCTAGTCTTCTGGAGGAAAACACAACTGAACAAAAGAGACTAGGGCTTTATATGACTCCACAAATGCAGACATACAGAATGGCTTCTTCTTTGGTATTGTGCATTCTTAAACTTTCTTACAGATACAAGGCTGGGGACACGGCTCAGTGGGTAATGAGCTTGCTGTGCAAGTATGAAGACCTGGATTCAGACCCCAGCACCCAGGTTATAAAGCTGGGTGTGGCTGTGCACATCTGTATCTCCAGCAATGAGGATCCTAAAGGCTTGCTGGCCAGTCTGGCTGAGACAGTGAGCTCTAGGCTCAGTGAGAGTCTCTCTCTCTCTCTCTCTCTCTCTCTCTCTCTCTCTCTCTCTCTCTCTCACACACACACACACACACACACATATGCACACTTACACACACACACACACACACACACACACACACCACATACACACAGATGGAGTGCAATAGAGAGACAGGAAAATCCCCCAAATCAACTTCTGGCATCCACATGTGCACACTCAGGGGAGCACACCCCTACACATGTGTGCGCACATACACAAATTTCACACAGAAACAGAGTATAAAGAAAAGCCAGAAACGTCTGAACATGACGTGGGCAAGAAGGGCGGTAGATGAGTACAGAGGCCCCGTGCTTTTCTTTTGCCCTAACTAGCAACCACTCTTCTATGAATTCTGTGTCTTCTTGCTGGTCAAGGTCTCCACGTCCTATCGTATCTTAAGCTTCCCAGTCTTTTCCCTTGAAAATGCCACAAGCATTTCTGCCTTGCTAGGACCTTTCCCCTCTGCATAGTTAGTGAAGAGCCAGCTTCATGTCCTGCCTCAGCCCCAGCTTATCCCAGGAATTCCCTGACTGAATACTTCAATTAGTATTTCCCATATTCTACCTGTATGGAACACATACAATAAGATATATTCTAGAAAAACAGTATCATGTAGTAATCCAGATATTCTGTAATCATTTCCAATTCTTTCTGAACATGGAATTTAGTATACACATTTTGTACACAAGGAAACTGATCTGAGAAAACATGTCACCAGCGAAGGCCCTATTTTAGTAGAATTAAGGTTTGAATTCAGAGCCATGCTCTTCTGAAAACCACGTTTCTACCTTTGTAGTAAAAACGAAGAATTTAAAGTCATCTGTGTCTTACCTGCCTGTCTTCAATTTGTATTCTATGGGCACTGTGGTGGTTTGAATGGACATGTCCCCTACTGGTTCCAAGTAATTAGACATTTTGTCCCCAGTTGGGGGTGCTGTTTTGAGAGGCTTTAGGGGGTGGTAGCCTTGGTAGAGGGAAACATGCCACTGGGGAAGGGGACCAGCTTTAAGAGTCCTAAGCCTCTTTTTTTAAATTTTTTTAATTAATTTTATTTATTTCTGTCTGTGTATGAATGTGCTGTCTGCATGCAGGTCTGTGCGCCCGTGTCGTGCAATGCCGCGGAGGTCAGAAGAGGATGTCGGATTCCCCTGGAGCTGGAGTTTTCCTGGAATTGGAGTTTCAGAAGGTGGGTGCTGGGGATCGAACCTGGGTCCTCTGCAAGAGCGGTTGGCACTCTTAACCGCTAGGCCATAAAAAAAAAAAAATTAAAAAAAAAAAAAAGAGTCCTAAGCCTTGCCAGATTTCCTGTCACGCTCTGCTTTCTGCACTTGCTTAAAGATGTGAGCACTCAGCTTTCTGCTCCAGGTACCTCCTGCCACCATGCGTCCCTGCCATTATGAACTCTAATGCCTCTGTATTTGTAAGCTCAAATCAACTCTTCTATAAATTGTTCTGGTCACAGTGTCTTATTACAGCAAAAGAAAAATAATTAATACAGGCACTTAGTGAATACTCATGAATAGTTCATTCAAATGATACTGAATTTCCAGAGGACCCATCTAAAGAGGATCAAGAGCCAAAAAGAAAGTCAGTTATGGATTAAAATTTCTATAGATCATTTGTAAAGTGAATGGTCCACAGGCTGGCTCACCCTGCTTCACAGAGGCCTTCTGCCTGATTTCACACAATAGATGAAAGTCACTGGTATTTACTTCCATCTTTGTTTCATCTTATCTAATGAACTTGTATGGTCCAGAAATTAATCTTTAGTGGATATTAAAAATACCATAACAGCAGTTAGTACTGCCATTTTTAGTGTCAAAAATGGAACTTCCATTTTTAACCCCAATTAAATTTAGTATTACTCCTAAGGTGCCAGGCTGACCTCATACTTAATTGAATTGTGGGATGACTTAAAACAGTAAAAGGACTTTTAAGAAGATTGCCTCCATGTCTATTGGCTATGAAAGACCAGTGTGTTATCGTACAGAACTGTGTTTCAACACATATTTATGACTTATTTTACACTTTGCACACAGAGAAGTGTTAAGATAGATGCCACCAAACTCATTTTGGTACAATGTGGGAAGCAGTCTTGACTTTTTACTTTTAAATTTTTGATTACTGCCTATGTGCAGTTTTAATTTTATTATTATTATTTTCTTATGTGTATGAGTGTACTGTCTGCATGTTGGTTGGTGCACCCATGTCGTGCAATTCTGCGGAGGTCAGAAGAGGGCAGTGGATTCCCCTGGAACTGGAGTTAAAGATGGTTCTTAGCCACCATGTGGGTGCTGGGAATCGAACCCGGGTCCTCTGCAAGTCGGTGCTCTTAACCGCTGAGCCATCTCTCCAGCCCTAATTTTATTTTTATTAGCATACAGCTAATTGGGTTTATTATAAAGTTTTCAAACAAAATTTATTTTTGTTGTTTCTCCTCCCCTTTATTTGAAAACAACAACAAAAAAAAAAGGTAGACAGAAAACTCTGTATCATTACAAAGTATCTGTCATAGATTCTTTATTCTACAAAGGCAGGACTTTAGGAGGCTGGTTAGGGTGGAGGGCATTTTTTACTAAGTCAGTATATCTATGGAGAATGAATTTCTGGTTATGTAGTATTGATTGTTCATTTTTATTCAAAATTCCAGGCACAGAAAAGTAGCATATGGCAATTAAAGCCAGCCCAGTTGCTGTAAATGCAAGCACAATCAGGTAGGCTTCACTGTACAACATGGCTCTGGCAAGGCAGTTCCGATTTCTCTGCCAGGGCTGCATGGTAATTTCACAATCTTAAGGTAGTTGTGAGGTCTTCTTGTGCACAGCATTGTATACCAGAAAGCAGTGATCCCATTTCTGAGAGTCAATGTGGTCTTAGGGAGCACACAACTTAATCCATCTGGAAGAAATAAAGTGGAAGCCACAGGGGTGTGAGCCATTCCAGTGTCTCACTGAGTAAATACTGGAGCTCTGTGAATATCTCAGGATCAAAATACAGCTATGCTATTCCATAAGCTTGGAAGTTTATTTCAGGTTTCCACTTCCAAATTATAATCAGGTGCAGAAACTCACCCAATTTTTATAGCCTTCTATGTGAGACTAAGTCTTAACAAAACTGTCCTTGTTATAGCTTCCTTTGAAATCTATTAGATTTTTTCCTTGTCTTTTTGTTAGAGAGGAAAAAGAAGGAGCTTATTCATCTGAGTATACCCAACACTGCTCTCAAATGTTTATTTTCTGACCTTGTCCTACTTGAAAAGTTTTATTTATGAATGTCCATAACATTTAAATTTTGGAGAGAAAAAAAATGCCCATGTAAATGGACTAATGAAACCCAATGATAATTTGCATCACTGTACTATGATTCCCAAGCATTCCTCTAAATAGCAGAACAACTGAAAGCCCATAAATGCCTTCATGACTGCTTTGTAATTTTGTTACATAGCTGATATATGGTGGATATGTAATAGAACATTGCTTAGCATGCATAAGGCCTGAGGCTCAAACCCCAGCACCACACATATGAAAACTTTTATTGCTGTTACCGTAATGCCAAAAAATATGCTGCCTGATAAATTACAATCAATATGTAAGAGTTGTCTTGTGTCTTATACTCACATTTGTCTATGCTTTTAACAGAAAAAGTAGATATTCTTCTTTATTTCATTTGGACATTCCTCTTATTTTCACTTAACAAGTTATCATTTTAATGGTTATGATTAGACATTGCCAAGGATTAGAGAATACCTTATCAAGAATAAGGCTATGTATCAAAGGAAAAAAAATGAGAAGGACATGAGAGGCAGAGAGGAATGAAGATGGAACAGGTGTGGAGAGGGCAGGCAGAGCAGCAGAGAAGTGAACGAGTTGGAAAGCATGGGCAGTAGAGTGGCAGGAGCGCGAAGCACCTGCTGCACTGAGAAGTGGGGGTGGCTGAGTGGGGGTGGATTAGTTCCGGAAGACTATGACTCTACCACATAGTCACTTGATGAACTTGGGCAGTGTTATTAACCTTGGAAATAATAATGGAATAAAATTCATAGGGTTATTGTGAAGAGAAAATGAAGTAATTCATGCAAATGCTTGGTTGGTGAGTGGCACACACTAACTCAAACGTTAGCTATGGTGAAGAACGTGGTGAGAACCACACTGGATCAATTCTGTGTGTGCTTGGCTCAATAGAACATTCCTAAATGGGCAATTCAGAGTTCCTACCATATGCACCCTTACTTTACAAGGGAAAACAGAACATGTAGAGACAATCATTTCTGTAATATAAAATGAGAAGTATTTTATAGGTCTTCTGTAATCCTGAACATAGCTAAAGACCAGAATATCAGTACTCAATAATTGTATAGATAGAGCAAGGGAAACATATGACCCACTAGTCTAGAAAAGACATGTCTGGGTATTGATGTTACAGTATGTCATCTGTGTTGGTTGGTAGGTATTTTTCATTTTGGCCTATTACATTGTTCCCTTTTTATTGGTGTCACATTTCATGACCTCTGTGTAATGACAAACTATGCAGTGACAAATAAATATAACTTTTAAATTAGTATCTTTAAGCTGGGCGTGGTAGCTTACAACTGTAACCCAACATTTGGCAAGCTGAGGCAGGAGAATTGCCATATGTTTGAGGCAAATCTGGGCCTAGAAAGGGAGAGAGAGAGAGAGAGAGACAGAGAGAGAGAGAGAGAGAGAGAGAGAGAGAGAGAGAGATCAGACAGAGAGAAATATAACAGGCAGAGAGAAAGAGAAACTGAGAGAGAAACTAAATCACAAGGGCCTTAAATAACCAAAGTTTCCAGAGAAAACACAGCTTTTCTTTGACTGAATATGACTTTCAAGGATTAATATAAAATCAACATTGTGAATTACCCATGAGTTACCACAAGTTAGTGGCGCACGCCTTTAATCCTAGCACTTGGGAGGTGGAGGCAGGCGGATCTCCGTGAGTTCAAGGCCAGCCTGGTCTACAGAATGAGTTTCAGGACAGCCAGAGCTACAGGGAGACCCTGTCTCAAAAAGACCAAAAAAAAAAAAAAATACTACAGTTTGAGCATCTCCAATGAGAAAATCTAAACTGTGAAATGTTACACAAACTAAAATTTTTGAGAACTAACATGATACCACAAGAGTGGAAAAAAAAAAACAACATAGTTAATAAAATTACCTGAAAATACCAACAAAATACCATATAAAGTTACTGAAATCAAGGTATACACAAACACAAATGAATTCTGTGTTTACACTTCATTCTCATCTCCAAGATACGTTTCCACGTATAAGCACATCTTCTCCAGTCCTCCAAACCTAATGTCCAAAACACTTCTGATCTTAAGTATTTCAGATAAAGGATAATCAGGGTGTATTAAGAATATAGATAAAAATGTATTGCATAAGTATGATTGGGTAAGATTGCGACTCATTATAAAGGAATCAAGGTTAATTAAGTGGCATGAACACAAATGAAAAGTGTAAGTGATCATTAGAAATACAAAGCATCCTCAGGCAGCAAAGTCCACAAGGGACAAGAGCAATGATTAAGATGCAAAGGGTTTATTGCAACGTGTTTCAAAATACTTCAAAAAAGAGTCATCCTACTTCCATTTCTACTTAACTATAAAAGAAAGGGTTGGTCTGCCTGCAAGAATGGCCCCTGCAGAACCACCCTGCAATGCCACATGGGAACAAATTCAGGTCGGTGAGCTACGTGTGCTCCCTGAGAACTCAGAGGATCCATCTCTGATTCATGTGTGGAAGCGTATGGAGTTAACTCTTTTGTGGTGTCTCCTTAGCCTTTTCCATTCATTTCCATTGAAACAAACAAATGAACAAACAAACAAACAACTGACCTTGGCTCTGATAGTAGCTGTCCACAGACCATTTTCTAAAGTACAGGTGCTCAGTTCCCAGTTAACAGAATGGAATCTGAAACTTTCTCTTATACAAAGTAACCATTCATGTGGCTGGAGAGATGGCCCAGTGGTTAAGAGTGCCAACTGCTCTTGCAGAGGACCTGGGTTTGATTCCCAGCACCCACATGGCAGCTAAGAACTGTCTTTAAACTGGGCATGGTGGTGTATGCCTTTAATCCTAGCACTTAGAAGGCAGAGGCAGGTGGGTCTCTGTGAGTTCAAGGCCAGCCTGGTCTACAGAGTGAGTTCCAGGCCAGCTGGGGCTATAGGGAGACCCTGTCTCAAAAGAAATAGAAATAACCATTCATAATCATTAGATACATCTTAATTAGTATACCTGAGAGAAGAGTCATCTATAAGTAAAGTAGGAGAGAAATAAAGGCAATAGAGTGGTCGATACAAAAGATTCCAAGAGACAGACAGCCAGGTGCTAAAGCAGCTGCAAAGTATGATGATCTGCCTCTGATTTCTGAGTCATAGTAGAAGAGGAAGAACAAATACTCGAGAGGATTTTTGTTCAGGGCTCTTTAAAGAAGCTTGCTCTATAGTCCAGGCTAGCCATGAACTTGCCATTCTCCTGCCTCAGCCTCTAGACTGCTGGTATCCAGAGAGGTGTGATATTGGAGGGGCTTCTAAGCTGGCCTCAATCAGTGGTTCTCAAACTTCTCTCCTTGGACCAGGTGCCTTGGCATCACCTGTGAATTTGTTTAGAACAACAAAGAAACAAAACAGAACAAAAACAGATTCATGGTCCCTGACCCCAACCTACTGAATGAAAAGCAGAGAATTCCTCAACAATATGTCAGAGCAAATTCCATGTGAGTTGTATATTAAGACTTCATGAAACCAGATGATCTACTTAGAACAAGAGGGTGGGGTCTGAGTTCAGGGTGGAGACTTAGAGCACTGCTCTGAGGAGTGGCAGGTGAAAGAACCCTATCTTTTGAATTAAAAATCTTTCTCCAACCTGGCCTCTAATTTATGTGGACAGTAATAATATGTCTGTGAAAAACTACATTCTGCTTCTTACATGGGAAGCTATGACCCTGGAATGACAGTTTTATTATAAGTTAGTGATGGCTTATGAATACTATAAATCAATTTATTAAAAAAGAAAAGAATGAATCTTAGTTCAGGATGACTAGAAAGGAAACTAGAACAGAAGGATCTGATCCACAGTGAAGTCCACACTCTGCTCAATAAGTCTGTGGCCTTAGATGTTATTAAATCACAGAATTCTTTTTCTCATCTGTAAAGTTGGACCCAGTCTTCTTTTGCTTCAGCAGCAAGGGAGAAGAGGTAAACAGGTGAGTGTATAAATAATCACAACAGAAAGCAGATTGTAATAAAGATGATCATAGCTATATTGGGGCTCAGGGAGGAAATGGCAATTAATTTTCAATAAAGTAAACAAGGAAATAATAAATAAAGACACAATAGAGGGAGATAAGGAAGGATGAGAAAAAATTAGATGGTCATACAGGGTTAGGGTTAGAAAATACACAGCCAGGGCTGGAGAGATGGCCTAGTGGTTAAGAGCGCCGACTGCTCTTGCAGAGGACCCGGGTTTGATCCCCAGCACCCACATGGCAGTTGAGAACCATCTGTAACTCCAGTTCCAGGGGAATCTGATGCCCTCTTCTGACCTCCACCGCATTGCATGACACGGGTGCACAAACCTACATGCAGACAGTACATTCATACACATACAAGAATAAATAAAAAATTAAAAAAAAAGAAAGCACTCAGCCATCTAGGGAAGAGAGACCTCCCAGTGTGGGTTTACAATGCAGAAACCATAGGAACAAAAACGTCTTTCTTAGCTCTAAGATCAAATTTTCAAGTAGTTTTCAGCCAGCTGAAATTAGTAGAAAATATTCACACCGTCGTTTTACCAAAGGGGCTAAGATATTCTCTAATTTTCAATAGTTCATGCATATTGAATTTTGGGCAAGTGCCTTTTCCACTACTTCCTGAATGGAATGTGATTTATGACTGGGTGTCCATGCCTCAGATTTTCTGTACTCCTCACACAGAGATTATGGGTATTTCTGGGGTCATTTACAATGGTTGTTTGCTGCTTCAAAAAGTATTGCTTCTCCGAAGCCAGAATTGAAATTGATTCCATCATAGAAAGGAAGAACACACTGTAATAAATATTTTATTAACCTTTTAAAAGTGGGCCAAGTTTTTATTCTCATAGTAAAATTCTTATATTGAATCTCTGGCAAGAAGCCCCTGCTAAGCACCCTTTTCCTGTCTTAGGTCAGGTCTCAGAGGACCCGAGTGAGCGGAAAGCAGCTGTCCCCTTGAATTTAAAAGCAATTCTGAGCTCCTCAATGCAGCATAGTTACACTTAAGACAAAAGAAGCCGCCAGCTCTGTGTTTCTGGAAGACAAGGCAAAGAAGGCACCCATCCGCTCTGATCCAATTTCATGTTTCCGGGACTAAGCAACAGAACGATTGAGCACACTGTCATGCCTCTTTCTCTCTTCTAGAAAATGCCTATTTCTGGGGCTGGAAACATGGCTCAGAGGTTAAGAGCACTGACTGCTCTCCAGAGGACCTGGTTCAATTCCCAGCACCTATGTGACTGCTAACAATGCCTGTAACTCCAGTTCCAAGGGATCGGACACTGTCTACTGACCTCCGTGGGCACTGTATGACACGGGCACACTTACACACATGCAGGCAATACAGTCGTACACATAAAATAAAGAAAATAATAAGAAGAAAGAAAATATTTATTTTCCAGTCATGTTTTATAGCTGAAATCTTCCAAAGGACTGGACTTACAACAGGGCGTCCTCCTGATGGACGCCTATGGTCCTTCTGGCCCTTAATGTAGGAATCTTAGTTTTAGTTAAGGAATTGTATGCCAGGTGCATGAAACTTGAAGATTTAGTCCAAAGAGTACCGCTTTCCTAGTTTTTAAGTTTATATGTGGTGAATCACATGATTATCCAGAAAACGACTCTTCTGGAGTTTTTAAGGATGTCTGCAGTATGACAACACAAAAGGGGAAACATTGTCTCCTACGTACACACTTTTAGGGTACGTGCTTTTCAACACGATGTTCTGTGGGCTGGCTGTAGCCATTGTTAAACTTTCTTTGTGTGTGGTACAGAGGCTATAGGAAGAGAGGACAGTTCTAAACACAAGCTAGAAATCTGCACCCAATCCTGCCCCTGGCACGCTTCTATTGTTGCTTCTTAAGCCTGTGAAGGCTCCCTTCTCTGACACTGTGCTTGACAGAATGACAGTGTTTGCTTTGTAAGAACTGAGTTCCAAGTGAATCAATCACACGGTTACTCTTTGTTTCCTGGAAACCTGCCGTAATGTTAGCAATAACATTTTGGAAATAGGCTGAGTGTTCCTTTTGTAAGTTTTCCCCAGCTCCTGCTATACCATGTGGTTTAATTAAGTGAGTGTGTATCACTTTTACATTTGACTCCATCCCGTAACATCACATCATGGGAGATAGTTGATATCATTTGTGATTCTCCTTTCCTTGAAAAAAAAAAAAACAGTACTAATAATGTGTAAATATGCATACATATATACACACATATGATGCTTTGACAAAACACATCTGTAGTTGTTTTCTCAAGCAAAATGCATCTTTAAGGCCTCACAGAATCATAAACTCATAGATGAAGCTCATCCTCCTTGGGGAAATATTTCTCCTGCAAGCTGTGTACAGTCGCAACTCAAAAAGATACTAAATGTGAACGTCAGCAAGAAGCACAAGTGTGTGGGGGATGGAGCACGAGCAAGACTGCTCACTTTAGGTTTCCACCCCCAGTTGATCAGAGATAGTAACACCCTGTAAACTGCTTGAACCCCATAAGCCTCCAATTTTTGTTTAGTTTCTATTAGCTGTTTGTCTCTTTCAAAAGAAAACCAAGAAACAGCTTTATAACTATGCAAGGTTGTAGGAGAAAAGAACAATTTTCACATTGTATCACTTTTCAGTCAGCAAGTATTTCATCATTATTTTTACAATTAATGCACCATCAATTGCATTGTTTTAAAAATTATCTAATCTAACATTCCTTTATTACATGAAATTGTATTGTGCAGAAGTTATTCTTATTTAAAATAGGCTCTAAAGAGGAAAAATAAAAGCTCAGTTTTTCTACTGTCAAATGACGGCAGTGGGCATGGATTACAATTCCACCTCCCTCAGCCCATCCCATCATTCCAATTTCTAACTCAATTTGGCTGATCTCCATAGGCAATCTCATTTGTTATCCCTACCATTCCTATAACTAAAGGAGGTTTGTGTGCAAATGGAAGGTGAGACTTCTAGAGAAAAACAGCACATAATTATAAATGTAAAGTACCCATAACAGTTTTCATACCACCCATCAGAAGGGAAAGTATGAAAGAAAGTTGAATTGAAAGGAGATAGCGATCTTAACTAATTTATGATCAAAATACATTTTGCAATTTTTACAAAAACTTATCATGATGATACATAGGAAGGGTCCCTCCCAAGACTTTGAAAGGGGGTCTGTGAGGAGTCCTAAGCCTTCAGCCTCTACAGCATCAATGCAAACATACTCTGTTCCTATCCCAAATCTCCATCACCTATCATCTTACCCACACAGAGGTGGAAATTCCAGCCCAAGGATATATCGACCAGTCTTTACTGGTTCCCTTTAACCCAGAAGACTTAATCTCTCAAAAAGAGGTATAATTAAAATCAATGGCACAAAGGGAAAAATACTGCAACAAAACTACTCAATATTTAAAAAGTCAAGAATAAAGTGTCCTTTTCCTCTGAGGAAAATTACATAAAATATTCTTCCTAAAAATACAGGTTTCACTCCTCAGAAAACTGTTTATGCCACCAGCCACCTTGTTGAAAGCATCTGCTTTCACAGATTGTACATTATTAAAATGTTCCTTTATTGTGTTCTAAGTACTCACAATCCATTTCTTGCTTAAATCCTCCTTTCATTTTCTCATTCGAATAGGATCTTCCACTGTGGTTCTTACCTCAGGTCAGAGAGACAGGCAGATATACTTCATTCAACAAAACAAACAAAAACAAACACCTTGCCCAACATCTTTGTCCATGTCTGGGGTATATATGCTCCCTTATCTTCAGTTTTAGTTACCTGTAGCTAATCAACAATCTAAAGTCTACAAACAAAAGACCGTAGATTTAAAGTACACCATATTCCAAGTATTGTAATGAAACCTCCTGCCATACTGCTGTGTTCCTGTATCTATCTTTCCACACCAAAAATGTTATCTGCAGCTTAGTCACCTAGCAAGTTTATCAGTTACCATATTAACTGCTACAACATCACAATGCTATATTCTAATAAACCTTGTTCTATTAATGGCCCCAAATCATAAAAGCAGTGATACTAAAAACTGGAATGTGACAAAGAAAAGTTCTGAAGTGCTTCCATTGGGTATAGAAATGAAGATTCTCAAGTAAAGAGATATTTATTATACTCTGAGGTTGAAAAGTTCTGTGACAGGAACTTTCTCTGAAATTATGAAAGAAAAATAAATTTGTTAGTTTTACTGTTGCTTCTAAAACTGCGGTGTACTTAAGTGCTGATGGAAAATGCATCTTTCCATACCACCTGGAGTTTCAGGCATCCACTGGGTAGGTAGGAGGCTTACAACATATCCCCTATAGATAAAGAAAGAGTAACTATTTGAGGCGCCTCTCCTGGAATTTTATTTTATTTTTTTATCTTTTCGAGACAGGGTCTCCCTGTAGTCCCAGCTGTCCTGGAACTCACTCCGTAGATCAGGCTAGCCTTGAACTCACAAAGATCTGCCTGCCTCTGCCTCCCGAGTGCTAGGATTAAAGGCGTGGGCCACCACACCTAGCTATGGAATGTATTTCTTAGAAGTCTACATTATAGTAAACTTGCTTAGCGGACAACAGCTACAGTCCCTCCAGAAGAGGGATCATTTCAGAACCATGTTGGTAGACAGATATCTCAACAGAACTTTCTCAATCTCTTACCAGCTTTTGAGAGCACTGTCCAAGCATAAGGATTAATTGTCAAGCTATACACACTTCACTAATCAACATCATGAATTCTAATTAGGCTGTTTTGGTTATTTCCTACCACATTAAACAGTGACCTAGAATGAAAAGTTTTCCTGGGGCTGGAGAGATGGCCTAGCGGTTAAGAGCATCGACTGCTTTTGCAGAGGACCGGGTTCAATCCCCAGCACCCATATGGTGGCTAGGAACCGTCTTTGACCCCAGTTCCAGGGGAATCTGATGCCCTCTTCTGACCTCCGTGGCATTGCACAACATGGGTGCACAAACCTACATAGATAGTACATTCATACACACAATAAATAAAATAAAACAAAAAAGAAAATTCTTCCTACAAAGACTATTATATTTGAGCCATTCATTTTGCTCTCACTGAGAAACATCAGACTCATGCTTATAAAGCAAAAGTTATTGTGTCAAAGCATAACATGTACTCCTTAGTCATATATGACTTTTAACCTTAATGTAACCAGAGTAACAGAATATTTATTATACTATAGGAACCTCAGGGGCGATCTCTAATCAGTCAGTCAGATTCTCATCTCCAGAGTTTATAAGGTTGTTCATTTGGCTTCAGTTGAACATCCATACAACTCTTGCCTTTACAGTGTGGGCTGTCCCTTTGAGGACTGACCCTGGCATTCAAAAACTATGCTTTCTGTTTGTTCACTTACAGGCCTAAGTCTGCCAACCACTACTCCTACATTAGGGCCAACCAATGATAACTCTTTTGTACTCCTCCCATGAAAACCTTTCAAATTCCTATGGATTATATACCATTTTCCACTTTAGCAACTATCCTCTTTTTATCATTTGGCATGATTTGATGCCATTTGAACATTTTGGTATTCATTTTAAAATGTTATTTAGTTTGTCAATATCCCTTTTGAAGCCTATGACCTAGACTTAAGGCTATTAAAATTTCTACCATGTAACTTTTTCTTTTATGCAATAACATTTTTAGAATTCATAATTGAGTTAACTTTGGAGGGCAACTATTCCAAATGCTTGTCCATTACATTTAAACCCAGAACATCCTCTAAGCCAGGTTCACATGTCTAAGAAATAGCTAAAAAGCATGTTGAAATGATCATCTTCTAGTTGATGTTTAAAGAATTAAATTCCACCATAATCCCCCTCTGATCTATGGCCAAGTTTGTCCTAAATTCAACAAGTGTGTCTTCAAAGTTTCTCTAATGTCCACTTGGTACCTGACTATATGTCAAAGTCTTCCTATAGTTTAATATTTCTGAGTCTTCAGTGAAGTTTCACAATCCCCAACCATCTCCTCCCACAAATTGTCTGATCCAAGTTAAGTAAATGTTTCATAAAGCTTTTTAAAAAAATATTTTAACATTTTCTCTATAGCATGTTGGAGTACTAAGGCTCATGGTAGATAAATAAAATATAATAGTTAAGCCACTGCATAAATGAATGTTTTTTTTCAGTTTATCACATTTATTTAAGCAGTTAAAACTACTATTAACTATTAGTATCTTATTCCTAATCATAAATAATATAATTGTTAACATTGTGACTCATTTTTCTTTTTTTTATTAAACTTTTTCCATAGGTCATATATCATTTCTCAGTTGAATCTAGAGTCGCTTCCCTTTCCCTGCTCCCCAGCCCACCTGAGTCCTTGCACTCTTCCATACATGTCTTGCATCTTTTTCTGAGTCTCCAGAGTTTTTTTAAGTTCCCACTCTCCCACCCTTTCATTGACAATGTTGATTGCTTTAATCAATATATTTCAGGCTTCAAATCCTGCCTGAGAGCTGTAGTCTTCCATTAGAGTACTGTGCCATGTGATCCGCTTGCCTCTGATATTAACTTGTTCTATTACTTGAAAACAAAGAAATAAATAGCAAGAACTATCCTTAGCCTCTTAAGACCCTTGCCTGAGAGGGTCATTCTGTCAGGCACAGCATTTGATATGCAGTCCTTGTTACTGAGCATGCCTGGTTCCAGGCGTTGAACAATATCAATCTGTTTAATCCTTAGAAAACTCAGCCTAAAGCACAGAAAGGCTAATTTTCCCATGATCATGCAGCAGAAAAGTGCTGGAGCTAGGATTTGAACTGTAAACTCTGGCTTTCATGTACTTTCTTATCTACTATGTCACACTACTTTTCACAAGCTGTGACACTTTACTATTTGAGTAGAAAGGAAGATTGCTGACCATATTCCTTACAACATCTCTGAATCTTACTATTCAAAAACTGCTTGATTTTCCACTGGTTTTATGATTGATTCTTTGTGTGCCATATTTACTTTTAGTATTACTAACCAATGAAAACATTATTCAAAACACAGAGCCTTGAACATGGAGTAGATGCAAATACCTTAAACTGATTTGGATTTCTTCCAAGTCACAACTGTTGGGAGTATTTACCAGAAATGTTAAAGACCATGAGAGCCAGTTGACCTATTGCCAGAACAACAGCAAATCAAAAAGTGCTACGGCAGGCACCAAGAATCCAAGAGGAAAGGAAAAACGCATTTCCTCAGCATAACAACAGTTTTGGCAATTACAGACCTAAGCACTGGTGCCACAAAGGTAGCCAGAAAGACATTCACTTGTTCTAAGGGAGTTTATAATAGTGTACATGATGACTTCTACCCACACAAATAAGAAAACTATGAGAACTTAATGTCTTGCCCTTGACTTCTACATTTCTACACCCACACCCACACCGGCCCCATACACACACACACACACACACACACACACACACACACACACACACACACAGAGTCAGTGGGACTGCAGGATTTCAATATTTCCTTGATGTCAGTATAGTTAAGCTGCCCTGTCTATGGGTTCCACCCACACACCTCCCCATACACACATATACACACACATTCCCAAGCAGTTGGGCTCCAGGATTTCACTATTTCCTTGATGTCAGTTTAGTCCAGCTGATGGGTTCCATACCCCTGGATTCAATGGAACATAGTCTGAAATTATTTGAAAATAATTGCCTCTGTACTGAATTTGTATAGACTTTTCCTTATCATTATTCCCTGAATCATACACTATAACTGTTTACATAGAAATTTACATTAGCTTTAGTATAAAAAAGAACTAGAGATGATTTAAAGCATATAGCCAGATATGTATAGGTAACATTTCATATGACACTTGAGTATCTGTGGATTTTGGTATCCAGTGGTGCTCCTACAAACCATCCCTAAAGAATAGCTACATTGTAGGGAAACCCAGATTGAACTGCAAGCTAGCTTTCCAGCTGGCATGCCTCAGGGAACCACATAGCCAAGAGTCTGGCCCCGCCCCAAGGAGGAGCAAGCAGAATGGCCTAGGTGCATGATGCTGGGTGGGGCAAGGTGTGCAGTGGTGTGGAATTGGGGGGCTTATGATTGGCTCTGGGAACTCACATCATTTAGTTTTTAAAAGCAGGCTGTAGCAAGGAGTAAATTTGAATTTCATAGTAACATCATCATGGAATTCCCTGCCGTTATTTTTATTAATTAATTATTGTGCGCATACAGGCTAAGGTACGTCTGCATTTAGATCCGGTGGACAGTGGGTTGGAAAGGGATTCCTTTGCGGATCACCAATCTGGGTAGCTGGTGTTGTGAGTGGGTATTGGCTGAAGGGAGGAAATCAGCCATCAGCCTGAAATTCCTGTCCAGGCTCTGGGCAGGTGAGAAGCCACGGCCAAGAGTGGAACACATGTCTCGTGGATCCAGGCTAAAGGCCTGGGTTGAAAGTATCATCCAGGCTGGGCTACAGGAAGTAGCCAGCTGACCTCTGTGCCGAGGGGTCAGCTCCCCACAGTGTCCGAAAAGCGGGCACTGTGTCCCCATCCCTCTTATCAGGGCCGCGTGGTCCCTGTTTGGCATAAAAAGAAAGCTTCCTATACTACACTTTCATATGCACTTGCTATAAAGGATCTAGTGCCACAATTTACTTTTCAAAATATTAACAAGAGGTTCACCAAAGCTAAAATGAGCTCCTTGAGAATGGGGCCAGGGATGTGGCTAAGAAGTAGATAGAACTTGACCATTACACATGAGGCCATAGGTTCAATCTCCAGCACAGAAAAACAAACAGAAGAGTGTGTTGAAGACAAAGATGGGTGGAAGAACAATAGTCACAAAGCACTGAGTGATGGTCTTAATTGCAAAGTTATATTCAAACTAAACTGAGTATTCCTTCAGTCAAACCAACCAACCAACCAACCAACCAACCAACCAACCAACCAACAAACAAACAAAAAACATGAGCACTGTATCAAAACAGAGTCCTAAGAAAACCCTTTCTGGTTTATGGCAGATCTCATAGGAAGCCTGCTGTTTCAGCTAAGTCTAAGAGCTGTGGGAATGTAGCCTGTGAATTTGATATTTAGTGCTGGAAGATTTACTTCTGGTAGGAGTTAGTGGTGACTAATATTTTCTGATAACAAAAAGGCACAGATGGCCTTTCAAATGAGCAGAAGTCAGATTTCTTTTGAAAGAAGCAGCAAAGGACGGACACAACAGTGGAACGTCTGCACCCAGCTGATGCCATGACAAGAATGGCCCTCCAAGATTCTGGAGGAAATCTATTGGGAATGCAATTATGGATTTGGGTTTCATCTTTGGTGAGTGGAAATGTTCTGCTGGTATATTAGGTGAAAAGAAAGAAGAGAGGGCAATTATAATTGCCAGACATGATTCTGCAGTGTACATGGACATGAAAATGCTTACATACACATACAACTCTTCCTCATTCTCACCCCAACAAAACAAGTGGGACTATTAGTTTACTGTCAAGGGTTATCTTTTTTTTCTTTTAAATTTTGTTAATTTTTATATTTTAATTTTTTATTTTTTTTAACTTTTTTTTTTTTTTTTCTATATGTGTATGAATGTACTGTCTGCATGCAAGTTTGTGCACCCGTGTCGTGCAATGCCGCGGAGGTCAGAAGAGGGTCTCGGATTCCCCTGGGACTGGAGTTCTCCTGGAATTGGAGTTTCAGACGGCTCTCGGCCGCCATGTGGGTGCTGGGGATCGAACCTGGGTCCTCTGTAAGAGCGGTCGGCGCTCTTAACCGCTAGGCCATCTCTCCAGCCCTATTTTTTTTTAACTTTTTAAAAAATGTTTTAATTGAACTTTTGTATATTTCATACAGAGCATCTCAATCAATCTTACTCACTGTTAGACCCACTTCCCCACTGGCGCCCTCCCACAACCCCCCAGAGGAATTCATACACTCTGTCATTTGTGGGTTTTTTTTTCAATTTCTTTTTTTAAATTTTTTAGATTATTCCAAAATATGCATGTATACACTCCACACATAAGTCAAAATTAAAAATTCTGAAAATAAACTATAGGTTGATTCCTAAACACATTTAGAGAATCATATTTTAACAGTAAATTTGCATGCAGATATAAAGTTGTGTAACTTTACATTCTTTTTTTAGAATGTGACTACATATCCTTCATCTATATATGGTTATTACAATGTGTGAGTATAAGTGGTAAGACAATTCTAGAGCCCATTTATAGATTCACATTGTAATAGCACAGTTGTTTTCAGGTACAATGAAATATAATAATAAAGTTGCTCAGTTTGCCTGCCAACTGGGGATTTGGTGTTAAGATCCACAAATGAGGGAAACCATTCACCTTTTTTTTTTTTCTGGGACTGTGTTACTTCACTTAGTATAATTGTTTCGAGTTCCATCCATTTACCAGCAAAGCTCATGATGTCATCTTTCTTTACTGCTGCATAGAACTCCATTTTGTAGATATACCACATTTTTGTTATCCACTCATCTGTTGAGAGGCATTCGGGTTGGTTCCAGATCTTTGCTATTGTGAAGAGAGCTGTAATAAACATAGCTGTGCATGTATCTTTGCAGTAGGATGCGTCTTGTGGGTATATACTCAAGAGTGGTATGGGTGGGTCAGGTGGTAGGTTCATTTTGAGTTTTTTAAGGGTTCTCCACACTGCTTTCCACAGTGGTTATACCAGTTTACATTCCCACCAGCAGGGGATGAGTGTTTCCCTTTCCCCACAACCTCTCCAGCATTTGGTATCTTTTGTTTTCTTGATCTTGACTAGTCTTATTGGAGTAAGATGATATCTTAGTGTGGTTTTAATTTGCATTTCCTTAATTATTATTGATGTTGAACACATTTTAAGATGTTTCTCAGCCATCTTTACTTCCTTACTGGAGAAGTCTCTGTTCAGCTCTTTACTCCATCTTTTGAGTAGGTCATTTGTTTTCTTACTTCTTTGTTTTTTAAGTAGCATATATTCTGGATGTTAATGCTTTGTCTGATGTATCAGTGGTGAAGGTTTCCTCCCACTCTGTGGGTTTTCTTTTCACTTCCTTGATTGTTTCTTTTGCTGTACAAAAGCTTTTGAGTTTGATGAGGTCCCACTTGTCAGCTGTTGTCCTTATTTCTTGTGCAGCTGTTGTTTGATTTAGAAAGTCTTTTCCTACACCTATGTCTTATAAGTTGCTGCTGACTTTTCTTCTATCACCTTTAGGGTTTCAGGTTTAAGGTTGAGATCTTTGGTCCACTTGGAGTTGATTTTTGTACAGGGTGAGAGGTAGGGGTTTAATTTTGTTCTTCCTCAAATGGTGATCCAGTTTTGCCAACACCATTTGCTGAAGATGCTATCTTTCCTCCATTGAGCTTTTTTGGCCCCTTTGTCAAATATGAGGTGGCTGAAGTTATATGAACTCAATTTTGGATCTTCAATTTTGTTCCATTGGTCAATGGTTCTGTTTTGTTTGTTTTTTTTTTTTTAACCAGTACCAAGCTGTCTTTATGTCTATAGCCTTGTAATATAGCTTGAAGTCTGGTAATGTAGTCCCCCATGTATTGCACTTTTCACTCAGGGTTGCTTTAGCTATTCGAGGTCTTTTGTTTTTCCATATGAATTTAAGGATTTTTTTTCTAAATCTGTGAAAAAGCTCATGGGGATTTTGATTGAGATTACATGTGTTATACTAAGAGACAAAAATGAGTACTTTCCTCTTGCAGTAAATACCCTTAAGAACTTTCTTGAAAGAGTTTATACACCACAAAAATCAGTTCGTCAGAAAATTATGCCATCTTCCAGATAAAGTTCCTACTTAAGAAGGGAAACCTCGTCTATGCTTCTGTTCTTAGTCTTGGCAGCTCCATGTCCCATTTGTCTAGGGTCATAGCCACTGCCAGAGTCAAACCTAGGGATGCCCTGAGTTTTGGGGTGGCAGTTGGGTCTCCTCTCAGCACTGACCTGGGTCTGGTAGCACAAATGACTAGCTTTGTCATCAGAAGAGGGCTGTGTGAAAGATGGCTCAATTCTGGTCCAAGGGGAATCACTCATGATACTGCGAGACAAGGTGATCAGACAGGTCCAGCACAGCAAGAGGACTGAGCAAGAGCAAATAGCAAAGAGGGAGCAGGCTGTTCCCCAGGTGTGCCCACATTTCCCTTCTTTGATGCCTCATCCAATGGGCTCAGACAGATAGTGGATTGGTTTGTTAAAGCGGCCAAGAACTGTCTGAAACTCCAATTCCAGGAGAACTCCAGTTCCAGGGGAGTCCAACACCCTCTTCTGACCTCCGCGGCGTTGCACATCATGGGTGCAGAGACTTGCATGAAGACAATACATATACATACAGAAATAAATAAAATTAAAAAAAATTTTTAAGTGGAACGTGCTAGAAGCAAGGGGCAGGGAAAGGGGAATATGTCTAAATTGGACTGAAAAATGATGTATGCAAAACACAAAATGTCAATAAAAGTATTTTATTAAAGACAAACAAATTCCTTATCACAGGGTGGGTGAGAATAACACTGTTCCTTCTAGCTCAGAGTTTTCTGTGAAAAGCCCCATATGTGCACGCACCCTATCCCACCCCACAGTATTTACTTTATGAACTGTGCATGGACCAAACAAATATAAGAAATCATTTTCCTCTTTTCTTGCTCCCCACTAGGCTAGTACAGGCTCACTAGCCCTACCTTTCCCAGAGAAAATTGAGAGAATGCAGTTTGTCAGCAGTGAGCAAAAAAATAGACAATTCATATCTGGCTTCATATTCCAAAAATCTCTCTATTCCAGAAGAAGAGAAGCTTCTTTCTGGAATAAAGTTAGGTGGAACTTCTTGGGTTTTTTTTTTTTTTTTTTGAGTTTTAAAGGAAGGTTTAATTTAATTACAGTGTTGGGCCAACACTCAACTCAGGAGGACTGTGGCCAGGAGGTGTGGGTTACAGGGGAATTTATAAGTACAACATCCAATCAGAGTTTAACATCACAGTTAAAGTTGCCAATCAAATACACCAGCCAATCAGAGTTTAAAACCACAGTTAAAGTTACCAATCAAAGGGAAGAACACAAAGCAGCAAGCCAATTATAGAAGCAAGAGACAACAGTTAAAGTTAACCAATCAAGGGGAAATGTGCAAAGCAAGCAAACCAACCATTCCTAGAATGACTAAGGAAAAATGGCTTAATGGTGTCCGAGAACACTATCCCTGAGTTTTTATAGTCCTCTATCTCAATAATCCTCTATCTCATTTCCCCCTCTTGTGAGGTCTTCAAGTCCTTGAAGGAAGTTCATAAGAGTCGACCACATTTGGTGTTTCCAAGATGGAATGATCTCCGCTAGGGAGGGGGTTGTATTGGGTTCTTAGCACCATAATTTTAATAGAATTTACTCACTGGTTAATAAATCTGACAAGTGAGTTAAAATGCATGGGCCACAAGTCAGAGCAACCAGAAGGATACGTTTATTGGCAGATCCAGGAAGTCTTTAGCTCTCAGCTGAGAAAGAAGCTGGCTCTTTGGTGGGTCTTGACCCTGAACTGCCTGGCCAATATTTAGCTCCTAGTTTTATCACATTACCCTCTGAGGAGGTTACCCCAGTTGCCAAGAGGGAATCGGTGCTGCAACTGCTCTGACTTCTTCCATGCTGAAAAGGGGTGTAGGGGGTGACAACTGGGGTACCCCCTGCTCAGTGGGTTGGAACAACTTCTTAGTCCATCATGACTTTATCAACTTTATTGAGAATTCATTTTGAAATTCACCTTGTCTGACACTTGCAGGCATGATTTTTAAAATGTCCTTCTAAATCATCATATCTAGTCTAGTGAAAATCACACTTTCTTTCCAAATTTAGTGTTCTGGCTGTGGCACCTTGACAGTAGCCTCTGTCCCAGAGAGTGAGCAGAGAGCTTGATTCAGATGCTCTCTGCTCACTAGAGGATCCATTGATTTTCTCCAACTCTAACTTAGGGGGCAAGGAGCCTCTCCCTGCCCTGGTTACTGGCAGCCACAGCACTTTTCAGAGACAGATCCTTCTCACAGACATGCAGTTGGCAAGAGGAAACAAATTATTCCTTGAAAGAGAATCTCTTCCTATTTCATTTCTTCATTATTTTCTTCAAATAGATATATTCCAGCACACCACTTGAATTGGTTTAACTTGCTCATTTGGGTTACTATGGTCTTATCACTTCTAAAGTGGAAAAACATTGATTATTCTTTTCTTTGTGGTGGAGGAGAAGACATAATGATGAGCATTAGACTTTTCTCTTTCTCCCATTCTGATCACTTCATCTGCTTCAGAAAGCAGACGTTCTACAGCTACAACTTCCCTGCTCTTGACCCTTCTACTTCTCATCCACTTTACTCCAGCCTTTCTTCTGTTTTCTTTTGATTAAGTCCCCTCTCCTTCCATTCTGGCCTGTCATCGCCCCACTTTCAGAAATCTCATCACACAGTCCACCTTCGGGTTTTCCATGTGTTTCCGATGACATAGTCCCACTACAAATTCTCTAATACTCAAAAGCAAGGCAAACAAACATAACTATATGTTACAGATAAAACAAAAGGAGACTTGCAACTAGGGCAGCCTGAGGAAAAACTGATTTTTAAGTTAGAAAATTAGCTCCCACTCACCCGTGGCATGAGCGAGTGAATATATCACCGATATAAGGGCTACATGCAGCTTACAGAGGAGCTCAGAGAACTGTAAAGGGAAACAACTGAGCAGTCACAGGAACCAGCATCTTATACAGGCTGAGTGTTCCTTATCAGAAATGCTTGCCACCAGAAGTGTTTCAGATTTTGTAATACTGCATATACAGCATGACATAGCTTGGAGATGAGGTCCAAGTTAAACACAAAATTAGTTACATGAATACTTTCTATACTTAGCCTGAAAATAAGCTATGATATTTCAGTGTACTTCCATTTTTACTATAACTCATCATAAAATAAGGTGTGGGATTCTCCACTTGTAACATTATGTCAGTACTAAAAGTTTTGGATTCTGAAATACTTCAGATTTCAGATGCTTGGATTAGGAATGTTTAACTCATACCACCTCGAAGTTAAGTCCAGGAGCCATAAGGACTTAAAAAATGGTTAAATCGGGGGCTGGAGAGATGGCCTAGCGGTTAAGAGCGCCGACTGCTCTTGCAGAGGACCTGGATTCGATCCCCAGCACCCACATGGCAGCTGAGAACCATCTGTAACTCCAATTCCAGGAGAACTCCAGTTCCAGGGGGAATCAGACACCCTCTTCTGACCTCCGCGGCATTGCACGACACAGGTGCACAAACCTACATGTAGACAGTACATTCATACACATAAAAAATAAGTAAAAAATTTTTAAAAAATTAAAAAAAGGTTAAGTCAATGACTTCACACTATATTATTCCCAAGGTATTTTTCTATTTTAGTAAATCTATGATAATACAATTTATGAATTGTAGCTAAATGTTGAAAGGTTTCTCTAGAGGTTTGTGGTCCATACATCCACTCCTCCCCTTTATTTTATATGGCCAAGAAACATGACTTTTATCTCCTTTGGAAAATTTCCAGGAAAACATTTGACTCTCTTATTGTCATATTTTCAAAAAGATTTAGCAATAAAGTCTAAGATTTAACTTAAAGCCCATTTCTTTGTCTTTGAATTGCTGTTAATCAACTTAGGACTTAAGTATCTAATTATTAAATTCCACAGTCCTCATACTTTGGGGATATAATTATATTTACAATGCAAGTATTAAAAGATATGGACAATAAAGCACAAGAACATTTTCCATGATGTTGTATCATTGAGTGAATTGTTAAGCATATCTATTCTGCTTCTCCCTCAATACACATTTTTAGCAGGCCCGGATTGGTTTTCTACTAAGAAATACCTACTTATTAAATTATATCTAATTTTCCAGGACTCCTTATTTGTCTTAGCAATTTTTAATGGAAAAGTAAATGAAACATTATTATATAAATGCTAAGAGATATGACAGTAATCGTATTCTAAATTAAATAAAGAAAAGATTAAATAAATATTACAATCTTTCATGAATTAGAGTATGAACTTTAAAACCATAAAATCCTCCCCTATTTTCTGATGTAGTCTTGAAATATTTATCAGTATAATATTGAAACTTATTAAACTTATTCTATCATTTTTTTGGTCTTTTTGAGACAGGGTCTCCCTTTAGTCCCAGCTGTCCTGGAGCTTGCTATATAGACCAGGCTGGCTTTGAACTCACAGAGATCCACCTATCTCTGCCTCCAGAGGGCTGGGATTAAAGGCATGCACCACAATGCCTGGTCATTTTTTGTTTTTAGAAGTTTAAGTTAGATGGGATTTCTCATTCAAATCTTAATTTAATTATTTCACTCATTTCAGCACACTGTCATTTTCTATTTCAGTAATATAGTTTAATGCACCTTCCCAATACAAAAAACTATTGAACAAGAAGTCCTGACATTATAATATTCTAGCCAGATTTGAGGGTCTCCAAATATATACATTGATACACATACACATATGTTTTTACAAATATCTAAAGCAAAGACCCAGTCTCGGAAAAATGGTAATGTCAAAGACAAAGGAAGAAAACTGCCTTAAATGATGAGTGGATGTGGATTAAAGCAATTGCCACGTGAGTACGAGGACTGGAGTTTAGATTCTCAGCACCCACACAAAGAAGCCAGGGAGGCATCATGGTCTACCTGTAATCCTAGCCTTGGGAGGTAGAAACAGGGGATCTCTAGAGCAAGCTGCTAAGGGCACTAGATGAATCACTGAGCTTTTTTGTTCAGATCATAAGGTGGAACATCATCAAGGCAGGCACTGGACAGCAACTTCTTGTCTCTACAAGCACACATACACATATACACATACACATACATGGCACACATGTACACCACACACATACACCAGAAAAAAAAATGAGTGGATGTAACCTCAATGAGGTAAGTACTTGAAGAATATTGTTGTCTATTTGCAAATACACATTCTCTTACAGGGGCTGAATAAATTGTTTTCTTATAACAAAATGGTTTCAGTGTATATATGAATTAATGAAGTAAGTAGAAGATGACAGTTTTCACCTTACATATTCTTTGGGGTAGAAATGTAATATATACAAATATCTCTATAATATATAATATATACTTATATAAATATACCCATCTATCTCAAAGAAGTACTATTAAATGTCACTTCAGTTCATTTTAGTGACTAACTTCATGATTCCCTCAGGTGCTTAAGAAGATTCATGGGAAGTCCAAGTTGAGAAACATGAAAATCAACTCACTGTCAGAAGCAGAAATAGATAAACATGAAACCAAATAAGATCGAAGCTCAGTAATTTCCAGTTTTATTGTTAAACACAGTGTCTGAATTGGGTTGGAAATCTGAATATTGGATTAGGTTATCTTCTAGGACCCTGAGTGCCCTTCCTGTGGCAGCACAGAAGACACACACTGGACATTCCTCTTGTGAATACATGTCTTGAAGAGGATTTTAGGGAATAAGTCATGAGGACGGTAAGGCTCTTTGCATGCACTACTCACTCATCTCACCTGGTTCCCACCATCTCTTGGCTCACACGTGGCGTCCCTATTCTCCCCAAGAATTAATTATTTTTTTCCTCTTTGCATGTCCCCTTCTACACATAAAGAGACCTTTGGAACTAGAAAGAGAATCAGGAGGAAAACCACACAACCCCACCCTCCTGGAGCTGACAGAGCACTGGAAGGAAAGCAAATATTAACTAAATAATCAAGTAGATAAACATAGAATTACTTCAGCGGTAACCGCCTCAAAGGGGGTTTTCATGACACTATGGAAACATCAGAAGGGAGTATGACTCCATCATGGATGGCAAGGAAAGGTCTCCCCAAAGAAATGATAGGTGAACTGTCAGCCATACTGGGTACCATAGTGGGTAACAAAGGGTAAATTTTGAACCTGAAAATTTATAAACGCTTTCAGTGTGTAAAAGAAAGATTCTGATAGGAGCTAGGAAATGGTAGGCAGGTGTCAGACCTTGTGACTTTAAGGGAAAATGATAAGGATTGAGTCTAAGACCACGGGGGAAGAACTGAACATTTCTGTGTAGATCATGAATGGAAGAAAGGAGTCTGAGTTTAGAAAAAGTCAATGTGGTTGAATGTGGTAAACAGACAAGGACATGGGGAAAGTAACATACAGTCAAGCAGCCTGCAGCCTTGCTGCACACTTTCAAAAGACAGCTTTGTCTTCCTTGGCCAGAACCTGCCCTTCACTCCTGACTGCTGCTCTTACTACTACCTCTGTCTCCTCCTTTTCTTACTGACAAAGAAGAAAAACTATCTGTCCTAGGAATGGACCCTATCCCAGATCTTAGGAAATGCAGTGTCTTCAGTTAGCTTCAAAGGGTGACTAATCATGGTGCATTTTGCTGCTGAGGACCTAGGACAAATATGGTGACATGAAAGTCTTTTGTATCTCTGAAATGATGTGAAGAAAATACATCAGAGCCCATTATTTCAGTTCTTTGATTATTAACAAAATGTGACCATTACCGTACTGATAAGACAGTGAGAATTTTAAAATAGCCATTATTGAACATTCATTTTCTTGTGGATTTTCTATTAATCTATCAACTATTAACTATTAGTAAACCTTCTTTATTGCTTTTGGGTTATCAATGTTATTTATAGACTTACCCTCAAATAAGAATGTAAATTACATAGATAAAATCTTTGCACTTAGTCCTATTTTAAATGAAAGTGAAACCTTCACAGAGAGGAATATGAATCCCCAAAGCCAAACTATGTATACAATTAAGATATATTTTCAACTTCCTAGAAACAAAACTAACTTTAAGTGTTTAACTTACACTATTTTGCACTTTAACTTTTAATGCAGGATGCATGTGCAATTTCACTTGAAATTCACAACAAAAGCATTTTGCAAGTTGAAGGAAAAGTAATTGGCTTATATGGCACCAAATGTCGACCCCAGATTTGAGGTTCTAAGTAACTTACTTACATATCTAGTAAATTCAAATAATCTAATAAGATGTTTGGGCTGCTATAACAAAATACTAAAGATTGGGTGAATTAAATATAGAAATTTATTTCCTATAGTTCTGGAGCCTAGAAAGTACAAGATGGGATGTCAGGTAAATCAGGTGATGGGAGAGCTCTCTTCTAGCCTGGAAGTACTGTGTGTGGTGTGGCATAGAGATGATGCCTCTTCCTCCTCCTCCTTGAGGTAGTGATAGGAATAGAGCTTGACCCAATGATCTCATATAACCATCATTTCACAGTGAATCTGGCGTTTTGAGACAAAATTCTGGGGGTACAAAATTTTGTATAGTTCATAGCAGATGGCTATAAAATTCCAAAAGCCATGATTTGTACCAGGATCTCAAAGCCCAAACTGGATTCGCATTTCATAGTGCCCCTCCCATAGTGGGAAGTACACTATGTCCAATTGGAAAACCTAGACCATTGTTAGTGCACTACATAATGGAGGTTAGTTATTTAAATAAGTGTTTATCATAGTGTGCTAGTGTCACACACTCATTAATCTTTCAATTTATTCAGTTCATATTTACCTTACCTATAGCCTCGGCATATGGAAGTGATTGAAGTTGTTGCAATTATATTACAACTTTCTGTTTTATGTTATATACCAAATAGCAGATTTCACTAAAAATCTACAAACAACCTGGTGTGGTTGGTAGCACACACCTTTAACTCCAGCACTGAGGAGGCAGAAGCAGACACAGGCTGATGGAAGTTTGAGGCCAGCCTGGTCTCCATAGCAAGTTTCAGAGAACTTCAAAAGAACTGATTTTGAACAGTTCTAAAATTTGTAACAATAAGTAACCTTTAAAAGTCCTCAATTTAAACCCACAGAATGGGAGGAAACCTTCACCAGTGATACATCTGACATAGCATTAACTTCCAGAATATATAAACTCCTCAAAAAACAAAGAAGAAAACAAAAGCCAGGGTTACATCATGGAACTCTGATAATTATAGACTTAATACCCTACAAATTTGAAAAATCTTTTTTTTAAATCTATAACTGAAACATGGGCAATAATTGACATTCAGCTTTTAAAACTGAACTACAGCAAGGAGATAGTCTACTACTTATGCTGGACAGTGCTAATAGACTGACTTCTCAGTCACAGAAAGCAAATATTCAATGATGTTACCTGTGTAAGTTCTTAAATTTATCACACTTTCATTGGTTATATATTATTGAAGAGGCTACAGTAAGATCTCTTTAAAGCAGATATTATTACTAACTGATTTTGAACAGTTCTAAAATTTGTAACAATAAGTAACCTTTAAAAGACTTCAATTTAAACCCACAGAGTGGGAGGAAACCTTCACCAGTGATACATCTGACAGAGCATTAAGTTCCAGAATATAGAAACTCCTCAAAAAACAAAGAAGAAAACAAATGACTCACTCAAAAGATGGAGTAAAGAACTGAACAGAGACTTCACCAGTGAGGAAGTAAAGATGGCTGAAAAACAGCTCAAAAAGTGTTCAACATTGTTAATAATCAAGGAAATGCAAATTAAAACCACTCTAAGATATCATCTCACTCTGATAAGACTAAGATCAAGAAAAAAAAAGACACCAAATGCTGGAGAGGTTGTGGGGAAAGAAGAACACTCATCCATTGCTGGTGGGAATGTAAACTCATACAACCACAGTGAAAAACAGTGTGGAGAACCCTTAAAAATCTCAAAATGAGCCTACCACCTGACCCAGCCATACCACTCCTAGGTATATACCCACAAGATTCATCCTACTGCAAAGATACATGCACATCTATGTTTATGGCAACTCTCTTCACAATAGCAAGAAGCTGGAAGCAACCCAGGTGCCCCTCAGCCTACAAGCATATAACAAAAATATGGTACATCTACACAATGGAGTTCTCTGCAGTGGTAAAGAAAGATGACATCTTGACTCAAGGAGACCTATATTTGCTTTATTGGTTTAGTGGCCTTTGGTAACACTCTCTGGCATTCCAGAGACCATCTGTATATTTGCAAGTGTGGTCTCCATACATCTTTCCCATGTTTACATCAGGCCTTCAACAGCAGGGCCTTATTGCCTCTCTTCCTGCAGATATCCCAGTTTGGAGGCAAGGAGCCTTTATCTTTTGTGGGGGCTTGGATCCCCTGGCCAACATCTCCTTAGTAGAATAATCCATTGTTGATGTCAGAGCTCCTGTATTGATATATTTTGCTTAAGTGCATAGCTTAAGGAGACTTTAGCATTATATTTGGTTCTGAATAGAGAATAATCCTTTTCACAGTTTCTATGTCCATTAGTCAATTAAAGAAGGCAGTTTTACCGATTTTACAAGAGAATACCTCTATAACAGCTGGCTCCAATCTACAGCTGGAGAACGACCTCATCATCATCATATTTCTCCTTATTCTATGGGGGGGAGTTAAGAAAGTCTCTTGTATTAAAACCTTTGCAAGCACCTAAAGGTAAGCTTCATTAGGATTCATTAAAAATAGTTTGTTACTAGTAGGATCCAGAGAGGGGGCCTGATGTCTGCAGCAATCTGAGGCATTTCTTCCCTTCAATGCCCAGAGGAGTCAATCCTTGCTGGCACTTTCTGGTACAACCTACTCACTACAAAGCTGCATTTTCTTTCTCAGCCATTAAGTTGGTGATATTTTGCCTGTGGAACATCAAATATTTTTTCCTGTAGTTAGTTTTTAAGATTTGAATCCAAGATTTTTGGACAAAAGGTTTTCACATCTATCTATATGCCCCCTTTTTTATTTTAGGTTTTTATTTTTGACCCATGAGTCTCAAAAAAATAGTTGTATTATACATACCTATAGGGTGGAATCAAGGCACAGATTTCATCAAATTCACCCATGCTAGTTTTGGGTTATTGTATGTGATAACTTGGGAAACAAACTTTATTTTTAAATTAAATCATCCTATAGGTGAAAGATTGCTACCAGGTGATACTATATACAGCAAAATTATAGAGAACATTTGTTTATGCCATCCCAAAGTAATTGTTATACAGTTTTTAATTAAAGCTAATGTGGACAACAGCGATTTATATCATCAATTAACTCAGATGCATTCCGTTTTACAGCCTTTAAATCAATGTTTGTTTAATATACACATATATTTACTTTTACTAAGTCCTAAAACACCATGCTTGGTAGACAGAGTCGGGGCAAAACGGATCTTGTTGACTAATGTCAATTAAATATCATTAATGAATAACACCCAGTGTCCCTCTCCACCCCTCCCACCCTAAGTCAAGCAAGACTCCTCCGTCAAGCACCAGCTACACTTCACCTTCCTGGAAATACTGTGCAGCAGTGGCAGCCATATGTCTTGTATACCAAAATCTAATTGGCTATTAGCTCTCTCCTTGGAGGAAATAACCCATGGCTGATGCCACAAGCTACATCCTCTAATGGTTAGAAAATGTTATAAACCACACGAAGACCCTGTCAGTTAACAGAAGAAAAGGTAATTCATAGATTAATACATCCAAACACTGTGTCTATACCAACGTAACCTACCAAACAATAGTAACGGCTAAAATACCTATATATCTATTGCGTGTGCTTCATAGTAGGATCGAAAGGCATATATTATACTGTTTAAATACTATATATCTAATCATGTCTTCATTAGTAGCATTGAAAGGTTATCCCGGACAAGCTTGCAGCCCATGAAAGAAAAGCCATATTGACTAGAGACCAAGACAACAGCTCCAGAGAAGTACACTGTTTGCTTCTCATCCACCTGTGCCCCTTGTCTAACCTAGGGAATAATCTGTGGAAAGGGGGCATGGTAGAATGTAAGGGCTGTGACTGGGGTGAATGGTGAAACTACAACAATATAGACTGGACACTCATTTGATCAACTTGATTGAACATACAACCCCCCCACCCCCCCCGCTGGATGATGGAACCCATGAGCTGTGTGGGTTTGGGCACAACTGCTCGCAAATTGGTTTTACATGAAGGATGTTTGTACTCACAAATTATCACTTATTGTTAAAAAAATGAAAACAAAACAAAACAAAACAGAGAAAGATGCAGAAAAGTTACGGCAGAATGCATGATCTGGGATGGGTAGGGGTGGGGTGGGGGGAAGGGAAAGGGATATATGCCTGAACTGAATTGGAAAATGATGTATGAAATACACAAAGCATCAATAAAATAAAATAAAAGAAACAAAAAGAAAGATGACATCATGAACTTTGCAAGTAAATGGATGGAACTCAAAGCCATCATGCTAAGTGAAGTAACACAGTCTCAAGGAAACAAACGGGGAATGGTTTCCCTGATCTGTGGATGCTAGTACCAAATCCCCCAATTGAAAAGCAAGCTGAACAATGTTATTGTTATATCTCTTTCTATCTGAAAGCAACTGTGACGTTATAAGGTGAATCTCTTAATGAGCCTTAGAGTTAACTTACCACATACTTTCAGACATGGTAATTAATGTATATGGGTGAAAAGTATATATCCATATTTTAGAGTAATGTAAAATTAAAGGGAAAAAATGTGAACTCCTAAATATATATCGGAGTTAACATACAGTTTATTCCTGGAGGACATAACTCTGGTACATGTATAATGTTTATACAGGCATATTTTGGAGCAATACAATGGGGAGGCAACCACAACAACGTAGGGACTGGGTCAAAGAATGGACTGATACAGTTAAATTCTGCACAAAACAATTGACCTTTACAGAGTAAAACTTTAAAAAGACTGAGAGAAATATTTCAGACATCATTTTTCAGTTCAATCTGGGCACATTCCCCTTTCCCTTTCCCTTCCTTTCCTTTTCCACCCGGGGGGTGGGGGGGAAGAGAAAGGGGAATGTGCCCAAATTGAACTGAAAAATGATGTCTGAAATACACAAAACATCAAAAAGGTATTATAAAAAATAAAAGACTTCAATTTAATCTGAAACAACATAAAACTGCAAACTATAGATACATTCTCATATTTAGAAAGTAACATGCCATGTACTATACCCTATAAACAACAAAGATACACATACTGAAAACAAATCTTTCTAAATTTTCCTTTTCACAAATCTTTAAATAAAGAGATTATAGATCTCAGCATATTTGTCCTTCGCTATCTTAATAAGGTTAAGACTTAACAAAGATTGAGTTAAAGTTTGCTGTAAGAGTTTAAAAATATTGGTATTATATACGTCAAACAGAGCTCTGCGGGAAAGCTGTTTTAAAATAAATATTTATTTGTCTCACAATATGAAAGGCAATTAAGATTCTTGGGTAGCTGAAATATTCCATGGAGAAGATTACAGCCCTTGTCCTTTTTGTTATTGTTTCCCCTGTTGAATAGCCACATGAAGTATTTTCAGCAGTAGTTAAAATAGTACACATATGTTCATATATTTATGCATACAGATATATAAACACACACATATAGATTGACACTAATACAAGGACTATGCCCCAAGAAAAGTGTGGGCCTCTGTTTTCAGTATTTTTTAATGTAGTTATTTTTGCCATAACTATTAATACATAATTAAGATAAGCCCTATGCTCTCACTCCCCAACCCTGCCCCAACAACAAATAAAAGCATCAACCAAAAGTTATATAAGATAGGAGATACTGTCTCCACAATTCACCTTGTGGACCCAGCAAATCTTTCACTGACAAGTTGGCACAAGAAGAAAGTTATATTCCAACTTTAACCTTACATTCTGCATCACAATAAAGACTTCAAGGGGCTGGAGAGATGGCTCAGTGATTAAGAACACTTGTTGCTCTTGCAGAAGACCTGTGTTCAAATACCAGCACCCACTTGTCATAGCTATCAGCCCTCTGTAACTTCAGTTCCGGGGATCTGATGCCCTCTTCTGACCTCCAGGGGCATTGTATGACACCGGTACACTTACACACATGCAGGCAATACACTCATAACATAAAATAAAAATAATGAATACAATTAAAAGACTTCAGAGACTGAGATTCATGTGGCATTTTCTAGGGTTGATGAAATACATTTTCACTGGCGATCACACTTAATCCTTGAACAGTTCTTGGGGGCCAACATTTGATATGTATTAAAATTTCCATTTTTCCAAATTTCCATGGGAAACAGAGAGGCCCTTGTGGCTAGTAAGCAGCTTGCTTAGATTATTGGTGCCATTTTCCTTTGCAAGTTAATGGGGCTCAGAGGAAAGGAACAGGCAACATCTGAAGACGATAACAACATATCAATACATAACTTAAGGGTTTAAGGAAAATGATCAATAAATATTATTTTACCATTGTCATTGTATGTAACATATCATAACATTGATAGTAAATTTTAGTGGGCTTCTTTTGTTTGACTGATGCTCATTTTTGCTTTGTTTTGTTTTTGAAATACGGTCTTACTGTGCAACCCAGGACAGCCTGGAACTTACTGCGTAGCCCAGGCTTGTCTCTAATTCACGATCGTCCTGCCTCTGACTCATGAATACTGGTATTATAGGTGTGTGCTACCATGTTTGGTTTGATAGCGGAATTTGTTTTAATAGAACAAAGGATTATTCAATTTAGGTTAAAAAAATCCTACACAATTCGAGTACATATTTTAAACCTGAGTAAAGTAAAAGTCTTTGACTACAAATACACCTGCTGTTGTGGGCTTGTATTTTGAATTCTTGATCCCTAGTTTGGAGCACAAATTTGAAGTCTGTGGAGTTTTAGGGGGGGTGGGACCTGGCTTGCTGAATTAGATCATTAGGCATCAGATCTTTGTAGTATGCATCAGATCCTGGATCTAGCCTCTGCTTCCTGGTCCCTTGTCACGTGAGAAGTCTGCCCCACACTCCTGCCTCCGTGAACTCTATCATGCCTTCCCTTCTATGATGGACGGCAGCTCTCTAAACCATGAGCCCAAACAAGCCTATCCTACAGTAAGTCATTTCTGTCAGGGATTTTGCTCACACAAGACAAATGCTAAGTAACACACCTATTTAAACCCCATGCCAGGCAGTTACCAATGAAGCACATACATCAGTCTCCTGCACTTGGATACTGGCTCTTGGCAGCAAGAAGCTACAGGATTAAAGTCCTAGGAAGCTGAAGGAGGGAGGAGCGTGCGTCATCCTGCAGCAGATCAAGGGGAAAGAGTAAAACCTCTAATAATCATTTTTTTCCTCCCCTGGGTAAGGCAGTCACTTCCCAATTAACGATTCAGCTCCCAAGCAGGAAAGGATGAAAAAGTGCATCTGTGGGAAGCCTCATTAAACACCCTCAAAAAAGAATTAAATCCTCTCCAAGCCCCTCCCTCTCAGCCTGGAGCACATTGTCTTCACACAGCTGTGTGCTAAGTTCTGCTGCTAATAAGCTGGAATCCCTCTCCATTGAGACCTAGGATTTTTAAAAGCTAATTTAGAGTCTAATTTTTAAAGACTAGTTTAAGACTAATTTCCAGTTGATTCTACATAACAACCAGCAAATAGTGAGGATTATTGCTTATTTCTCAGTATTTGAGGCGGGAGGACTTTGACAAACAATTCAAATAATTTGAGACTTGATCATCTAGCTTATTTTAGAAAATAACAAAGTCTTCAAGGGTCAGGAAAGTATCACCAGTGAACAAAGTGGGCTGGGTGGAGACTGATTTATTTCACTGAATCTAACAATCAAGAATATAAGTCTATTGTCTAATCTTTCCATTTTTCAAGCAATGTGAAGGTGTGAAGGAGTTTGTGTGTGTGTGTGTGTGTGTGTGTGTGTGTGTTTATCTAATGAGCTTAAAAACTATTTAAGCAACATTCCCAAGCACAGAGAAAATTCTGTTATATATTTCCAGTTGGAAGCTTTGATCTAGACTGGTGATTTTTTTTTTTTAAACACTGACCTAAAGAAGAGAGAAAAAAGGAATTACTTGGGATTTTAAAAATATCCCCGCTGGGCTCCTCCCTCAATTGAAATTCTGATTAATTTGGTCAAGGATAAAACGATGTCACTATACAGACAGATTCAAGGCTACTAATATCATGTAATTTATAGATAAAGAAACTGTGGTCCAAAGATTATAGCCACCTGCTTTAGCAGGAGAGAAAGGACACAGATCCAAGTCTGACTGCTTTCTCTAGCAGGCTGTTAGCAAACCATGGTACTAATTGCTGCTTTAATTAATGAAGTGGAGTTTAGTCTTCAGTGTATATTGATTATACAATATGTTTTATGCTAGAGCCATTTTAACTGAGTGACTGCTGTGCAATACTTACATTATGTGCTGAACTCCAAAGTCAAAGGACTTGTCTCGCCGTCATGGGTGTTCAGACACCTCAGGAAATATGTGCTTGGTCAATAATTTTGTAGTTTTTTTTCAAAGTTCCATTCCCATTTCTATTGGGAAGAAATTTCTATGAAAGCTCACCAATCGGCCTCAGGCAGAGGATGTCAGCGAGGAGATAGGAAACAAATATCTTAGATGTTTAAGGGGAAGGGCCATTTGGATCATAGTGAACAGAACACAAAAAATAGCAAATAAAAAATAACAAACTTTTGTTTCACAAGAAACAATTTCATTAGTTTTTAAGTTTCTTTTTCCTTGGAACAGCACAGAAAGAAAAAGGCAATTCTTTTTATGTCAATAACGTAATGTTTATTTTCTTGCTTGCTGAACCCTTGCCAGTACCAACAGCCATAGCATAAATAGTCTGATTTCTTGACGGAACATAACTGCTGCATTGCCTTGTCTGTCTGGACTTTACGTATTCCTGTTCCCTCACGACAAGGCTACTGTCCTCATCTATAGCCTGCAGAAGTGATGTACAAGTATACCTCAAAAGACTTGGTTGTGATAAACAATAGTCTTCCTTTCATTGATTAAGATAAAGATGTTGACAAGATCCTACTCACTGTAAGAATAAGACAAGTTATTGCTCACCTGGTTTATTTAAAAAAAGAGCTTTACCTACTTGCCAATAAATGAAATCCAAATGGTGTACTCTTTCTCATTGTGAGTTTTTCTAAAATCGCAAATGTGATCACATCCTTTACAGCTGTAAGAAATTCTGGTAGCAGATATCTATTGATGACCAAATAAAGTTCTAGTTCCCAGACACGGCATATGGTCCTTGCCTGCATTTCTGGCCTCATTTTTCCTTCACCTGCCCTCAAGTAACCTCTGTCTTAGTCACTTCAAGTCAGTCCATTTCTATAATGCACAGTCCTCTTATAATATCTGTGTGTTTTTTATATCCCTACCCCTATTAGCAATGACCATTCCATTCTCCCCTGACTGTTGACCCCTTACAGAACTTTCCAGAATCAGCCAGGTATGGTGTTACATACCTACAATCCCAGCCCTGAAGATACTGGATCAGTAGAATCAAGAGTTTAAGTCTAGTCTGGACTACACGGATTCTGTGTAAAAACAAAATGAAACAAAAGTCAACCAAACAGCAGACAAGCAACAACAATCTATAACTAAAGAATCAGCTCAAATGTTGAAACTTTAGGGAAGCCATCTCCTTTTGGCATGGTGATTCTTTGGTAGCTCTTTTTCTCTCCAGTCTCCATTGGGTTAGTTTATGAGTGTAGTTGTATACTCAAGAGCCCATGCTAGGTCTTCATCAATCCCTAATGTCACAGCCTTGTAGTCATTCAATGTGCAACATGCTGAGTTCAAGTAGCTGCTGCTGCTGCCCTACCTGCATTGAAGCATACAAAGATGGTTTCTGCAGGCAGTTTCAAATCCATTGCTTCTACCTACACAGAGCATTGCTAGTATTTGCAACTGTATTGCTTATTAGTGTTCTGACTTCACCTGCCCACTAGAAGTCTCTTTCATCTCTCCATTTAGAAGGGACTCTGAGGTTCCTCAGTGCCAAAGACCATCACCAAGAGGTAGAGACTTTAAAATGAAATTTTAGGCCAGGTGTGGTGGTGTACGCCTTTAATCCTAGCACTTGGGAGGCAGAGGCAGGTGGATCTTTGTGAGTTCAAGGCCTGCCTGGTCTACATAGTGAGCTCCAGGCCATCTGGGACAAAAGGGAGACCCTGTCTCAAAAAGACAAAAGAAAATTAAAGTAAAATGAATTTTAGAAAGCCAACAAATAAAATGTGTTTCCTTCTTCAAAGTACAATGAGCTTGTCAGACCTTCCTTATTCTGCATAGTGCAAATGAAGGCTGATTACACTGAAGCAATATTTTTCAATCAGAAGACATTACTTTAGACAAGTGTCATTATTTATAACTGTGATTTAAAATTTTAGAAATCAAGAATATTTTCATAAAATTTAACAATGGAGAATGAAGGCAGAAGAAAAGCACTGCCATGGCAAGTTAAAATTTTATTAAGCAACATATAAAACATTAATTTCTGAATTGCTAGGTCCTTAACCCAGCAGAGCAGAGGCTTATACTGTTCACCCTGTTCTATGCATGTATAAAGCTTGCTATCAGAGATATTTTCTGGTAATGTCACCACTAATACTGGAGAGATGCATGCTGGTACAGTTCCATCAATGAATCTGACTCTGTGGCTGGACTTGATACCATGGTTCTCTCTCTTAACAAAAACTGTTCTATCAGGTCTCATTAGGCCAAAAGCATCTAAAAAGTTGAATCTAAGATAGAATAAATCCATCACTCCCTAATTACTGAATGCCTCCTCTGGATACACTGTCTGTTACATGGATTAATAGTATAGTGAGTATATGCAAAACAATTCAAAATACAGTTATTAATTTGTTAAAAGTCACAATAAAGCTTTACCTATTAGATCCCCTCTGGTCTTAAAAATGTAGTTTCTCAACTAGTACTTACAAGGGGTTTGCTCTTTTAGTATGGCCACAGGGGAGACTATCAGCATAGGTACTGAATTCAGGTCAGATGTGGTGAGAAAAAAAAAAACCATGAGAAATTCATATGAGAGAAAGTTTTAATAGGTGTGCTAGAGGAAAGGAAAGAATAAACTTTATCTAAACAAAGATCAGAGATGGAGCTTGACGTTTTAGCATTTGAGCTCTGCTTGAGGAATGGGATGCAAGGAGAGGGAACCCTCTATGCAGGGAAAAACATGAACAAAGACGGAAAGATGTGTTAGGCTAATATCACAGGGCTGCGGATATCAGGCTGGGGAATCTGAAAGCCAATCTTCAAACAAGATGATTATCAAGGCACTGGTCAAAATGACAAGTGTCTGAGATTAATTAGGGCATGATGAGATGAAACTAAAAGCAGGAACTGAAAACTGCTGAGGCCACTTCTGCTGCAGCACAGGTGGGCCAGCTAGCAGAATCACCAGCCTCCTGGTTGGTATTCAAGCTGCTGTCACCTGGAACTCTCTTATCCCTGGAGCTGTTTGCTACACAAAGTGCATCATTATTAATTCTTTCGTCACAGGTCCTGGGAATTATGTAGGCCTTCCCTCCTGTGCAAGAACTATGCAACTGTTATAAGGCAACACACACACACATATACAAATTTGCATGTATATATGTATGCATGTATGTATGATGTATGTATGTATGATGTATGTATGTTTGTGAATGCTGGCCATCTTCAAAGGAAACAAAGTTTGTTGTTCACTTTACAACATCTGGCATATATCAAGAAACCAACAAATGATGAACTGAATATCGTAATTGCTGTTTATTTCAGAGAATACAGTGCTATAATCTTCCGTAGGGAATGGTTAGTTTGTGTCCACTTGGCTGGACCACTGTGGACTGCTATGTGAGTGAAGATTCCTCTGGATGCTTTTCTGAGTGTATTTCAGATGAGATCATGGTCATTCTGGTTTTCTGAACTCAGTTCTGTTTTCAGTTTTTCAGCTTTCAGAACAGTTTTCAAGTTTACCTTGACTATTTTCAGTTCTAAAAAGTATGGGTGTCTTTTTCTAAACTGCTCTGTCCAAAGTCTTCTTTACATTTTAAATATCCATCTTTCTGACCTCCAGACCCAAGAAGGATCAGGTACCCCTATACATTTATTCACATCACTTAAAATGGCTTTTAATTATACTTGATTAATATCCTTCTGCATCCTAGATTATAAAACCCTTTAGGGCAGAGGCTGGGTTGCTATTCCAGCAAGCAGTCAGCCCACTGAAGTGCTGGGCAAAGTGCAAATACTTGATAAATATCTGTTGAATTATTCAGTATTTCTGTGAGTCAATGATTAATGACAATGAAAACAGCAAATATTGATATTTATCCTTACCATTCCTTGCAATACAAATCCATGAATGAAGTTCAAACATATGCTATTATCAAGTTTGGTTCAATATAAAAAGTAGTTTTGAGAACTCAACGATATAAACTACAAGGACAAATAGCACTGACAGGCATAGACTAGGTGGGTTTGATCTGTAATCTCCAACTGTGAAACATAGGGAAACTAGCATTTCTACTTTCTAGTCATTCTAAATACTAAACAAGAACTATCCACATCCATTTCATGAATGAATTCCTTGGCTCCATTAATCACTTTGGGAGAATATAAGAAAATGTCACTTCCATGTATTTTTTCAAAAGGCAAGCCAATAAACATAAAATGTTAGCTCATTCCAAATTCAGAACATGTACATTACTCAAACCAACTAATATATCTATTTTTTCAGGGTCCATGGATGAGGTTGTAGTATTGTATTTCTAGGTCTCACACAAATTCTTGGACTCAAGATCTAAAGATATCAATCAAAGCCCCAGTCATTTATTAAACAGTAAGGGGCCATAAAACAGAATTAATACAATTTGTAAGTGGAGCAAACCAAGAAATGCCTTGACTTATGAGCCTTCAGGACCCCATTGAAAAGCTGAGAGCAACGACCAGGGAAGAAGCTAAACATCAACCCCACTTTATTCCCTGACTTAAATCATGGAAACTACAATCCTGCTCTTGACAGTTTTGGATCCTGAGTGATAACAGACCAAACAATATTTCCTGAGTTTTCCCACATGGAATGTTTTATTTATTTATTTATTTTTCAATATTTTTTTATTTTCTTTTTTTTTCACATAAATTTATTTTTATTTTTTTAACAAATCTAGACCCATGTTCCTGCCCATTCCCCCACCCCGCCAGAGCTCATGTATTCTGCCAAACATGGTTTTCATCTCTTTCTCAGTCTTTCTCAATATTCTCCATGAGGAAGTTGACTCTTTTGAGCAGAAGTTCACTGTTTCAGTCAGTTCTTTGATGCAGTCCTTTCTGTTGTTGTTGTTGTTGTTGTTGTTGTTGTTTCCAATATGCATTATGTCCAACTGCTTTGGACAAAAGCTCAGGGGGCCCTACACAAGAAATACTTACAACTAGGTAATTGGCACTAGCATCCACAGATGAGGGATACTATTCATCGTTTGTTTTTCTGGGACTGTGTTACTTCACTCAGCATGATGTCCTCTAGCTCCAGCCATTTTCCTGCAAAGCTTGTGATGTCATCTTTCTTTACAGCTGCATAGAACTCCATTGTGTAGATGTACCACATTTTCTCTATCCACTCGTCTGTTGAGGGGCATTTAGGTTGGTTCCAGCTCCTTGCTATTGTGAAAAGAGCTGCAATAAACATGGCTGTGCATGTATCTCTGTGGTGGGGTGAGTCTTGAGGTTACATGCCCAGGAATGGTATGGCTGGGTTGGGTAGCAAGTTCATTCCAAGTCTTCCAAGGGTTCTCCACACTGCTTTCCATAGTGGCTGTATGAGTTTACATTCCCACCAGCAGTGGATGAGTGTTTCCCTTTCCCCACAACCTTTCCAGCACTTGGTATCATTTGTTTTCTTGACCCTAGCCAGTCTTCTTGGAGTAAGATGATATCTTAAAGTGGTTTTTATTTGCATTTCCTTAATGATTAGTGATGTTGAACACTTCTTAAGGTGTTTCTCAGATCTCTAATTCCTCACTTGTGAAGTCTCTGTTCAGTTCTTTGCTCCATCTATTGAGTGGGTCATTCATTTTCTTTTTTCTTTGTTTTTTGAGTAGTTTATACATTCTGGAAATCAATGCTTTGTCAGATGTTTCTGCAGTGAAGGTTTCCTCCCACTCTGTGGGATTTCTCTTCACTTCCTTGACTGTTTCTTTTGATGTACAGAAGCTTTTGAGTTTAATGAGGTCCCATTTGTCAATTGTCGACCTTAATTCTTGTGCAGCTGCTGTCTGATTTAGGAAGTCTTTTCCTATGCCCATGTCTTGTAGTCTGTTGCTAACTTTTTCTTCTATCACCTTCAGAGTTTGGGGTTTCAGTTGATGGTCTTTGATCCATCTGGAGTTGACTTTTTACAGTGAGAGGTAGGGGTTTTAATTTCATTTTTCTACAGGTGTTGGTGATCCAGTTTTGCCAACACCACTTCTGAAGATTCTGTCTTTTTCCATTGTGTCTTCTTGGCCCCCTGTCAAATATGAGATGCTGGCTGAAATTGTTATGTGCTCAGATTTGGAACTCGGTTTTGTGCCATTGGTAACAAGTCTTTTTTTTGTCACAGTACCCATCTCTGTTTTTATGACTATAGCCTTTATAGTGTAGTTTGAAGTCTGGTATAGAGTCCCCCCTGTGTAGCTCTTTCACTCAGGGTTGTTTTGGGTTTTCGAGTTCTTTTGTTTTTCCAAAATGAATTTAAGAACTTTTGTTTCCAAGCCTGTGAAGAAACTCTTTGGGATTTTGATTGGGATTGCATTGAACTCTATACAAGAGTTTTCGGTTAAAAAGCACTTTTTTACAATGTTAATCCTATCCTAGCAGAGGATGGTTTTTTTTCCATCTTCGATGTCTTTTTCATTTTTTCTTTAAAAGTTAAAATTTTTGTTGTAGAGATCTTTTTGTTTGTCTTTGGTTAGGTTTGTTCCTAGGTTATTTATTGTTTTTTGGTTATTTTGAGTAGGAGGTCTCTTTGAATTCTTTCTCCAGTTGTTGTTGTTGGTTGTTGTAAGAAAGGGGCATTGATTTTCCAAGGTTTATTTTTGTATCCTGCACTTTGTGAAGCTGTTAATAATTTCAGGAGTTTTCTGGTGGAGTTTTTAGCATCCCTTAAGTAAACAAATCATATTCTCAGCAAATAGGGATAGCTTTTGACTTCTCTTTTTCCAATTAGTACTCCTTTAATTTCCTTTTTCTTGTCCTATTGCTCTAGCATGTTTCAAGCACTATATATTGAAAGAGGAGGTGGTGACAGGGGCAGCCTTTCCAGTTCCTACCTTTAAAGTGAATGTTTCTGTCATTTCCCCATTTAGGATGATATTGGCTGTGGGTATCCTCATAATGGCTTTGATTACATGAGGGAATGATCCCCTATTCAATTTCTTCTAGAACTTTCGCATGAAGGGATGCTGGATTTTGTCAAAGGCATTTTCAGCATCAAATGAGATGGTGGTGTGGTTTTTGTCTTTGTTCCGTTTTGTGTTTGATGATTGTTTATTGATTTTCCTATTGTTGACCTCCCTGATTCTGGTATGAATCCAACTTGGTCTGATGGATGATCTTCTTTGATGTGGGTCTGTATGTTGATTTGCCAGTATCCTTTTAGGATTTTGGCATCTGTGTTTCATAGGGAGATGGGTCTATATTCTCCTTTTTGTGATGTTTGCTTCTGGTTTTGGAAATAGAGTGATGCTGGCTTCAATGAAGATTTGGGAGAATTCCCTCTGTTGTATACTTTTAAACAGTTTCAGAATAATGGGTTGAGGTCTTCTTTTTGAAATGTTTTATAGCAGTGTGCTGTGAAACACCGTGCTGGGCCTGGGCTTTTTTAGTGGGGAGGCTTCTTACTACATCCCTTATTTCTTCATATGTATTGGGTCTGCTTTTTTTAAGTACTGATCTCTTCTGGGGTGAGCTTTGGTTGATACCAGGATTTCAGATATTCATCCATTTGTCTTAAGTTTTCAAACTTGGTAGAATATAGGTTCTTGTAATATTCCCATATAATTTTCTTGATCTTTTCCTTGTCCGTTGTGATATTTCCCTTTTCATCACAGATTGTATTGATTTGGAGTTGTTCCTTCTTTCTTTTTGTTAACTGGGCTAGAGGTCTGTCTATCTTGTTTATTCTTTCAAAGAACCAACTTTTGGCTTCATTGATTTTTTGTATTGTTTTCTTTGTTTCTATTTCATTGATTTCTGCTCTGATTTTTGTTATTTCTTCCTGTCTGTTGCGTTTAGGGTTCATCTGTTGTTGCCTCTCAAGTGCTTTTAGCTGTAGTGTTAGATCATTCACTTGTGCTCTTTCTGTTTTTCTAATGTAGGCACCCAGGGCTATAAACTTCCCTCTTAGGACTGCTTTTAAGGTATCCCATAGGTTTTGTTGTGTTGTATTGTCATTGTCATTCAGTTCCAGCAATGCTTTTATTTCTTTCTTTTTCTCTTCCTTGACCCATTCATTATTCAAGAGCGTGTTGTTTAGTCTCCATGTGTTCTTGTAGGCAGGAGGGCTTGTCCTGGTGTGGAATGTTTTAAAGTTCAAAATGTTATCTTCAAAAATGCTGTTGTTATTAATATCCTTCCTTTCAAAATTATGATTTAAATATTCATTTATTCAGCCTCTCTCTCTCTCTCTCTCTCTCTCTCTCTCTCTCTCTCTCTCTCTCTGTGAATGCCACTGCCCACAGGTGGAGTCAGAGGACAGCTTGTGGGAGTTGGTTCTCACTTTCCACCCTGTAGGTCCCAGGGACTGAACTCAAGTTTTCAGCCTCACTGGCAAGCACCTTTATGCATGGAGCCATCTTGCTGGCATGGAATCATGGAGTTTTAAAGCAATTGTTCTTTGACTTGTAAAATCACAAATCCTAGAGAAGTACATAACTATTACATTTATTGGATATTGATGTTTTACTACTTAAATGCGTTTTATTTTCCTTAAGTCTCATCTTGTTGTTTTGATGTGTTAAAATTTAAAGTTTTGTGAAATTAATATTATATATTAATATACTATAATTATAATTTCCTTTTTAATTTTTTTATTTTTTTATGTGTATGAAATGTACTGTCTGCATGTCGTGCAATGCCGCAGAGGTCAGAGGTCAGAAGAGGGTGTCAGATTCCCCTGGAACTGGAGTTAAAGACAGTTTTTAGCCACCATGTGGGTGCTGAGACTCAAACCCAGGTCCTCTGCAAGAGGAGTTGGCGTTCGTAACCACTGAGCCATATAATTTCCTTTGTAAAAATAGCCAGGGTAGTATTAGGGTGTTTTATTTATCTATTCTCCCATAGCAAATTAACCCCAAACTTAGCAGTTTAAAACAACAAATGTGGGGTTGAAGTGATAGCTCAGAGGTTAAGTGCACTGGCTGCTCTTGCAGAAGACAGAGGTTCCAATCCTATCACCCATATGGTGGTTAACAGAAATCAATAACTGCAGTTCAAGAGGAGCTGATGCCCTCTTCTGGCCTCTTTGGGCATTGCATATATGGGTGTACTTACATGCAGGCAACACACTAATACAAGTAAAATAAAAATAAATAATACTCAGATGGTATGAAAAGCCAGAGGAAAGTATATTAGTTCCAAACTACTGAAGTCATGTATATGAATGCATATTTATACCTGAAGTCTATATAACAAAAATCACAGTGTCAGGAGGAGAAAGATTTTGAGTTGTTGGTCAGGGTTTTCCAAAAGATTCCCAAAATAACACAGGCTATTGCCACAGCCCTTGATTGCCTCCCAGAATTCGAAGGTAAGACCCAGTTATTGAAGACACAACATACTTTGGTTATAGGACTTAGACCAATTAAGCTGGAACTGATACAGAAACCTCCTCCATAAAGGCTAGCTCTCATAATATTAGAAGATACTATGCAAGCCGCCAAGGAAGAAAACCAATCAATGGTCCTACCCAGATATAAAGCCTAATAAACAATGACCAGCAAACTATCACTAATAATAAACAACAATGGCCCAGCAAACTATTACTAATCAGTGCAGTAGTGTCACTTCTTTTTTTTTTTTTTTTTTTTTTTTTTTTTTTTGGTCTTTTTGAGACAGGGTCTCCTTGTAGCCCCAGCTGTCCTGGAACTCACTCTGTAGACCAGGCTGGCCTTGAACTCACAAAGATCCACCTGCCTCTGCCTCCCAAGTGCTAGGATTAAAGGCGTGCACCACCACGCCCGGCTATTAGTAGTGCCACTTTTATCTAGGGAGTAATCAACAGATGTCTAATTGGAATTAAGGCCGGTTCAATGGGAAGGATCTCATGTGTGGTACTGTAAGCATAGCCAATGCACGTGACTGAAGAGGTCATAGATCCTAGAGAGAAGCCTACTTTTGCCACATCCCTAGGCCAACATATTTTTTTTTGCTGTATTCTAAATATTTATCCTCAAATGTACAGACCAGTATACTTTTCATTCATTGAAGAAGCTTCATTTTATAACAGATGGAGACTAATACAGAATCCACAACTGGTTAAGCACAGAGAATATGTGTCAGTAAGACACTTAGCCCTAAGCAACATATTTTCAGTGCAATCCCTATACATAAGACAAATCCACTCTCAACTCTCACCACAGTGTTTCCTTGTGTACCAGATGGTGATTAACAGAAAAGCACACAACTGGCCAATGTGCAGAGAACAAGTGTGCTCATCGATGAACAGGACACTTATTACAAACTTCTGTCTCCTAAGGCTCAGGGATCACTGCAGAAGAAGAGGTAGAAAGAGTCTAAGAGCCAGAGAGGGCAGATAACCACAAAGAAACAGTTCTGTAGACAGCTGGCCAGTCACACATATGAACTCAGCAATGGTGACAGCATGCACAAGTATACGCAAACTCAAACCAGACAAAACCCCAGCATAGACATAGTTCCATGCTGGGTGTTGGAAATCCCCCAGTTCCTCTTCCTGTGGCTGTCTTCAAAGGGTAGTTAAAACATGGCACTTGTTTTTCCCCAGAGTAGGTGTCCAATAGGTACAGGAGACAGATTAGCAAAACCAGAAGACACCATGCCTTAAGATGACCCAGTCTCCATAGTTGTAAATCTTTACTTCCACTTTATTCATTAACAATAAGTCATATAAGTTCAGCCCATACCCAATGGCAACAGTTGCTGGAAAAATGAGGATTAGATGAACTTGGAAATAGGAAGATCTGAATTTGCATCTTGACTGTATTGCATACCCTCTGTGGTACTTTTAAGAGTTAGCCTGCCTATGTCCTGGCTTCCTCAGTCATGCTATCATAATGGATGAGTATTGAATGGGATTAAACAATCAAATATATGAAAAGAGGATATGGTATAGCTTATCCACAGGCAATACTTACTTTTGTCTACATAACAGTAATTGTTTAAGTGAATGCTTTAGGTGGCTACTAAATCAAGAATACATAGTCCTTTGCCATGTACATGCTTATAACATAGCATTAACAAAGCTAAATTTGAAATTTAGACACAAAGACTATTGTTATATTTTTTCTTCTAGAGACTGTAGTACTTCCTAAATGGAATCTGAGAGAAAAGCATCTTAATATTCAGCTTCACTCACCCAAACTCAGGGAACATTGCAGAATAGGGGCTGGAAAAGCCAGAGAAGTGGTGCAAGACCATATGGAAATAGAATCCCAGAAGCTCCTGGGACCCTGCTCATATGAACCTACAGCGTTGGCGTCAGCATGCACAAGACCCACGCAAGCTCAACCAGACAAAAACCCAGCATGGAACTGCAGGAACAGATAGCAGAACCCAACCCTAGCTGAAGAAATATTGGCAGCTGATTACTGTTGGGTGAGGAAGAACTGGCCTTCCATAAGTGAGGGACTCCAGCTAGGCTGACTAGAGCCCAGTGGATGAACTGTCTCTAAGGAATGTCTGGGGAGATTAATTTGGCACAATAGGCCCTAATACAAAGGACAGAATTATGAACTCCAGAGTGGGGGCTGTCAGAGGGTACCAATGTAGAAGAGGGGTATAAAGACGATTAAGATTGATTGAGATATTGTGTATGAAATACACAAAAATTCAATAAAAATCATAAAAAAGACATAAGGAAATACACTAAACACTTAAACTTTTTAATGTTTATTTTTTAGTAATTTTTGTGATTTTCATACAAAATAATTTGATGGTATTTAAATCTCTTCCCCTATCTACACCTCCCCTTACTGCCCCTTGCCCAATTTAATCTACTATATGATAGGCATAATAAGGCCTATAGAGTCTAATTTGTGTCCCCAAAGGCCCTTAGGATCTATCTACTGGAGCCTGGTTAACTTACCAAGAATCCCGTGCTTGAAAGAGATGATCTCTGGCCCTCCCAGCAGCCATGTGATTTCCTTAAACTTTGAAAAATTACTTATTCATTCTCTCTCTCTCTCTCTCTCTCTCTGTCTCTTCGTGTGTGTATGTGTGTGTGTGTGTGTGTGTGTGTGTGTGTGTGTGTGTGTTTGCCACTGTATGCATATGGAACTCAGAGGACAACTTTCATGAGTTGGTTCTTTCCTTCCACTTAGCTGAGCAGAGTCTCGTTTGGCATTGGGCTACACTCCATACCCCAGGCTAGCTAGCTTTGGGGCCATTCTTCTGTCTCTGTCTCCTATCTCGTTGTAGGAAGGCTGGCCTTGAAAGTGTGTTCCAGCACATCCACCTTTTTATATGTGTTCCAGGGTCTGAACCCGGTTGTCAGACTAGTGTAGCTAGTGCCTTTACCTAATGAGCCATCTCCCAAGCCCTAATTTATTTGTTTGTTTCTTTAACTATTCTCTCTCTCTCTCTCTCTCTCTCTCTCTCTCATCTATTTGAGACAAAGTCTCCCTATAGCTTCAGATAGCCTGGAACTTGCTATGGATTCCAGGCAGTATTCAGTCTCACAGAGATCCACCTGCCTCTGCCTTCCCAGTGCTGGAATATTAGGATTAAAGGCCTGTGCCACCATGCCCAGCTACCCTAATTTATTTTTGAAGAAAAAAGTTTGTCTCTTCAATTTAAATGTTCCCAGAGTGCTGTGTATGAAAAAGATGAGAACACAGCCTTTTTCAGACTGGAGACACACAGGAAAGTCAGGCTGGCTCTGCCCTCTATACACTACTTGGTCCCCAGGGAGGCTTAATGGAGTGCAGTTTGCAAACCTCCATTCTTATATTATGCCCATAATTGCATATGCAAAGGATCAAAGGTCATGGTTTAAATCCATGCCAATTTAATGTAACTATGTAAGTAAATAATATAATTTTATGTATGTATTCTGAAAGACAATGGTTTTCCTCCTGTAAAAATGTTCAATGCTTTATATATTGGATGTTAAAAATGATTACTTTTTAGATACTCTCTACTTATTCCTTCTAAGAAAAAAAGTTCATCTTCATATGGTTGTCTGTTTGAACCTTAGAAATCAGATAGCTTTCTGAGTCAATAATTTGTGTTCTAAATGGATTTTATGTTATTAGATGCTAGTCAACTACCAAAACTTGTAATTAAGATAAAAATAAACAAAAAAAATCTTAAGGCACATTCTTTTCTGAACTTAGAATTAGAGGTTAGAGGAATTTTGGCATGGTTAGCCTAGATGTGCATATTGTTTATCTTCCCAGAGTCAAGTTCGAATAATTTGCAAGCCCTCAGACTCCTGAGTTGATGCCCTGAGTTCTAACCCAAGCAAGGGTAATCTTTAGTTGGTTCACAGAAAATACAAACATTAGCCAAAGATTTCATTGAATGTTCTACACCCCTCATGTAAAAAGTTCAAGAAAAACCCCCAATAATTATGGAAAGACTGAGAAATAAAATCAACTCTTTAACTCAGACATATTAAATGATAATAAAATTCTTTGAATTATAATACAGCATCAATACCTGTCCTGGAGATGGCTTGTTTTCATGTCTATTATCGACCCTGTATCAAAACATTACTTATAAATGGAATATGGATGACTTTCTAAAGAGCTTTGTTGTCAATATATATATATATATATATATATATATATCAGCAAATTCAAAAGATAATAAGTTTTACAAATGTAAGCTTATAAATAATTCAGCAATTCAAGGCTAACCAGTTTCCAGTTGCAATTTGATAACAGAATTTTAAGCTACTGCATTTCTAGAAAGATGTCATCGAGGTCTGTGACTGGGCACATGGAGAAGAGTGAAAGTAGCTGAATGAGGTATTAAGAGTAGGAAAAGCATGTTGAGCTTTAGCTATGTTAGGTACTGTGAATTATTGGACAAGGAACTTTACTGCCCCGAATTTCATTCCCTCGGCTGTCAGAGAATACTAATTGTCCCACAAGTCACAGGAATAAAGTATCATGAAGATTCAACTCATGATTTAGGGGTTTCTAATTCACATTTAATGCTGAGTAACTGGCTCAACATTAAAATTTCGGCTGATAATACTGTTGTCAGTATCTCTTGTCATAGATGAAGACTTCGCTACATATATACATGTTGGATCTTCTTATAATTTAAATATACTAGATCATTTTGGAAACATACTCTGTATCCAACATCTTTGTATTTTCCCTTATAGAACTTAGCAGGTAGTTTGCAAAGACCCATTTACTAGCTGGAGGAGAGGGTTCAAATAAAAGAATACAGACATAAAAAGTTTAAAATAATAAAATTCAACCTAATATAATAGTTTAAATTGTGTCCTGGAATAGAAAAACAGTACATTAGTGGGTACACTGGGAAAAGAAGATGAATTCTTAAATGTAAGAAATATACCACCATCAGATACAGGAACTCAGTTCAGTGATAAAATCAGTCCCAAACAAAACCTCAGGTCATTCAGTGCAGGCTTTGCTTCACAGCCACATACCTAGTACTTCACCCCTGGTACTTCACACTGGCTAACTTTTAATTGAAAGCATGTGCATTTCTTTGACAGTTCTCTCTAGCACTGGGTGATCGCTTTGCTCTATGTGGCTAGGAGTTTACCTTTTTTTTTTGAGACATAGTCTCCCTGCAGCCCCAGGTGGCCTGGAACTCACTATATGGACCAGGCTGGCCTTGAACTCACAGAGATCCACTTGTCTCTGCCTCCCGAGTGCTGGGATTAAAGGTGTGTGCCACCAGGATTGGCTAGGAATTTACACCAGGAGATTGGTGGGTAAGCATTAAAATTCTTTCAGTTTAGGTGAGAAGAGTCTGACATGCTGCTTCCTCAGACCCCAAAGCCTACAGAAAGATTTAATTCAGGTGGCCAGTGGTGGCAACTTGCTTCATATCTGTTTCTATTCCATCCTTATTTCATTTTCCTGAATGAACTCCTCTTACTTGAGCCCTTGTATTATATAGTCTGCCCTTGTGGGAAATCCAAACCAAGGTATTGCTATATTACTTACCCTCTTTGTCATATTTGCATTGTTGTAGTGAAATGGCAAGAGAATGAGTGGCCAAGGATGTTTATAAGGACATTTTATAGTTGTCCTGAATTATCTTTGGTCCCCCCCAAAGAGTCTCTTGTTCTAGCAAACAAACAAATAAAAATAAAAAATCTTACCAAATTACAGACGCATTAGGAATCAACACATGAAAGCTGCAAAACTTTGGATTTGTGGAAGGAAGAAAAATATTTGGCAAAATGTCAACAAAAATCCACGCTAGTGATGGAAATGCATGCATTCATTCACCTGCCCAAAACATAATGGGCATTTTCTAGGAGCTTCTGTGAAGAAGATAGAAAAAGTTCATACACTTTTTGTCATGGAAATGGATAAGAACATCTCAAGAAAGCAAGTTAGTAAATAAGATTAATGTCTTAAATAGTATAAGAAAGTATGTTGAGCAAGCCAGAGGTGCAAGACAGTAAGCAATGTTCCTCCAGGGTCTCTGCTTTAGCTCCTGCCTCTAGGTTCCCGCCTTGAGTTCCTGCCGTGGTGATGGACTGTGAACTGTAAGCCAAATAAATCCCTCTCTCCAAGTTGGTTTTGGTCAATGTTTTACTAGAGCAACAGAAAGTAGAACACAGGGTGTCTAGGGATTTGATTTAAGGTGCCCAGGAGAAGAAGGAAAGATGAAACGAGATTCTCAAAGCATTAACAACTGCTGAAGTTGAGTGATCAGCACTTGAGGTCTCAAAGCGTTATTCTCTTTGCTATGTATTCTCTTAAAACTTCTCAAGGGTTGGAGAGATGGCCCAGTAGTTAAGAGTACTGGCTGCTCTTGCAGAGGACCTGGGTTCAATTCCCAGTACCCATATATCTGCTAACAACCATCCATAACTCCAGTTCCAGGGTATCCTACGCCTTCTTCTGACCTCTGAGGGCATTGCACAACCTGGGTGCACTTAAACACCTGCAGGCAATACACTCATGCATATAAAATAAAAATAATTAATTAAAGAAAACTTCCCATAATGAAAAATTCTTAACCATGTACCCAGAAAATATGTAGTCTTATAGAGGGCCTAAGTCTTATCTTTGACTAGGTTATATTACAGTTGTGAGGAGGTAGATGCTAACATATAAAAATGAGTCTGAGCCGGGTGTGGTGGTGCACGCCTTTAATCCCAGCACTCGGGAGGCAGAGGTAGGTGGATTTCTGTGGGTTCAAAACCAGCCTGGTCTACAGAGTGAGCTCCAGGACACCTGGTACTAAAAGGGAGACCCTGTCTCAAAAATACCAAAAAAAAGGGTAAAACTAAAAAGAAAAAAAATGAGTCTGAAAATTTTGGGGGGCCTTTTTGAGACAGGGTCTCCCTGTATCCCTAGCTGGCCTGGAGCTCACTCTGTAGACCAGGCTGGCCTTGAACTCACAGAGATCCGCCTGCCTCTGCCTCCCAAGTGCTAGGATTAAAGGCATGTGCCACCACACTTGGCTTGAAAATAATTTTTACCCATACAAGTACACATCAGTGGAAAGGAATACCTACCTTTGCCAATTAATTTCAGTATTCCTTTATTGTATGTGGGGTTCATCTTTCTCTTTTGAAGTGTTTATAACATCTTTTCAATTTCCTTCCTTAATATTTGTATTATTTTATATGTTGATTTCACAATTGAAGAGTTATGAATTTACCTTTATAGACTGCTATTCTTTAACAAATAATTTAAATTGCTTCTATAATAGGGCAATCATGTACCTATTTGCCCATGTTAGAATATTTCTTCAAAGTCAAAAGTTAAAACACTATTAGATGCCGGACGTGGTGGCGCACGCCTTTAATCCTAGCACTTGGGAGGCAGAGACAGGAGGATCTTTGTGAGTTCGAGGCCAGCCTGGTCTACAGAGTGAGTTCCAGGACAGCTGGGACTACAGGGAGACCCTGTCTCGAAAAGAAAAAAAAAAAAAAAAAAAAAAAAAAAAAAACAAACAAACAAAAAAAACACTGTTTAGGCTTCTATGTATTTTCCCTCAGGTTCTTGTATCTTTTTTTTTTTTTTTTTCAGACAGGGTCTCCCTATAGCCCCAGCTGGCCTGGAAGTCACTCACTCTGTAGACCAGGCTAGCCTTGAACTCACAGAGATCTGCCTGCCTCTGCCTCCCAAGTGCTAGGATTAAAGGCTTGAGCCACCACGCCTGGCTTAAAGACGCCATGTGGGTGCTGGGTCCTCTGCAAGAGCAGTCAGTGCTCTTAACCGCTGAGCTATCTCTCCAGCCCCAGGTTCTTGAATCTTATAACATATTATCATAGGCTATTCTTTATCCAGAAATGTCTTGTCCATAATCTCTGTCACTCCACTGGCCAACTTTGGATTGTTCCTTAACTTTCCAAAATATTCCCTTGCTTGGGGCAGGGGTACCTCCCATCACTGGGTAACAGAAATCTCCTTGAGAAACACCTGCATCAGGAGTGACTTTAATATTGATTTTAAAATTCCAGATTTCGGGGCTGGAGAGATAGCCTAGCGGTTAAGAGCGCCGACCGCTCTTGCAGAGGACCCGGGTTCGATCCCCAGCACCCACATGGCGGCCGAGAGCCGTCTGAAACTCCAATTCCAGGAGAACTCCAGTTCCAGGGGAGTCTGACACCCTCTTCTGACCTCCGCGGCGTTGCAGGTCACAGGTGCACAGACTTGCATGCAGACAATACATTCATACACATACGGAAATAAATAAAAATTAAAAAAATTTAAAAAAAATTCCAGATTTCACAGGTCACCAGTAATCATGTGTGTAATTCCTATATTGTTGCCAGACAACAACAATTCAGTTACAGTAACAGAGAAGTCATAAGAAGCTAACCTCTGCTGGTGGTGGTAGTGCATGCCTTTAATCCCAGCACTCGGAAGGCAGAGGCAGGCACAGGCAGATCTCTGTGAGTTCAAAGCCGGCCTGGTCTACAGAGTAAGCTCCAGGTGAGCTGGGACTAAAGGGAGACCCTGTCTCAAAAAGAAAAAAAAAAAGAAGGTAATTTCTGATCAGCAGTACTTTTTGGAGAGACATTTCAACAGTTTAAAACAATTGAGTACTTCAAGAACTCATTGAAGCCCTAATTTGGTTGTCTGGAGAAATCATGAAGAAAAAAACCCCAGTAATTAGCATCAAGTGGGCATTTTGCAGTGAAAATTCTAAGTCTTCACTCTCTGAGCCTCTCAACCAGACACTGGAGGAAATCATCTCTCTCGACAGTGTCCAATATGTGTCAAGCACTGTTTCTACTAATTTACACTACAAAAGCCTTATGAAAGTGAGAATCATCACACCCATTTTTCAGAGAAAATTTAGGTATTTTAACTTGTTCAGGTTCATAAAGAGAGCAAATAAAAGTAGGCAGAGCAGGATCAAATCCAACTGGACAAGCCAGATTTCTGTGATTCCAAAATATACTCCATATCATCTACAGAATGCCAAATTATCTTTAGGTTTTCACCACGGTGCTTGGCACCTCACAGGCATGTGCCAACCAAAATTTATGGTGAATATGCATATGTTCCCAATGGAAAGAACTGTTGGTCAAGTACATTAAGTGTCTCATTTTTTTTTTTTTTCTTTTTGAGACAGGGTCTCCCTTTAGTCCCACCTGGCCTGGAGCTTGCTATGTAGACCAGGGTGGCCTTGAACACACAGAGATCCACCTGCCTCTGCCTCCCAAGTACTGGGATTAAAGGCATGTGCCACCATGCCTGGCATGTGTCAATTCTTAATTCACCCACTTAGATGGTTAACTGAACTGTCACCCTCCCATAACGAATGGCACAGATAAACATCATATATTCTAGAGCCTGAGTGTGTCCCTTAAGTGTTTATATGTTGAAATTTTATCCTCATTGTAAGGTATTGAGAGGTAGAAAGTTGATCCAAGTATGATGTTTACAGATGAGGGCTTTGAGAGGTGATCGGAATAGGTAAGGTCATCGGTGTGGAACCCTCACGACTGGACGCTTGTGGCTTTACAAGAAGAGGGGAAAGATCAGAAGAGAAACATATTCATGCTTCCCATCTTGTGCCATATAACACCTTGTACTGCCTAGGAACTCTGTTAGCAAGACCTCAATCTTTACATGTGGTCTGTTATCCAGAGACCAGAACTATTAGCTAAAATAAACCTACTGTCTACGTTATTTACCCAGTATTCAGTATTATGTTATCAGCAACAGAAAACACACTAAGAAAAAGCTATTTCAAGTGCAAATTCCATGTCAAAGGATCTAATGTGATGTAGCCAAATGTAGAACTGGATTATAAATCTGTCACCATCCTTTTTTAGGGACTTCTATTTTCATTTATAAATAAAATGAGGATGCTGGAACTTAACATTTTTATAAAGGTCTCCTGGCAGCGAGAGAGGTGTGATTCTCCCTTGTTTAGAATTGCTCCTGATCTTATAGAAATTCAGCATTCCTGACTCTGGGCACTAAAAGCATGTAACTCTTTCCAGGTCCTAAAACAACTGTATTTCCAAATGCCCTGTACATTATCTAACACAGGGGCAGAGCCTTGAAAGAGAATAACTGGTCCCATGGGACCAGTTATTGTTATCCCTTAATGTCTAGAAATCTCCAAGGCTGCTTTGGGATAGAAAGGTGGCCCAGGAGGAGAGTACTTCAGACTGATACCTGCTTTATAAGGTTTGTTCAAGATCATATTCTTAAGAACAAGTCTCAGTGTTGGCACTTTAATAGGCCTCTGACCTACAGCCTAGCAGGGAAGACAGATACATCGAAAGCAGACTATGAATATAAAAATCTAAAGTGAAACAAACGTTTCCCAGGGGTTCAATCAAAGTGTCAAAGGAGCTGACAAAAAGAAATTTGATAATTAAACCAAGAAGACTCCAAAGGGAAATTCCTGGTTACCTCCTGTTATGTTTGTTTGTCTCTCTGTAAACTCAGGAAGGTAGAATGCTTTTTATTTATTTTTTAATGTTTTTAATTTATTATTTTATATGAATGAGTATACTGTCTGCATGTAAGTAGGTGCGCCCGTGTCATGCAATGCTGCGGAGGTCAGAAGGGGGTGTTGGATTCCCCTGGAACTGTAGTTAAAGATGGTTCTTAGCTGCCATGTGGGTGCTGGGAATGGAACCTGGGTCCTCTGCAAGAGCAGTCGGTGCTCTTCACCACTGAGCCACCTCTCCAGCCCCAGTAAAATGCTTTTTAAAAGTAACAAAGCCCATTAGAGGCAAAGTGCAGAAGAGAGCTAAGTGTCTTTAAACACAGTTTACTAGTATTTCATATAATATCAAACTAACTTGGATGTGTCCTGTATCAAAAATAACCTTGGATTGCAGATTAAAAATCTCACTGATCAGTATGTTCAGTTGGGAAGAAGAAAAAGTGAAAAATGACAGTGAAGTAAATATGTGAACTTAAAAAAATAGTGATTATTGCCTCCTCTCTTTATATGTGAACAGATAAAGCAAAGAAGCAAAGATCTGTCCACAAACTAGGAGCTTCTGATAGCAGTTTGCAATATGATGGATTGATGGATTCTCTCTCTCTCTCTCTCTCTCTCTCTCTCTCTCTCTCTCTCTCCCTTTCTAGTCATTTTCTTCACATTCATGGTTATTGAACAAGTAACAATATCATTACAATCTACCATAAACAGTTATTGTAGGAAGACACTCTTTTAGCCAGTTCTGAGCAGGTGAGAGAACTCAAGAACTCATAATTTGGTTAGGAAGCCCCAGACAGATAAAGGCGCAGCCAATCATGCCAGGTGTGCGTTTCCCAGCACAAAGCCAAGATACTACAAGATACTACAAGGTACTACAGTGGAAATACCTTGGCCCTGGAAGGTAGTCATTACTATTTTCACAGAGGAGAAAAAAAAAGTCCCAAGGAAGCTAATTTGCATGCAGGTGGTAAATCTCCAGTCAATGGGCCCTTAAAAGGCTTTGAGCCAACACCCTCTAGACATACAAGCCAGCTTTGCTACTTCATATCAAAGTGGCTTGGACCTTATAAATCAGGAGTGGGAGAACATTCGTCTATTACCTGGCTAGACATAACACAGGATATGGGGACCTAATTTCAGATTGATGCTGGCATATAGTTTCTAATGGGAAGTGAGCACTTTAGACTTGCCTATGACATCAGCAAGCCATTTACCTTCTGAGTAAAAAAAGCGGGTTGTTGATTTAGTCATGTCCTCTCTGTACCCAAGGAGACATTTCTCTCCCATGTACTTTCACCTCACTTGGGGCCAGATGGCACACTTTCCAGGGCTTGGGATGAACAGGCCTTCAGCAAATGTTTGATTGATAGTGGTGACTCATACTGGTGAAAGCAGACACAATAAGGTCCATGAGAGGAACTCAACATTGTCAGAACCTATCTATAACATGCATCTTCACTTGCCTATCTTCAGAAAATTTCACAACCAATAATTTTCTTGGTTATTGTTACTTGGTAGAGATAAATTAGGGAGCTCTCTACATGGCTTAATGATGTATGAAAAGCACAAAGCATCAATAAAAAAACAAAATGTTAAAAAAAAATAAAATAAATTTTATCTTCCCACTACTATCCTTCTAATGGACTTATAGTAAATTCTGGGTTGAAAAACCTATGAGGCTGTCATAAAGCTTTTGATGATAGATGTAAAAACATCTGAAAAGAATAAGCTGTAATGTTCTTTAAAGTTTTGAAATTTGCCAATAGTATAATGAGATATCCAAGAAGACTTCATGAATATTAAGTTGTCTAAATAGATACGAAATACAAAATCCAAGAATTCCAAGTCTGTGTCCATTAGTTAGCATGGAGAGAACGGGAACCCAAGACATATTGTTCAGGGAAAAGACCTGCAAAATGCCATGGTGGGTAAGAAATAAGTGCTAGAACAAGCAGAAAGAATGTAGAGCCAAGGAGCACACTAAGCACAGAACTTAAAGCGAAGAAAGATTCGATTCATCTGAAGAGCAGGCAAATGAATAGTAAATAAAATTTTGATTTGGTACAAGGCAGAACTTACTACAGATGAAGTTCTCCTAGAGTGGACTGACTAGTGAGAAAGTTAGATTTTAACTTGACTATTTCCAAGAAGCAACAGAGTGAAATACTGAAGTGGAGGTTCATCCACCATATAAAAAGTTAACTTTTAAGTCAATTATCAACCTAAACAAACATATTATTCTCAATACAGCTGTTCCAAGTTGGGGGAAAAAGTATACGGTGTGTTTTTTGGAAAGTGATTTCCCCCAACTTGGAACAGCTGAATTCCACTATTCCACTTTTTACCAACTCAAGATTCAAAAGTTATTTGGGTAATCTGCATGCTCATATTATTTGCATCATCACCACAAAGGGATGGGCTTCTCCTTTTTCTTTCCTTCCTTTCTTCGTTCATTCCTTCCTTCCTTCCTTTTCCCTTTCTTTTTTTCTTTCTTTTTTTCCTTTTTCTTTTTCCTCTTTCTTCTTTCCTTCCTTCCTTCCTTCCTTCCTTCCTTCCTTCCTTCCTTCCTTCCTTCCTTCCTTCCTTTCTTCCTGGTGCTGAGGACTGATGAGAAGACTTTACACATGCTAGGTGTGCACTCTACGCTACATCTAGCATGCTGCTTTAAAAACTAAAAACTGTCAAGTTGTATAACTGCACACCAAGAAATAGAAGTATTTTTATTAGAGACATATTTAAAAACTTGGTCTTTCAAGGCAAGGTGGTATTGCTTTTCAGCCTTTTAGCTAAAATCAAATGTAAAACAACCAAGCCTTCAGACTGTGGCATTTACTAGTGGAATGACCAAAGAAGCTTAATCCTTGGGTTAGCAGACTTTACAAACCTAGCCCATGCCTTTTTCTAAGCCAAACAATCTGTTATCCCACATTCCTTCTGTATCACTCAGATTTATCTTTACATTAACAATGCTCACCACAGATAGCCAAAAAGGCTGGCCAAGTTGGATCAGCTTCAAGATTTGCTTCCACACTGGGGTGTTTCATACACTTGGCAGAAGCAGGCTGTAATGGAGCTTCATTTATTACATTATGCTATAAACATTGTCTTGAGCTATCAAGATACTCCATAAGACAATCCCATAGATTACCAAACACCATGGACATCTGTTAACACAGGCTCCAGAGATAGCATAGATGAGGCCAAGTGTGCCCATTTGGAAGTAAGTTATCATGTCTAGTCTGCTGCTTATAAACTAATAACCAAAAACAGGGTTGCAAACCCTGACTTAAATATTTGCCAGGCAAAGTTATGCTCACTTTGAAAGAAAAATACACTAACATTGTTACTTTGTCATTATATACATCTTTGTCTATTAAATGTTGGTTTTCGATGGTAACCAGTAGACCAAAACTTAATTTCACTGTGATATATTTACTGTGAGAGAAAGAGAGAGAGAGAGAGAGAGAGAGAGAGAGAGAGAGAGACAGAGAGAGAGAGAGAATTGACTCACTAACTTCCTTGAGATTAATGTGGAGCCAAAAGTTTATAAGGATAGAAGGGAGATGAAACCTGGTACAAGTTTTTTAAACTACAAATAATGTTTGCCAAGGGTCTCTTGGCTAAAACCCATTTTTCTAGCTCATCCAGAGGCCCTTCTGAAGGGAAACTGAATGGAGACCCCTCGACATCTAATGCTGGAACATGGAGCTTTTCTTTTCTCAGAAAGATAACTCAATCACAGGAAAAAAAAAAAAAGAAAAGAAAAGAAAATGAGATCCAACACTCTGCCTGCTACATCATTTATTTCATTCTTACCTAACATTTTAATTTTAGAACTATTTCAGTAGCTGTCAAGTCCAGAATAAAGGGACTGGGTAAACCAGGTAGAAAGTAGCCTGGGGCACTAGTTACTACTACACTTCCAAGGCCGGTAGGAAGAGGTGAATACTGTCTCAGACACACCTCAGGAAGTTGCTCCCGTAAGACCATGTATCCCTGGACAAGAAAGCAGTATCTTGGGAGCCTAATTCACCACTTCCACCTGCCCGGCATCTGTCCCGGGTTCCATACATATACAAGTCTTGTAGGCACTTAAATGCCCTCCTGTGCAGCTCCGGAAACCACCACTTCCAGTCTGAGGCAAGTAAGTGGCTTAGTTGTTTTAAAGTCCTAGGAAGGCTCATGTAACTTCCCACCCTCTGACCTCCCATTAGCTTCCATAGTCCCTTCCAAGATCCCCTGGAGGCACAATTAGCAGGCAGCACCTCGCTCTCCTCACACACCCTACTGGTTCTGACCGCCAACACACACCTCCTTAGGCACTCCCAGACACGCGCATACACAGCATGCCCTTCAGCGCGCGCGCGCGCGCACACACACACACACACACACACACACACACACACACACACAACCATACGAAACCCCCGCAGCCAAGTCCCAGCAAGCGTCCCTGGTGCTATATATAAAGTCCTTGCACAGGAATAGATATCCCCACGCACCCAGAAGTGGACACTCCTGTACTGCATCCACTACATGCAGCCAGCGCCCCCTCTCCAGACACGCAGCTACCCCACTTATCCGTTGAACCCTCAAGACTCAGCAATTCTGTCAAAACTTTGAGCCTGGTTGATTTCATAACCACGAGTGTGTCCAGAGCTGGGACAGCTCGGCGTGCCACAGTTTCCACCCACCCCAGTTTAAGAAGACTGCTGGCTGTGACTGTATTGACCCCAGCCAGGGGGTTGCCAGCTTGTGGCTGCAGCCAGAGCCAGGGAGGAAAAAACGAAGTAGGAGCGCAGCAGGGTTAGTGCTCAGGCGGACTTGGGGTCCCCCAGGTCACTCCACTCTGGGAACTCGCCTCCCGCAGCGGCAGCCTCAGGCAGTTCCTGCCCCAGCCTGGCAGGCGGATGATGTCAAGGAGAAAACTTTGAAGACTTTAAGTAAACTGTCTTAGAGGAAAGTTCTTTGCACCTCACACCCCGGCTGCAGGCGTCAGCTTGGGGTGGTTCCTTGTCCCCATTTCTTCCCCCCACATCAACTACCACACAGAACCGTACCACAAGCAACTTACACACACACACACACACACACACACACACACACACACACACAGGTCCAGGACAAGGATCGGATTACACCAACCCATATGCAGAAAACAACTTCTGAGAAGGGGAACACAGCCCACCCAAAGTCATCTGGAAAAAAATGATCTGTGCAAATACATAGAACTGATCCCTGTTTGCAGAACTGGCATGCCCGGTCCGCTCCCAGGTCCCCTGGCACAAAAGGGGGGAAAGAAGAGCGGGACTGTCGGTGTGCCCCTCCAGTACCTCGGAGCTTCGCCTCCAGAGACAGAGCGCGGGTTCGCGTCCGCTGGCCGGCCACTGGCGCGGGGGCCTCAGCCCCGCGTGGCCGCAGCCCGGGGTCCCCGAGGCCGCCCGGGCTCAGCAGCAGCCGCCACCACCGCTGCAGCAGCCGCCGCCGCCGCCGCTGCCGCTCCCTAGACCGCCTCCTCTTCCCATGGCTGCGCCCTGCTTGGCAGCTCGAGGGCTGTCAGGCTCCGGGAGGAGGAAGGGGGCGGGGTGAAACGGGAAGGGAGGATGGGAGGGGAGAGGACGGGTGGGAAAAGGCGGCCGCGTTTCAGCGAGGGGCCGGCCCGGCGCCGCCTGTCGACCCCCCGATGCGGGCTTGCGGGGGCGAAGGGCTGCGGGAGGCGAGTGTGGCGGGTACGGGACCCGCTGCCGGGTGGCCGAGCGCCGCCCGGGGACTCGGTCGGCCGAGCTGGGATGGAGCCTTCTGGCGAGGAGTTGGAGTTGGTGCGTGTCACTCTCAACTGAGCTGCGCGGCTCCTCCTAGAGGAAAATATTGGTAGTTGCGGGAGACTTCCTTTCCACCCGCCTGGGTCCTCCCAAAGAAGGCAGGACCCTGAAACCCCTAAGAGCAGTCTGTACATGAGAACACACGGGAAAGTTCACAGCCTGCGAGATGGTTAAAAAGACAACTTGGTACATGTGATGAACCCGCAGAGCATTACCTGCCCACTGCTCCCAGTTTACAATCTCCTGCTCGCTGGGGCTCTGAAAAGATAGCTAAAACTGCAAAAGGACCTGATCCTGGAGTTAAAAACTGGAGGCAAAGTAGGTAATTTACCAAGAATGCATGCAGATTTGTAGAGACCTATGTCTGGAGTCCACAGCCAGGCCTACAAGGAGAGCTGTAAGAGTCCAGCCCTAGGCTTGTCCTTGTTTTTGACCTAGCGAAACAGCTTTAACTACCTAGCGCGGGACACGGTCCAGTTGTCAGGCCCAGACCCTGGCTACCTCATTCCGTTGTTGTAAAAATAAAGCAAGATAAGAAGTTGTGGAAGTGCTTCACAGAGTCAGAGTTGTGCGTAAGTCTTCGCAGAAGGCATCAAACAGTCGCGTTTCTAGGCACAGAGTACAAAAGTACAAAAGTCCAGCTCTGGCCAGTCTCATATCTAAAGGAGCAGCCGGTCTTTTTACTATTTAGTGTTTACTGACAGCTAGTTGTAACCTGCCTATCTCTGGCCTTCTAACAGCTTCAACTTACTAAAAGATTTTTTTTTTCCGTTTTATAAAGCATATTCCTTTCAGATCCCAAACCAAGATTATACTCAGAAAGAAGAGTTTATTTAAACAACTTAAACCAAGCTTTTCCCCTTTAGAATAAAATACCCACAGGACATTAAGATAATGTATGGGGCCAAAACCTTGGAAGGAACAGAAGACCAAAGACTTAGGTATTGTTTTTTAAAGGAATCATCCACGGAAGCCTCTTTGGCAAGGTCCTTCCAAGGGGCTCTGCTGTGTCTTCGCTCCCTCACGATTCTAGGCAAAGGCCGGCAGCATTAATGAAGGAACCTTTCCTCCCAAGCTCTTACTCTTCATCTTTGTCCCATCCTAGAGTACTGGTGAAAAGGTTAGTGACCTTGAACCAGTCTGTTTCACCTCTCCCAAGCACAGGTGAACTTTCTTTCCCTAAGACTCTTTCCCAGCCACTTGCTTTCCAGGGTTCCATCCTTTGATGTAGCAGTAGGGGTGCTTACTGACTTCTGGAGCTTTTAAAAAAGGAGTTACCCTCACAGAGAAACTTGAGAAAGGAAAGGATGAGGACAGTCGGGCTGGGGCTGAACTCCTGCTGGGTGGTCTGTGCATGCCAAGCTGGCTGAAAGGCGGTCCTGGCAGTAGTGGAGTTGAGGCCGTCCTCAAATGCTGCCTCCACTCCTGTCTGAGCTGTCCTTCCAAGTTGGCACTTTGGATTCTGGCATTATCGACTTGCCTTCACTCTTGTTCTCTCTTCTCCCCAGCCTCAGAGAACCTTGGTCTAGACAGGGGAGGGGATAAGGTAAGACTTTCTAAGTTCTAGTCTTCATACTCTGACATTTCAGGGTCAGGTTTAAACAAAGAAAGATTGCCTTCATTTTCCTCTGGTTCAGCTGCAGTCTCTATTCTGAGCGGTCTAGCTGCTGCTCTGTCTTTGACAGAAAAGTGGTCATGCACAGACAGCATAAGAAAAGACAGGCTAGTGAATGTGCACTATCAAGGAACCAGATTGCGATAGTCAATACTGACTGTCAGGTTGACAGGAACTAGATTCATCTGGGAGACAAATCTCTGGGCATGTTGTCAGGGACTTCCAAGTGATGTGGGAAGACCCACCCATGTGTGGGCAGCATCATTCCTAGGGCTGACATCTTGGACTGAAGGAAGGAGAAAATAAGCAGAGTGCCAGCACCCAGCTCTGCTTCCTGACTCTAAACACAATAGGACCAAGGTGGCAAGTCCCTGCCCTGCAACTTGATAGCCTAGGTTCAGATCCCTAGCATGCCCAATTGTGACCCCAACACTGCAGCCTGCTCAGCTGCCAGCTTAACCTAATTAGAGAGCTCCAAGTCCCTTGGAGAGATGATATCTGAAAAAAACCTAAACAACCTCCCCCCTCAAAAAGGAAAAACAAGATGGTAGTTCCTGAGAAATTATACCCAAGGTTGACCTCTGGTGTCCATGCTCATGTGCATACATGTGCACATGTCCCCCCTCAAACACAAACATGCACATGACTATGATATATACATACAAAATTAAATAAGTAAATGTAAATTAAAAAAAAAAACAAGAAATGAGCTCTTCTTCCCTAAAATTGCTTCTTGTCATGTATTTGATCACAGCATTGAAAAGAACTAACATAGTAACACTTACATGAAGAGAACTCTCTCTGTCTTGAATTCTATGAATAAATAAATGTCTCTTAAGTACATGGCCGACCTACAGGTCTACAGTAGTATGTGCAATTTATATTTTCCAAATTAGGGAGGGGAAAAGTACCAAATACTGAGTTACTGAATCTATAATAAGTTAAGGCATGCCAGAGCATAATTTACCTTATGAAAAGAGAAATTGCATTTACATGTCTTCCATCCCTCCCGGAACACCCTACTTGAACCACCGGAAGAAATCCTCCCTAGCCATAAGTCCTGGTTCAATTGTTTACCTCCTCTCTGAAGCTCTTCCCAAATCATTTCAAATATGGGATTATCTCATGTCCCTGTAGCTGTACATTTATACTCACATTTTATATGGCTGCAGTTTCTGTTGATATGTCTGGCCATTAATTACAAGGAAAACAATATGTTCTTAATGTTTTTGTATTGTATTACCTAGGTCAGTGATCAGTGAATGGTAGGTCAGTCCAAAAATGTTTAGCCAAGTCAGATCTAAAGAAAAAAATATAGATATCTTGAATTCATATCTTAAGCCCCCCTCTGCCCCCTGACCTCCATTCTGCCAATGGGCCACTGTTACTTAGATGTCTGATAGACATCTCAAACTCAATGTGTCCTGAAAGCTGGTTGCTTCTCCCTGACTACACTCCTGTCACACCTGGTGAACTTGCCATCTTGATAGGTGACACCCACTTCTTGCCAGTTACTGAGATCACAAACCTCTGAGGTCGTCCTTGTCTTGGTCTCTCACATGCCACACTTAGCAACTGTCCACTTCTTGGAGGGGTCAAGAAGCAGCTGGCTTGAAGAATCAGGTTCTCACCGTGATTACTGCAATGCCCTCCCAAATCAACTCTTGTCCCTGCTTAAACAGTTTTTCCTCTGCTTACTACCAGCACCCTGGACTCAAAAGCATAGTCTGAACTCAGTCAGAAAAGAGCTTATTTTTAAAACCAAGCCATGCCAACTGGCTGCTCCACAGTTCCCATTTAATTTATAGAGTCCTATCTTTTTTTTTTTTATTGATGCTTTGTGTATTTCATACATCATTTTCCAATTCAGTTCAAGCATATATCCCCTTCCCTTCCCCCCACCCCACCCCTACCCATCCCAGATCATGCATTCTGCCATAAGTTTTCTGCATCTTTCTCTGCTTTTTTTTTTGTTTTGTTTTGTCTTCACTCCTTTTTAACAAGTGACAATCTGTGAGTACAAGCATCCTTCATGCAAAACCAATTTGCAAGCAGTAGAGTCCTATCTTGATCAACCTCTTTTACCTTATTAGAGTCTATCCTTCCTCACCCTCTGACTCATCCCCCCACTATAAATTAGTCAAAATATAAACTAAATTTCAGAGACAATGGCAACCATTATAATCCGATTATGTATATTCAAATGCAGATAACTAGGTCTGTTTGTTATCACCCCAACCACAAAACTCCACAGTATAATCTCCTAAATCTTTAGCAATCTGGAACTAAGACTTTGTTTCGGTCAATTTCCTGTACAAGTGCCTTTTAATCAAAACGAAAGAAACTAAAACCATTAATGTAGCATTTTGTAGCAGTTTCATTTTGTAGCATTTGCAATTAAGAAGCAGAGGACTGTTTGTCAGGAGTTATGGGTTCCTGTGTGGCCTATCCATGGCCTTAGTAAACTGCTTATTGATCTCACAATGGTTGTTTCTTGTCTTATAGAGTGACAGGACTGCTGAGATCCTTCCAGCTGTGCATTAATATACTGAGATCTGTGATGGTTAATTTTATGTGTCAAACTGGTTTGGCAATAGTACTGGGATATTTGGTCAAATATTTTTCTAGATGGTGATGGGTGTGTATTTTAAAGATTGAGATTAGCATTTGAAATTGTAAGCTTTGAGTAAAATAGATTGCTGACATAATATAAAGTCTATAGACCTCATTCAGGCAGTTGAAGGCCCTAATAGAAAGAGTGCTATCCCCAAGAAGAAGAAATTCCACCAGCAAACGGATCTTGAAAGTGAAACATCAGCCCCTGCCTCATTCCCATGCTGAAGTTCTGCTCTGCAGATTTGGGATTTTCCAGCTTCTGCAATTTTTTTTGGGGGGGGACTTTTCGAGACAGGGTCTCCCTGTAGTCCCAGCTGTCCTGGAACTCACTCTGTAGACTAGGATAGCCTTGAACTCACAAAGATCCGCCTGCCTCTGCCTCCCAAGTGCTAGGATTAAAGGCATGCACCACCATGACAGGCCCAAATCTCCCTTTTCTCTCCCTCTCCCTCCCCCTCCCCTTCCCTCTCCTCTCCCTTCCCCTCCCCCCTCTCCCCTCCTCCCCCTTCTCCCCCTCCCCTCCCCCCTCCCCTCCCCTTCCCTCCCCTCTCCCTTCCCCTCCCCCCTCTCCCCTCCTCCCCTTCTCCCCCTCTCCCTCTCCCTCCCCCTCCTCCCCCTCTCCTTCTCCCCTCTCTCTCTCCCCTTCTCCCACCTCTCTCTTTCCTTCTTTCTCCAGATTAACACAATATTTATTGATAAAATTAGTAAGATTAGAAAAAATACACTTCCTTTAAAGTATTTTTGGAAATTCATACTTATTCCTTCCATACAGCAAATGTTTTAGAGCTATACACTGTAATAAACTTTGTTTCTAACACTAAGAATGCATCAGGAACAGATGTATTATATTGCACACCCATGACACTGTCCTCACGAGACTTGCATTCAGAGACACAGTGACCAATAAACACACACACACACACACACACACGTACACGCACACGCACACGCACAGGCACACACACACACACACACACTCACTGAAGTACTGATTAAAAACAACTGTCACAGGATAAAGGGCTCCAGATGTCAGATGCTAAGAATGCTAGGAACTCCTCTCTTGTCTGGGACTGAGCTTATGATACTTCTGAACACACAGGAAGCATCCCTTCACCAGGACACTTTCCCTAAACTCAGCCCTATCCTAGAGTGGCCTTGGTAGAGGGAATAACAAAGGAATCACGAAGGAAAAGAACAAGTTAATGAAGACTATGATCTCACCTACCCCATAGTGAAAAGTATAGGGACCACAGAGATCTTAGAGTTCCCAGCCATTAGGCTGGAGAGATGGCTCATCAGTTAAGAGCACCAGCTGCTCCTGTGGAGGACCCAAGTTCAATTCCCAGTACCCACATGGCAGGCTTTACAGAACATGAGTGCACTTACACACATCAGGCAATACATTCTTAAACTAAAAAAGATATAAATTATATTATATATATATATATATGAATTACCAGCCCTTTGAGGAAGGGTCAGAGCCAGATTAGTATTCCCAGTTAATTAATGATGGCGACTAAGGAATCCAGGAGAGAGAAGTCTATTTCACTGTTAGTAACATATGTAGACACAACTCTAACATCAGTAGACTCCAGAGTTTGTGATGTTTGCTAATATATTGTTGAGTAGATTCCAGATTTGTTATGTTTGCTGATGTGTTGTTGAGTAGAATGTGTTATGTTGTCTTGCTTTGAGAAATATAATTCATAATGACATGGAAGGACAAGTTTGAATTTAGATTTCTCAAACTATAGTGCTCTATACATGAAAGTGGTGATGAAGAGGGATCTAATGATTGGCTTGATTCTCACTCCTCAAATTTTACTGCTTCTTTTTTGTCTCCCTGCACACGGTGAAGGTTTTGCATACGTGTGTTTGGACTTCCAGCTCCCATGCTATAGGAAAGCTCCTCTCCACCCTTGGGACTTTAGGACATTTATGCAGCAATCTTTGCTCAGAGATACCCAGCAAGTGGCTGGACATACACCTATTAACCCACAGATTTCTTGTCTTGTCTTTAGACTGAGGGTAGAGCTGGAGGAAACCCAGCTCAGGGGTGCTCTGAAATGAACATGAGGGAGTACTTATTGTCTGGCTTTGTTTGGACTCATGTACATTTCTTTTTAAAAAAACCTTTTATTTATTATTTTTATTTTATGTGTATGAGTGTATTGCCTGGATGAGCAATACATGAGCTGCACAGATTGGACTCAGTGGACTATTTTTTTTTAAAGGGACATGAAGTTGGGAGGGATGAGAGCGGGGGTAGATCTGAAGTTAGAGGAGGAGAAGTGAATATAATCAAAACACATTGTGTGAAAATCTAATAATTAATAAAACTATTGTATTTTAATTTTTAAAAAGAACTTAGCAAATGCTTATTAAAATTGAACTTCACATAATATATTTGATTGTATTAAAATTCCTTTCCCTATTTGAACCCTCCTTACCATGCCCACCCAATTTTATGTCATCTAATATATATTTTTATAAAGTCAAATTTGTGTCTCCATAAGCCCTTTGATATGGGTTGATCCATGGAGTTTCATCAACTTCCCAAGAGCCTGAGCCTTAAACACGACTGATGCTTCAAGAAGCACATGGCATTTCATGGCTCATAGAGCAAATACATTAAATGATGAGTAAGAAGATTTATTTTCTTTATTAATCTTCAGTTCATGGTTAAATAAATCTTTCATTTCTTGCATTAGCTCATCACAGCAGTATATATTACATATTTATTAAAGAAATCTCAGTCTGATTAAAAAATTGAACTTCGTTTCAAAACTACATTTTCCCTATTGATAAACATTCATTTTGCATGGCACTGGGTTACATAAAAAGATTTTTTTACATCTTTTTAAAAAATTTTTTATTTATTTTTGTATGTGTATGAATGTATTGTTTGCATGTAGGTTTGTGCACCCATGTCATGCAATGCTGTGGAGGTCAGAAGAGGGTGTCGGATTTCCCTGGAACTGGAGTTCTCCTGGAATTGGAGTTACACACGGTTCTTAGCCGCCATGTGGGTGCTAGGGATTGAGCCCAGGTCCTCTGCAAGAGCAGTCGGTGCTCTTAACCACTAGGCTATCTTTCCAGCCCCATACATAAAAACATTTTTATACAAGTAAATAGTGTACTTTGAGCATATTCTCCACATATCTCCTCTTTCATGTCTTCCCCTCCAATCTCCTGTATTCCTGACCAGTTTCACTTCTACTTTCCTGACATATTTATGTACATGATTTTATATATGTATATAAATCTAGGAATGCAAATAAGAGAAAATGTGGCAGCTGTCTTTGTGAGACTGGCTTGTTTCACTTAATATTATTTCCAGTTCCATTCATTTTCCTGCAAATGACATAACTTCATTCTATCTTATGCCTGAAAACAACCCCTTATGTGTATATACCACATTTAGCTATTTGTTCCTCTGTTCATGTACTTTTTGATTAGTTCTATAGCATATCTATTGTGATCAGAAGATGAAGTGCAAGTGCCATATAAATATGAAAATAAGTCAACATCACTAACTATCAGAGAAATGTAAATTTAAAGTGCATTGAGAGTCCATCTCACCCAGTCAGAATGGCAGTCACTAACAAAACAAATGCTGGGAAGAAGTGGACAGAAGGGAATACTTATACACCTCTGATGGGACTGTGAACTAACTAGTGTGGAAATTACTATGGAGAGTTGCCAAGAACTAAAAGTACTGTACCATATGACTTAACTCTACTCGTCCTCAGTATTTATCCAGAGGACTTTACAGTAATTGGATTCAAAATGTTCTGGAAACATCTATTATATAATGTGAGATTTTAATTTTTTATTAATATTTATATAATAGAAAGCATGGATCAGACATAATACTTTATGCATGGTGATCGCTTTATTTCTGTTGACTAACATTTTCCCGAACTAACATATGATGCCATTGTTTTCATGTTTTTCATATCTTTATCTTTATGTTTATTAACCTTGCTTATCTGTATGAAGTTTCTGTACCCTCTTTCTTCCAAAAGAGGATTTGAGGTGGCTTTCAGAGATATGCGTAGAAGGAAACCATAAAGATAACGAAGTAAAACAGATGAGGAAATTGGATGAAAAGAAAACAGGATACAAGATAATGGGCAGCCAATAGTAGTTAGCTCTTGAAATATATGTCACAAAAACTAGGTGTGATGGTGGATGTCTCTAATCCTAGCACTCAAGAAGCGGAGGCAGGGAGATTGAGGTTCAAAGTCATTCTTGGCTACATAGTATGTACTCTCTCTGTGTCTGAATCTCTCTCTCTCTCTCTCTCTCTCTCTCTCTCTCTCTCTCTCTCGTGTGTCTGGTAGGTGTACTGTCTTCTTAAACTGTGGGTCATGGTTCCCCCATATGGATCATGTAAGAAATATGGAGGTCACAGCAAATTTGGCAACAGTAAAGGGTCTCTAAATGTGCAGCAACCAAAACTTAAATCGAAACCAAGTGTGCAATCAATCCCAGGTGTTTCTTTCAGTGCTTGCCCAGGTCCACTGTGCAACTCCACAGCAGCCTTGGTTCTGAGCACACAACATCCACAGTTTGCATGTACTCACTCCATGCAGTGCCCACAAACACTTCCTGAAACAATTTGGCTCAGACTTGAGACACTTGTGTGTCATAAATTGAAGTGTTCTTACTGTAAATACAAAGTTTTTGGCTTTTATAGAAACATAACAACTTAATTATGGAAACAGTCCTATTATTTCCCACCATGCAAGTGTTAAATTGGTATCTCTATTGATTGTGTTGTATTAGAATGTTTAACTTGAAAATTGGTGTTTATTGACCTGAATTTCTTAAAAAAAATTATATCAATTTTGATTTGAGATAGGCCAGAATTTTTAACAATTTCTGAAATGGCCTTAACGTATTTCTGCCATTTCTCGCTATACTTTTGTATGAAGCAGCATTTTCAACATTGGTGATTTTAAAGTAAAAATATTGATCAATTCCAGGCCAAGCATCATGGCACATGCATTAAATCCCAGCACTTGGGAGATAGAGCCATCTCCACGGCGACTTTTGGGCTAGGTGGGGCTATAAAACAAAAACAAAACAAACAACAAAACAGCAACAACAACAAATATTGATCAACTCTGCAAAGAACTGAAAATGCTGTACACATGTAATATCAAATATTCAGTCAAGATTTAATCCTTGGCATAGAAATAAGCATACCTGTGCACTGAGTTAGGTAGGAGATTTTAATTATATCTGTTCTTACATTGCTTAACTCATGTGAACATATGAATGCTTTGAAAGACTTTTGTGATGTAAAATTGTTCTCATTCTGTGATTTCTTGCTTTCCCCTTTGCAACAAGAAGCAAGTCATGTCTGTGAAATGTTTATTTTATGGACTCTTCAGTTTCCTAACCTTTAATTGTATTACCTTGAAGTGTTTGTTTTAAGGTCTCTTTTTGTTTCCTAAATTTTGTGTTGGAAAGATTCTTTTTTAAATTTATTTATTTATTATTTTTTGTGTGTATGAGTGTACTGTCTGCATGTAGGTTGGTGCACCTGTGTCATGCAATGCTTTCAGAGGTCAGAAAAGAGCACTGGATTCCCCTGGAACTGGAGTTAAAGATGGTTCTTAGCTGCCATGTGGGTGCTGGGAATTGAACCCCGGTCCTCTGAGAGAGCAGTCAGTGCTCTTAACTGCTGAGCCATCTCTCCAGCCCTGGAAAGATTCTTAATAAACTTTTTTAATAGTTCTTTTTTAAAAAAGAAATAACCATACCTATCTCAATGGTATCCAAATTTGTTTAACCTTTAATAATTGATAAATCTATATATATGAAAAATAATTGTTTTAAATTTTTTATTATGTATTATCAGCAAACATTTGATTTGTGAACACACCTATTTTACATATTAATATGGCCAAGATAGCATAAATGTTTTTTAGGCAAAAAGAGGCCATGAATGGAAAAAGTTTAAGAAGTCCTGTTTTACAGTACATATTCTCCTGAAATCACTAAGTTCAGAAAATTGTTCGTGGAGGTCACCATATACAGACATAGGCTATATGATGTTGCACTGCAGGTTCCTTCTCTTTGCAAACATTCTCATTAAGATTCTTGAGTGGCAAATTCTGCTGGATATTATAAGCAGTCTTACAACTACCTTTAGCTCTTTTAAACCAGAGCCCATGGTAGCATTTAGTTTTAAGAAATATGTAGGCTGTTTCAATGTGTAAAATATTTGCTGCACAGAAAGAGTACCTGAATTTAAATCTCCAGAACCTATATAAAGCCAGACATTGTAGCAGACACCCATAACTTCAGAGTTCCTATGGTGAGATGGGAGGCAGAGTCAGAAACTCTTGGACCCAACAACCTGGTATATGCATCAGTGAGCAGCAAGACATCCTGTATCTCAGAACAACATCAGAAGTAATTCTGTGAACTTCATACATGAGCTGTGGAACATGCAGGCCAACACACATGAGCACATGCAGATACATACTGAGAGAGAGAGAGAGAGAGAGAGAGAGAGAGAGAGAGAGAGAGTTAAAGAAGGAAAGAAAGAGAAACAGAAAGAAGAAAGGAAGTCTGGGTCTATAGCTCAGTGGTAGTGTCTAGTACGCATAAGGCTCTAAGTTCAATCCCCAGTACATATATAATCACAAAAAGTTGTGAAGATTTCAGTTGAATGATCTCTTAGATTTAAGCACTGAATATCTAAACATTTAATGACGTTCATAGTTCCTGCAAAATTTGAAGAGGGCAAAATCATGAAACCCAGGGTTTGGGCAACACCCAGATAAGCAGAAACCCAAAGGAACAGGATATCTGAGGTTTATTTACAGCCCTGGCTTTCCTGATATTACTTTAAGTCAAAGATTGAACTGAGTCCTGCCCTGTCTGGGCTTTGCTATACATACATCAACTGTGACACTCCTGTTTATGACTCACAAGAGCGAATAAGCTATTTCAACCTCACTTGTATGTTTTATGCATGATGAATATTGACTCCAAACTGAAGATGATCAAAACGCAATTTAGAGCCTAATTTTTGCCATTTAGGTCACTCTCAGAAAAATAAATTTACAGAGAAATCAGTATTAGTGAACTTGAGGTGTTGAAAGTTGCTATGATGGTTAAAAATTAGCAACTATTCTTGTTCCTGTTGTATATGAATCAGAGTCATAAAGTTTTCCTGATTAATCACCTAACTACTCTGACATGCTTCTCTGTTATAAATTTGTTCTTCTGAGCATTGTATTCCAAATTTGTTATTCTTGCTTTAGATCAAGTCCTGGTGTGTAGAACTCTCAAAATTGAAACATTTACTTGAGATGAGCTGCAAATTCATTTATTACAACACATTAGACATTCAGAAATAAATTAAGGGCTTGTACACATTTAAAAATTAACTAAGAAGATAAAATTCATGGAGAACAACAAATTATTCTGAAACATATAAAAGATACTTAAATTCACTTAATGTTAAAGAAATGCATTTTGAGCTATGCATAGTGGTTTATGCCTGAAATACTAGCACTCTAGGAGGCTGAGACAGGAGGATTGCCACCAGTTTGAAGTCAGCTTGTGCTGCATAGTAGGTTCAGGCCACCTGTGCTCTGTATAAAGACACTGTCTCCAAAAATATATACAGAAATGTAAATTAAAACAAGAATCATTTAAAAAATATCCATGACATTGAAAAAGCAAAGGCAGGTTAAGGGGCTGGAGAGATGGCTCAGTGGTTAAGAGCATTGGCTGCTCTTACAGAGGACCTGGATTCTATCCCCAGTGTGTATATGGTGGTTAACAACCATCGGTAGTTCCAGTTCCAGGGGAAGCCAATACCTTTTTCTGACCTCCACAGGCACTGCGTGACACAGGTGCACTTATATAAATGCATGCAATACAGGCATACACTAAAGCAAAAATAATAAATCAATGGAAAGAAGAAAAGGGTTGCTAATTATATACATAAGGTGTAGCAACAAAATTACTTATTCATGCCAATTTAGAATGCAAGTAGAGAAAAACGTATTTTCAGGACAGTTTGGTGTGACTATGGACTTTTAATTGGCTCTTTCCTTTTATTCAGACATTTTTAGAGGTATATATTACAGATAAGCTCACAAAATTTTTCTGTTAAATGAATGAAAGCAATTAAAAATGATTCCCCATTTGCTGTCCTTTGACAGGAATGCTTGATTTACTTACAGTTACATTTATCTATTTGTTCTCCTGTGAGATAGAACAAGTACCACTGGTTTTCATTTTAGGAAATTACTGTTGAGGGGCTGGGGGTTGGTCCATTAGAGTGGGGATCTTATCCCAGTTCTGACTATAAAGCCTGTGTTATTTCTTCCTTATCATATCCAATCTTGGCATGCTAAGAAGTCTGAAACCTTGAACCTAGCTTGGAGGTCACCACCACTAACTTTGATTTCATACCAACTCAGGGGCCGCAGAAGGGTCCAATTTCTAGAGAAGAAAAACTGTTTGCTGTTTGATACATAGCTCTAATTAGTGGAGTCTTATTTTCCAACTCTTATTTTTTTGTATTCAAAATATGCATCAAAAGCTTGCAGAAACTTAAAATATTGATACTAGTAAAATAATATTTCCATGTTTTAGAGTTTACCTCTCAAGGTACTATTGTTTTCAGAAATGTCCACATAGCAAACAAGCATATTAAAGCACTGCTAAATCTCACAGTGAAAATGCACTGGGAAAGGTGACTTCCTGCTGCACATAGTGAACCTATTATCAATAATTGTTTTTTGTACATTTTAATCAAACTTTTGTGTATTCCATGTAGATCCCAATCAATCTTAATCATCTTCATACCCCTCCCCCACTGGTCCCTTCCTATAACACCCCCACTGGAATTCATATATGCTGTCATTTGTGTTAAGGCTTATGTGTCAAGTTAGTGTCCCCAGACATTCCTCAATGCAAGTTCATCTACTGAGGTCTAGTCAGCCTATATAGAGTCCCTTGCTTTAAGAAGAACAACTCTTCCTCACCCAGTAGTAATTAGGGAACATAGAACAAGGGGTAAAGAGGACACTAATGAATCTCTCAATTCTCATTAATGAAGCTCCCGCATACAACAGAGGTCCAGAAACACAAGAGGTCACAAATGGCCAAAGCATAGAGAGAAAAAGCCTACAGAACATGGGTCCTTTGGCAGGACTCATATGTTAAACCTCACCCACCCAGGGCTCAAGGACCATTGCAGAAGAGGGGGTGGAAATATTGTAAGAGCCAGGGAGGACGTGAACGATCATATGGAAAGAGGGTCGTACAAGCTCCTGGGACCCTGGTCGTATGATCCTACAGCAATGGTGTCAGCATGCACAAGGCAATCTGGAGACATATGTCAGAGTTTAAATTCTGCCTATAGTCTGCTTGAATCTTTTGGCTCTATTTCCAGGGTCATTCTACAGTAATGTTCATTCACCTCAATTTGAATGACAAGAGAGGAAATTGATGCAAGTTATAGACAATGTTTATATAATAGAGACTTGCACAACTGAAGCGAACAAGAGAGGTCATACTAATGTTGCTGACATGGGATGTCGTTTGTGGTATTAATAAAAACAGTTGCAGACAGATACCTAAAATATGCACCAACTTCTGTAAAGACACATAGCAAAAGGAATGGAAATATGGGGAAGGTAGGTAAAAAAAGGTGGACATTCACTCTGTTTCACAGGGAAAATTAATGTGCAGTTTGAATTTTTCCAATGAATATGTAAAACTTTGCTTTATTTATTTATTTATTTATTTATTTATTTACTTATTTACTTTTTGGTCTTTTTGAGACAAGGTCACCGTTTAGCCCAAGCTGGCCTGGAACTCACTATGTAGACCAAGCTGACCTGAATTCACAGAAATCTGCCAGCCTCTGCCTCCCAAGTGCTGGGATTAAAGGGGTGTATCACCATGCCTGGCATGAATATGTAAAACTTTTATAAATTTATTTGCTATTCTTGCTTATTTTATTAGAAATTTTCAGTGACAAGGAGTCACTAGAATATATTATGAGAGTTATATTTTTAAAAGAAATTATTTCTGTAAAGATGGAAGTTTGTTTTGCAACTTGCATTGACTTAAGAAACAAATATTTAAGAGTATTATTAGAAGAGAAAAGTTAGAGATGCCACTGGCTGCTTACTTTAGACCTTTTTTTAATACAAGGAAATGTAGCTTGGGTGTGCAGCCCAAGAGCTGGGATAAACCTTTAAAATAATCTGGCTGAAAGGTATCTTTCTTAACATACAAAGTTCAAGATTAAAGAGACGACTCCTCCTCTGGTGGATGTCAAAAATGAAATTCTTTATCATAAAGTTTATAACCAAATGAAACATTTTGGTTGGAACCTTGAGGTGATTCTTCTGAAAACACAAGCTTCAGAAGTGTCAGTGATAGGGTGTGTGCAGCCTGTGCTTTGTAGTGAGGACAGGATGCTGGCACCGCTGGGGGCTGCAGTGAGGAGTTCTGCAGTGCTGTACGGAAGTGGGATGCATCACAGTCTATGCTGTTTCTTCTTTGTCTTTTTTTGTATTTTTTTTGTAAATGTTTTATTGAATTTTTATGTATTTCACACAGAACGTCATAATCATCTTTATGTTCCTGCCCACTGGCACCTTCCCCTAACCCCTCACTGGATTTCATACATTCTATTGTGTTAAGGCCTATAGAATCAAATCAGTGAACCCCAGAAGTCCTCTAGGGAAAGCTCATCCACTGAGGGCTAGTCAGTCTATCTAGAGTCTCCCTCCCTTTAAGAAGGCCAGCTCTTCCTCACCCAGCAGTAATCAGCTGCCAAAGGTTCTCAGGCTAAGATTGTGGCCTGCTGTCCATTTCTGCAGCTATGCGCTGGGTTTTTGTCTGCTTGAGTTCATGTCTTCTCACTCTTAACCTTAAAGGTATTCCTCCGCAAAGCCAAGGACTTAGTTATAACTGCCCTTTTGTGTATAGAACAACAGAAGAAACTCAGACCTTTTCAGGATCTTGTAAGTCATCATTCCCACAAAAAGGAAGAATTATTAAGTTCTGTTACATACACAAGTTATTTATTGAGTTATTGAAATGGTGTACAGATACAATATTCACGATCTGAAAACGTATATAGATGAGACTAAAACCATATTAATAGCATATGATCAGTTTTAATGGAAAATCCATTTTAGCCTAGAATTACACAAAACTCAGATGAAGGGAATGAATGAAGTTTGGGCAACAGAAAGCTGAAAAGGAACTCTTCACACACAGCAAATGCCATTGTTTAAACCACACCAGATGAAAGGCTTTAACAATTCATTTTATGAGAACATGAAATTAACGTTTGTACCCACTTTCCCCACAGTTCTCTGTAGGTGATAATCAATACAGTGGGCTACATATCACTGTCGTTTCTATTGTCAAGTAGTCCTTTTGTTTCTCAAAGTGGCCCGGGGATGGGGGGAGGCACCTTGTGAGTACATTTTAGGAAAGCCTCTGTGTTAGGGTTCTTTAGAGGAACAGAGCTGATAGAATGAATTTATGTTACAAAGGAGGATTTATTAAATTGTCTGACACAATATGTACTGGGTAGTTTAGCAGTGGCAATTTGCACAGTGGAGAGGCTGAGAACTGGGTAGTTTCTCAGTCCATAAAGCCTTATGCTTTAGTTGTCTCAGTCTGGGGATGAAGGTCTGTAGGATTTCTGGAGAGCACTGGTAGGGGGTCCAATGTCAGTGGAAGAGGCAGCAATGATAGCAACAGGGTAGGTGCACTCAGCAGCAAGGGTCAAAGGCAAGCGGATAAAAAGCAAGAGCTTTTCCCTTGGACCTCCTGATATGTAGGCCACAGCCAGAAACTGCCACCCACTTGGGGGAGGGTCATCTCCACCTCAATTAACGGTTCAAGGAAATGCTCTTAGAGACCCACCCAGAGGCATGCCCGTTAGTTAATTCCAAATTCCAAATCCAGTCACACTGACAACCATGATTAAATCTTGAAAACCCATGATGTACACTGCTCCTATCTCCCTTTGAGAGAATTTTTTGTGAGTCCTGAGGTTGGCTGACAGTCTCCAGTGGCTGCTTCATTGGATCTGACCCAAAGCTCTGGCCAAGGCCTTGTTGTCCAGCCTGTGACTACTAGAACTGGGCTGTTTCTGCCAGACACCAGAATCTTCTAAGGGGTAACCTTTGCCTTAGGGCTGTGCATAGAGCTCCCTGAGTTGCTTAGCGCTGCATTGCAGCCTGAGGCTCTCCTCACCCAGCTGTCCTTCCTTCATTTCTTCCTTGGGTGGAAGCCTGCATCTTAGTGTGAAGGCTCTCTGTGTCTTCCCTTGCTTTTCTGCACCCCTTTGCTTTACTGGTGTTTTCATTAATAAACCCCTCTAATCTCAGTTTGATATCTGCTTGTCAGAGGACTTGACAAGTGGCATTAGAATTAAATTGCCCACCAATAAGACAAGAGAAGGAAATTGAAGTAGTAGTAATCAGAAAAGAAGTTAAGTTATCCCTTTTTGCAAATGATATGATAGTTTACCTAAGGGATGCTAAAAACTCCACCAGAAAACTTCTAGAAATGATTAAGAGTTTCAGTAACGTGGCAGGATACAAAATTAACCTGGAAAAATCAGTAGCCTTTCTTTACACCAACAATAAACAAGAGGAGAAGGAATATAAGATCTTCCCACTCATGATAGCCTCACAAATAATAAAATACCTGGGAACAAACCTAACCAAAGACACCAACGATCTCTACAACAAAAATTTTAAACCCCTGAAGAAGGAGATTGAAAATGGCACCAAAAGACGGAAAGATCTCCCATACTCAAGGATTGGAAAAATTAATGTAGTAAAAATGTTCATTTTACCCAAATTGATATACAGATTCAATGCAATCCCAATCAAAATCCCCATGAGCTTCTACACAGACTTGGAAAAAAAAATCCTTAAATTCATGTGGAAAAACAAAAGACCCCAAATAGCTAAAGCAATCCTGAGTGAAAAATGAAATTAAGGGGGGGATTGCTCTACCAGACTTCAAGCTATATTACAGAGCCATAGTCATAAAGGCAGCCTGGTACTGGCACAAAAACAGACCTGTTGATCAATGGAACAAAATTGAAGATCCAAACTTGAGCTCATACAATTTCAGCCACCTCATATTCAACAAAGGGGCAAAAAAAAAAAAAAAAAAAACCTCAATGGAGGAAGGATAGCATTGTCAGCAAATGGTGCTGGCAAAACTGGATCACCATTTGTAGAAGAACAAAATTAAACTTCTACCTCTCACCCTGTACAAAAATCAACTCCAAGTGGATAAAAAAATCTCAATGTAAACTCCAAAACCCTGAAGATGATAGAAGAAAAAGTTGGTAACAACCTACAAATCGTAGGTGTAGGAAAAGACTTTCTAAATCAGAGAGCAGCTGCACAGGAAATAAGGTCACTAGTTGACAAATGGAACCATCAAACTCAAAAGCTTCTGTACAGCTAAAGAAACAATCAAGGAAGTAAAGAGAAAGCCCACGGAGTGGAAGGAAATATTAACCAGTGATTCATCTGACAGAGCATTAATGTCAAGAATATATAGACTACTCAAAAAACAAAGAAGAAAACAAATGACCTATTCAAAAGATGGAGCAAAGAGCTGAACAGAGACTTCACCAGTGAGGAAGTGAAGATGGCTGAGAAACATCTTAAAAAGTGTTCAGCATCATTAATAATTAAGGAAATGCAAATTAAAACCACTCTCAGATAATATCTCACTTCGATACAGCTGGCTAAGATCAAGAACACAAAAGACACCAAATGCTGGAGAGGTTGTGGGGATAGGGGAACACTCATCCACTGCTGGTGGGAATGTAAACTTGTACAACCATTATGGAAAGCAGTGTGGAGAACCCTTATAAGACTTAAAATGAGCCTACCACCTGACCCAGCCATACCACTCCTGGGCATATACCCACAAGACTCATCCTACCAGAAGATACATGCACATCCATGTTTATTGCAGCTCTCTTCACAATATCAAAGAGCAGGAACCAATCCAAATGCCCCTCAACTGATGAGTGGATGAAAAAATTGTAGTACATCTACACAGTGGAATAACTACTCAGCGATAAAGAAAGATGACATCATGAAATTTACAGGTAAATGGATGGAACTCAAAGCCATTATGCTAAGTGAAGTAACACAGTCCCAGAAAAACAAGAGGAGAGTAGTCTCCCTCATTTGTGGATCCTAACCCTAAATCCCCAGATGAAAAGCAAGCTGAACAACGTTGTTGTTATATGTCTGTTTATCTGAAAGCAACGATGTTGTTACAATGTAAATCTCTTAATGGCTCTAAATCAATCCACCACTTACTTTCAGACTCTGTAATTACTGTTTAAGAGTGGAAAGTATGGGGCTGGAGAGATGGCTCAGCGGTTAAGAGTGCCCACTGCTCTTGCAGAGGACCTGGGTTAGATTCCCAGCACCCACATGGCAGCTAAGAACCGTCTTTAACTCCAGTTCCAGGGGAATCCAATGCCCTCTTCTGACCTCTGCACCATTGCATGACAGGGATGCACCAACCTACATGCAGATAGTACACTCATACAAATAAAAAATAATAAATTAAAAAATTTAAAAAAGAGTGGAAAGTATATGTTCATATTTTAGAGTAATATAAAACTAAAGGAAGAAAATGTGAATTCCTAAACATAAAAAAAGATGGAGAGAAAGATGCAGGACAGTTATGGCAGAATGCATGATCTGGGGTGGGGTGGGGGGAAGGGAAAAAGGAATATGTCTAAACTGAATTGAGAAATGATGTCTGAAATACACAAAATATCAATAAAAGCACTATAAAAATAAATAATAAATACATAAATAAATACTTCCAACATGAAAAAAAAGAATTAAATTGCCCTCAAACTGAAACAGAGCTAAAAACATTCTTTTAGCTGTTAAGTCCCTCTTTGAAGAAATTTTATAATTATGTTTAAACTTTCGGTAAAAATAGTAAATCTATGCATTTCAAAATTGGCAGAATTTGAGCTTTTTATTTTACATTTTATTTATTAATTTAGTAATCAATTATTAGCATACATAACAATGGGTTTCATCAAGACATCTTATGTCATTTTACTTTGCTCGTATGTACTACCTCATTATTGTTCTGTGCCCCTCCTCTTCTCACCAGATCTCTTCCTCTTTCTCAAGTGTTTCATTTTGGCTTTGTCTCTTTTCTTGTCAGTGTTATAAAATACCCTGATAAAAGCAACTTAACAGAGAAGGAGTTTATTTGGCTCATAATTCCAGATACAGTCCATCCTGGCAGGTAAGTCACAGTGGCAGGGGCTTGAAGAGCTGGTGACATCACATCCATAATCAGGAACAGAAAAATTGAATCCATGTGTGCCTGCTATTGTTCAGCATTCTCTCCAGAGTCTCATCACAGTCCAGAATCCCCTGCCCAGGGAATGTGCTGAATATCTGTGGGCGTATCTTCCCATCTCAGTTATAATCCCACAGGGACAACCTGATCTACATTATCTCTCACTGAGACCCCCTTTCCAGGTGATACATTGTATCAAGTAGACAATCAACACTAACCACCATCATATCCTTCTGCTTTCATTATTTATGTACGAACTATATAATGAACATAGTAATATATACATATTAATTTTAGATTCTGCATCTGAGAGAAAAACATATCTGCCTTATTTCTTTCATTTTCTTTCATTACTTCCTCTTGTTCGCACCACTCCATAGATTCCTTTCTACTCATAATAGTTTACTTTCTGCTTTGTATGACCACATGTGTGTAGATTTATATAGTAATATGATATAAAGCATGGGATATTTGTCTTTCTAAGTCTGTCTTATTTCATGTGACACAATTATCTCCAGTTACACTGATGGCTTGCATATGATATAAATTTCATTTTTTTCTTTACAGCTGACTATATCTCCATTATATACATACATCTCATTTTCTTTATCCATTCATCTTTCAATGAACAGTTAGGCTGGTTCTTGGATATTGTGATCAGTATCTTTGATATAGTGAATATTATAGTAGTAAAAGTGGATGTAGAAGTAGCTACAAGAATTCCCTTGGCTATATACCCAGGAATAGTTTAGTTAGAGCAATGGTAATTCTACTTTATGTTGTTTTGAGGAACCTCCATAATGATTTCCATTAAAGACATACTTATTTAAATTCCCTTCAGCAGTGAATAAGAATTATTTTTCCCTTTCTTCCTTGACAGGTTTTGTTAATCTGTTTATTCTTCATGATAATAATAATTTTTGAATTTTTAAACACTGCTCAAAAACTTGTTACAAAAATGTCATTACTCTCCAATGTGGTATAGGTTGTTTATTTACAGCAAGATCTTGATGAAAGGCATGCATCTTGTGTATGGCCCCCTGAGCTTTTGTCCAAAGCAGTTGGGCGTAATGCATATTGGAAACAACAACAACAACAACAACAACAACAACAACAACAACAACAGAAAGGACTGCATCAAAGAACTGACTGAAACAGTGAACTTCTGCTCAAAACAGTCAACTTCCTCATGGAGAATACTGAGAAAAACTAAGAGATGAAAAGCATGTTTGGCAGAATGCATGAGCTCTGGCGGGATGGGGGAATGGGTGGGAACACGGGTCTAGATTTGTTAAAAAAATAAAAATAAATTTATGAAAAAAAGGGCATGCATATCTGAACAATGGAACTAGTTGCTGTTTAGCCAGTAATGAGAATCCTGAGAGGTTGGCTTTCTCCCTGTTTTAAGAACAACTTACTTGTCAGCCTGAAAGTGTTGCTTCAAAGCCAGTGGCCATAACTATTGATTGACATCTTGGTATATATATTTTTCAAAATTATGTTTTTTTCTTATACTGTATTCTAATGTGTAGAAATCAAATAGCAGGAACCATTAAAATCTAAGAGAGAGTACAACATTAAAATTTTCTTGTATTCTATCTCTTTAGAAAGATAGTCTTTTACTGATACAGTGAAATTCTGCTCAAAACAGTCAACTTCCACATGGAGAATATTGAGAAAGACTGAGAAAGAGATGAATAGCATGTTTGGCAGAATGCATGAGCTCTGGAGGGGTGGGGGGATGGGGAGGACACGGGTCTAGATTTGATAAAAAATATATGTATAATAAATAAATTTTTAAAAAGTAAAAAAAAAAAGAAGATAGTCTTTTAGTTGAGGATCTTGAAATCTGATATTAATATGTCTAGATTCAAATTCAAATAACAAAAGATAAAGAGGAATACCTTAATATTTAAATCATATATGTGCATATTTATATTATGCTGTATTTGCCTCTTCAGATGGGTGTATGGAATTACCAACCCCCCGTTTATACAGACTTACCTTCAAAGTATTTTGGTTTCACATAAGCACTTTGAGAACATATCTATGTTCAATATTAAACCTGCATAGCTAATGAAGATCATTAATACAATTTAAAATTAAAGAATTTCTTTTAAAATTTTTCATTAAAATTTTTGTTACTTATAGCAGATTATTTTCACTCTACATTTCAATAACAGTCAGAACTTTTAGTACAGGTTACACATTTCTTTTGCTAATTATTGTTCATTTTGTATGTATTATGACTTACTGTACTGAACATTTCTCCTAATTATGATAATTATGGCCATAATCCTGTGTTTTATGCCACTTGTTATAATTCCTTTAAGATAAAGAAGCTAGGGTTTAGAAAGATTGTGTAACTTGTTCAAAGTTAAAGAGCTATCAGTTTAGCAAGGATTGCTCTGACCTCTAGCTTATGCTTTAATAAACATATATATCTTTCCCAAATACTCTGCATACCAGACAATACAAACCATGCTACACTTGAAAGTATCAATTGGCAAACCCCTCAACACTTGCAGGAGAAGAATTTCATTATTCATAAGCAAGCAGGCTGGGGTTGGTCCATGGCCTTTAGACCCTTTCTGGAGTTCTTTTTTGCTCTAACATTCCTCTACTCTTCAGGTAATCTGGATAAGATCCTGGGAAAACATATTCCAAACATATTCCTAAAGAAAATTATGTTGTGAATCTTTTTTTTTTTTTTTTTTTTTTTTTTTTGTCTTTTTGAGACAGGGTTTCCCTGTAGCCCCAGCTGTCCTGGAACTCACTCTGTAGACCAGGCTGGCTTGAACTCACAAATATCCTCCTGCCTCTGCCTCCCAAGTGCTAGGATTAAAGGTGTGTGCCACCACACCCGGCTGTTTGTGAATCTTTGACTATATCAACTGGGTATGCCAAATCTTCTGAAACTGTAGTCTCTAGTCCTCTCTTTGCCATAAAATAGAGGTATATAACAAGAAAAAAAGTCTTATTAATGAATGAATGCCCTGTTTCTGTTTGGTAGAGTATTTAATGCCGAGAATCAATCTAGGCATACTCTTATAAAATTTATGAGTCACTGTAATTATATATATGACAGATATGACTGAATTCACCCAAATATTTATTAGAGTAAATCTTTATTAGAGTTACAGAGTTTTTTTTTTAATTCTGTAACTCTAATAAAGATTTTTAAATTATTTACATATTTATTCATTTTTATTTTATGGTGTATGAGTGTTTTTTCCTGCATGTGTATAAGTGCAGCACTTGAGTACAACACTTGTGGAGTCCAGAAGAGGGTGTTGGATCCCTTGGAGCTGGAGTTCCAGACATTTACCACCATGTGGATGCTGGGAATGGAACTAGGGATCCTCTGCAAGAACAACATGCTCTTAACCATGGAGCTGTCCTCTCTAGCACTTCCAATAAAGTTTTAATTATTATTTCTTATTATTAATTCTAACTCATGAAATATTATTTGGAGTGAGAAATTTCTGATATGGACATTTCTTTACTTACAAGATCCCTAAAGTTTCTAGTTTGATGATATTGACAAATAATAATATTTGAGATAAAGCTTATTCAAATCTTTAGTGACTCCTTTAAAACTATTAATAATGTCAGACACAGAGAAATATATATATATATGCCCAGTCCTAGGTGACACATCTTCAGTGGAATCTGTACACCTACAGCTCATGGAACATAGCAGAACGAGGGGTAGAGAAACTAGTGCATCCCTCAACTCTCACCAGTGAGGCTTCCTTCATACAACAGAACACAATGCACACAGAAGGCCATAACTGGCCGACTTTCAAAGAATAAGAGACTGCAGAGTGTGTGTCCCTGAATTGGGCTCCTAGCGGTTAAGAGCGCCACTGCTCTTGCAGAGACCCGGGTTCGATCCCCAGCACCCACATGGCGGCTTGAGAACTGTCTTTAACTCCAGCTCCAGGGAATCCGACGCCCTCTTCTGACCTCCGCGGCATTGCACGACAGGGTGCACAAACCTACATGCAGACAGTACATTCATACACATACAGAAATAAATAAAAAATTAAAAAAAAATTAAAAAAAAAATCTCACCCACCCAACAGCTCAGAGACCATTGCAAAGGGGGGGCAGAAGGATTGGAAGCGTCAGGGCTGGTTCATGAACAGAGGGAAGCCGAGGCTTTCAGGCCACTGGAAAGCTTGGACATGTGAACTTGTGGCAATGGTGGAATGGAGTGCGGGAGCTATGCCAAATCCATCAGACACGGGCCCAGAGTGGATGGAGAGAAATGGACGACGGGCTGGTCCTAGACTAAGAACTACTGGAGACTGATTGGTGAGGGAGGGTAAGTGTTACTTACGATCTCTAGATAGGCTAGACTCTAGAGGCTAGTGGATGAAATTTACAGTGAAGGACATCTGGGTACAAATGCCTGACCTGATAGGACTTAATACATATAGACAGTACACGAGGATCAGTGTGTGGGTTGGGGGGTATGGATTGGGGAGGGGGTCTAAATTTGATTAGAACTTGTTGTATGAAATGTACAAAGACTCAATAAAATATTTTTAAAGTGTGAATGATCCTAATGGATCACTAGTCTCCTGTGTGTATTATAACTTACTTATATTGGTATATATTCTTTCCTTGAATAAAGCATATCTCAAATTTTCTTTTCTCTTAAAAATATGCAATTTCCATCTAAAATGCAATTGGTTTCAAGTTGGTGGCCCATGAGCAGAGTCTCGTTGTATAGATAAGGGGGCCCTGGGCCACGATCTCACTTCTTCCTCAGACTTTTCCTTAGTTTTATTCATGTATCCCTATAATTGTAAGCTGGAGGAAGCCTGGTAAGACTTGGGGGCATGTGGAAGTATAACAGATTGCTGCAGAAGGATTCCTTCATCCATCCTCTGCTTACTATTATTACACAAACAGTAGGGTACTAAAAGTGAAACCAACATTTAACAAATCAAAACATTGAGAGTCCTAAAAATAATGAGCCTAGGTTTTTTACAGTATAGACTTCTCTTCTCTCCCTACCCATTATTCACATGATATCAACTTCGAGTCCAAGTAAAACTTTGACCCAGCAGAGCTGTCATTGCTTCCTTATTACTTCTTTCAAAATCAAATCTAATATCTTACTATAAACATATTGAATGTTCAGAGTACAGTGATTTAGAAAGCTTAGTCTCTTTCCTGTTTTTCTACACAATGACAGGTGAGATAAATAGGATTTCATGTTCTTTAGGAATGGAGAAAAATATTCCCTTATATGGGTACATTAAGATAAATCTAAAAATGTAACTTCCTTTTGTTTCCCCCATAAGTGGAGGAAATCTGGGTATTTAATTTGGCAACTGAGGTGTTTCTACTGATGTTGATTTCCTGATTCAGTGTCACTAACACGAAGCAGAAAGGACTGGATTTTCCTCTTAGTTGCAAGAAAGAAGTAGGAGAAAGGATGAACCAAGGTAAGGAGGAATGTCTCTAGTATCTTGACAGAAACACATAAACCAAGACTTTCCCTGGGCATGCATCATAGCACGTATGATTCTTGTTAAACAGATACTAATAGTAAAACTTCAAGAGTCAAAAAGAATCAAGCTTATAGCTCTCAGTAGTCAATGTGAAGTGTTGCAATGAAAACAAGCATGTTGAAACTCAATATTTCCATGTTAAGTCATAAAATAAGTGTCAGGATTTGGGCTTTGTGAGAGTTCTGTGTTCAGGCATACTCACATATATTTTTTATGGGTTAATAATGCTTACCTTTTATCTACTTAATTTTCTGACTAATGCTACTTAACGTCCAATCTGAGCCATCAAGAATGACTTACCACTATACCTAAGACCATGTAAGTTCTGTAGATTGCTTTAGAATTATCTGCCCTCAAATATCCAATATGGCTTGTCCATCCTCACTCTCAGCTGACATCACTTAAAAAAAAATGGAAGGACTCAGAGGAGTCATGTAGACTCCTCATTGACTCCAATCAAACACCCTCCCCCACCCCAGCATCAGACAACTTGGCCTACCTGTTCCCACAGATCAACTTTCTTATACATATTAAAGACAAGATTATGTCATTCCCGACATTGTTGTCCTCTTCTGCTACTAACGTTGTATCTTTTGTCAACAGACAGGTATTTTACCATCTTCACTTTTATACTAAGAAGAGAAACTGCTGATTTCCCCCTTTATCTATATCACTCAGATTTTTCTTCTTCTCATGGGAGTAAAACTCTTCACAAGGCTTTCTTACTCTAGTTGTTTCCTGTTCCTTTCCTCCAATTGATCTGGACTTCATTCCACTCAGACATTTCCCCAGATCAGTGATAAATCCAACCATCAATTCTCAGTCCTCATGTTGACTTACAAGTGGCATTTCAACTCCTTGATTTCTCCTCCATTAAACAAGGAGAGAATCCAGATGGCTGTAAGACTCATTGGCAGCCTGGCAAGTCTACTTCAGCCTACTAGAAGCTTAACTTGTGCATTTCTAGTATTGTGAATATAGCCAAGTTTAACTTCTAATAGGACTAGTTTCGAAGGAGGAGAGGAGAAGGAGGAAGGAGGAGGAAGGAGGAAGGGAAAGGAGGAAGGAGGGAGGAAGGAGGAAGGAGGAAGGAGGAAGGAGGAAGGAAGGAGAGGAGGAGGAAGGAGGGAAGAAGTCATCGCTGTTGCCACCTTTCATATACACAAAGAAGAGGAATGTCCCGTTCTCTTTTTCCTGGTCCTGTCTGAGAAAAGCCATGATTGGGGGACTGTGTGTCTTCTGCCACTTCTTGGTTTGTGAGATTTTCCCCCAGTAAAACCTGAATCTAAGAATTTTCTGTTAAATACAACTTTGGGTTGTTGACTGGTTCTGGGAATTACCCCTTAATGTTTTCTTTTTCCTTCTGCAGTGCCCTTTGCCTTAGTGACTTCTTCCAGTCTTATTGGCAGACATCTCTATTGACTATGAGAGGGCACTGGGGAAAATGGAATACTGGGACTGTTTTAAACCCAACTCTGGATGAGATCTAGTTGGAGATGTAAGTGAANTTTTTGTCTTTTTGAGACAGGGTTTCCCTGTAGCCCCAGCTGTCCTGGAACTCACTCTGTAGACCAGGCTGGCCTTGAACTCACAAATATCCTCCTGCCTCTGCCTCCCAAGTGCTAGGATTAAAGGTGTGTGCCACCACACCCGGCTGTTGTGAATCTTTGACTATATCAACTGGGTATGCCAAATCTTCTGAAACTGTAGTCTCTAGTCCTCTCTTTGCCATAAAATAGAGGTATATAACAAGAAAAAAAGTCTTATTAATGAATGAATGCCCTGTTTCTGTTTGGTAGAGTATTTAATGCCGAGAATCAATCTAGGCATACTCTTATAAAATTTATGAGTCACTGTAATTATATATATGACAGATATGACTGAATTCACCCAAATATTTATTAGAGTAAATCTTTATTAGAGTTACAGAGTTTTTTTTTTAATTCTGTAACTCTAATAAAGATTTTTAAATTATTTACATATTTATTCATTTTTATTTTATGTGTATGAGTGTTTTTCCTGCATGTGTATAAGTGCAGCACTTGAGTACAACACTTGTGGAGTCCAGAAGAGGGTGTTGGATCCCTTGGAGCTGGAGTTCCAGACATTTACCACCATGTGGATGCTGGGAATGGAACTAGGGATCCTCTGCAAGAACAACTACTGCTCTTAACCATGGAGCTGTCCTCTCTAGCACTTCCAATAAAGTTTTAATTATTATTTCTTATTATTAATCTTAACTCATGAAATATTATTTGGAGTGAGAAATTTCTGATATGGACATTTCTTTACTTACAAGATCCCTAAAGTTTCTAGTTTGATGATATTGACAAATAATAATATTTGAGATAAAGCTTATTCAAATCTTTAGTGACTCCTTTAAAACTATTAATAATGTCAGACACAGAGAATATATATATATATGCCCAGTCCTAGGTGACACATCTTCAGTGGAATCTGTACACCTACAGCTCATGGAACATAGCAGAACGAGGGGTAGAGAAAACACTAGTGCATCCCTCAACTCTCACCAGTGAGGCTTCCTTATACAACAGAACACAATGCACACAGAAGGCCATAACTGGCCGACTTTCAAAGAATAAGAGACTGCAGAGTGTGTGTCCCTGAATTGGGCTCCTAGCGGTTAAGAGCGCCGACTGCTCTTGCAGAGGACCCGGGTTCGATCCCCAGCACCCACATGGCGGCTGAGAACTGTCTTTAACTCCAGCTCCAGGGGAATCCGACGCCCTCTTCTGACCTCCGCGGCATTGCACGACACGGGTGCACAAACCTACATGCAGACAGTACATTCATACACATACAAAAATAAATAAAGAAATAAAGAAAAGAAAAAGCAGATACAGGGGCTGGAGAGATGGCCTAGCAGTTAAGAGCACCGACTGCTCGTACAGAGGACCCAGGTTCGATCCCCAGCACCCACATGGCGGCTGAGAACCGTCTTTAACTCCAGTTCCAGGAAAATCCGATGCCCTCTTCTGACCTCCGCGGCACTGCGCGACTCGGGCGCAAAAACCTACATGCAGACAGTACATTCATACACATACAAAAATAAATAAAATAAAATTTAAAAAGCACAGGCCTAGGTGGATTCAAGGCAGAATTCTACCTGGCGTTAAAAGATCCACAACCAATATTTTTTTTTTTTTTTACTGAGCTTTTGTACATTTCATACAATAGTTCTTAATCAAACTTAGACACCCTCTCCCATCCATATCCCCGCCCAAGCCCGCTGGATCTTATGTATTCCACCGTTCGTGTTAAGTTCCTTCCAGTCAACCATTTGTACAAATTCATGCACCCAGATATCCTCCAGTACAAATTCAGGCACTGGAATCTAGTCAGCCCATCCAAATATTGTAATTAGGGTCTAGTCTCCCTCACCCAGTAGTAATCGGTCTCCAGTGGCTCCCAGACCAGGCCCAGCCTGCCACCCATTTCCCTTGCTCTACTCCAGGTCCTCGTCTGATTGAGTTGCCATGGGTCCCGTGCTCAATGCCACTGTTGCTGAAAATTCACACGTTCAAGGCTCCAGCGGCATGAGAGCTTCTGCTTCCCCATTCACGAACCAACCCTGGCTCTTACAATCTTTCCACTTTCTCTTCCACAATAGTCCCTGAGCCATGGGGGAATGGGGGTGAGGTTTAATATAGGATTATACACTCTGCTGTATCTCATTCTTTAAAACTTGGCCAGTTGTGGTTGGCTGTGTACATCGCACTCTGTTGTATAAGAAAGCTTCACTGGTGAGATTAAGGGATGCAGTATTTCCCTCTACCCAGCTGAGAACCGTCTGTAACTCCAATTCCAGGAGAACTCCAGTTCCAGGGGAATCCGACGCCCTCTTCTGACCTCCGCGGCATTGCACGACACGGGTGCACAAACCTACATGCAGACAGTACATTCATACACATACAGAAATAAATAAAAATTAAAAAAAATTAAAAAAAAAATCTCACCCACCCAACAGCTCAGAGACCATTGCAGAAGAGGGGGCAGAAGGATTGGAAGCGTCAGGGCTGGTTCATGAACAGAGGGAAGCCGAGGCTTTCAGGCCACTGGAAGCTTGGACATGTGAACTTGTGGCAATGGTGGAATGGAGTGCGGGAGCTATGCCAAATCCATCAGACACGGGCCCAGAGTGGATGGAGAGAAATGGACGACGGGCTGGTCCTAGACTAAGAACTACTGGAGACTGATTGGTGAGGGAGGGTAAGTGTTACTTACGATCTCTAGATAGGCTAGACTCTAGAGGCTAGTGGATGAAATTTACAGTGAAGGACATCTGGGTACAAATGCCTGACCTGATAGGACTTAATACATATAGACGAGTACACGAGGATCAGTGTGGGGTTGGGGGGTATGGATTGGGGAGGGGTCTAAATTTGATTAGAACTGTTGTATGAAATGTACAAAAGCTCAATAAAATATTTTTAAAGTGTGAATGATCCTAATGGATCACTAGTCTCCTGTGTGTATTATAACTTACTTATATTGGTATATATTCTTTCCTTGAATAAAGCATATCTCAAATTTTCTTTCTCTTAAAAATATGCAATTTCCATCTAAAATGCAATTGGTTTCAAGTTGGTGGCCCATGAGCAGAGTCTCGTTGTATAGATAAGGGGGCCCTGGGCCACGATCTCACTTCTTCCTCAGACTTTTCCTTAGTTTTATTCATGTATCCCTATAATTGTAAGCTGGAGGAAGCCTGGTAAGACTTGGGGGCATGTGGAAGTATAACAGATTGCTGCAGAAGGATTCCTTCATCCATCCTCTGCTTACTATTATTACACAAACAGTAGGGTACTAAAAGTGAAACCAACATTTAACAAATCAAAACATTGAGAGTCCTAAAAATAATGAGCCTAGGTTTTTTACAGTATAGACTTCTCTTCTCTCCCTACCCATTATTCACATGATATCAACTTCGAGTCCAAGTAAAACTTTGACCCAGCAGAGCTGTCATTGCTTCCTTATTACTTCTTTCAAAATCAAATCTAATATCTTACTATAAACATATTGAATGTTCAGAGTACAGTGATTTAGAAAGCTTAGTCTCTTTCCTGTTTTTCTACACAATGACAGGTGAGATAAATAGGATTTCATGTTCTTTAGGAATGGAGAAAAATATTCCCTTATATGGGTACATTAAGATAAATCTAAAAATGTAACTTCCTTTTGTTTCCCCCATAAGTGGAGGAAATCTGGGTATTTAATTTGGCAACTGAGGTGTTTCTACTGATGTTGATTTCCTGATTCAGTGTCACTAACACGAAGCAGAAAGGACTGGATTTTCCTCTTAGTTGCAAGAAAGAAGTAGGAGAAAGGATGAACCAAGGTAAGGAGGAATGTCTCTAGTATCTTGACAGAAACACATAAACCAAGACTTTCCCTGGGCATGCATCATAGCACGTATGATTCTTGTTAAACAGATACTAATAGTAAAACTTCAAGAGTCAAAAAGAATCAAGCTTATAGCTCTCAGTAGTCAATGTGAAGTGTTGCAATGAAAACAAGCATGTTGAAACTCAATATTTCCATGTTAAGTCATAAAATAAGTGTCAGGATTTGGGCTTTGTGAGAGTTCTGTGTTCAGGCATACTCACATATATTTTTTATGGGTTAATAATGCTTACCTTTTATCTACTTAATTTTCTGACTAATGCTACTTAACGTCCAATCTGAGCCATCAAGAATGACTTACCACTATACCTAAGACCATGTAAGTTCTGTAGATTGCTTTAGAATTATCTGCCCTCAAATATCCAATATGGCTTGTCCATCCTCACTCTCAGCTGACATCACTTAAAAAAAAATGGAAGGACTCAGAGGAGTCATGTAGACTCCTCATTGACTCCAATCAAACACCCTCCCCCACCCCAGCATCAGACAACTTGGCCTACCTGTTCCCACAGATCAACTTTCTTATACATATTAAAGACAAGATTATGTCATTCCCGACATTGTTGTCCTCTTCTGCTACTAACGTTGTATCTTTTGTCAACAGACAGGTATTTTACCATCTTCACTTTTATACTAAGAAGAGAAACTGCTGATTTCCCCCTTTATCTATATCACTCAGATTTTTCTTCTTCTCATGGGAGTAAAACTCTTCACAAGGCTTTCTTACTCTAGTTGTTTCCTGTTCCTTTCCTCCAATTGATCTGGACTTCATTCCACTCAGACATTTCCCCAGATCAGTGATAAATCCAACCATCAATTCTCAGTCCTCATGTTGACTTACAAGTGGCATTTCAACTCCTTGATTTCTCCTCCATTAAACAAGGAGAGAATCCAGATGGCTGTAAGACTCATTGGCAGCCTGGCAAGTCTACTTCAGCCTACTAGAAGCTTAACTTGTGCATTTCTAGTATTGTGAATATAGCCAAGTTTAACTTCTAATAGGACTAGTTTCAGAAGGAGGAAGAAGGAGGAAGGAGGAAGGAGGAGGAAGGAGGAAGGAGAAAGGAGGAAGGAGGGAGGAAGGAGGAAGGAGGAAGGAGGAAGGAGGAAGGAGGAAGGAGGAAGGAGGAAGGAGGAAGAAGTCATCGCTGTTGCCACCTTGTCATATACACAAAGAAGAGGAATGTCCCGTTCTCTTTTTCCTGGTCCTGTCTGAGAAAAGCCATGATTGGGGGACTGTGTGTCTTCTGCCACTTCTTGGTTTGTGAGATTTTCCCCCAGTAAAACCTGAATCTAAGAATTTTCTGTTAAATACAACTTTGGGTTGTTGACTGGTTCTGGGAATTACCCCTTAATGTTTTCTTTTTCCTTCTGCAGTGCCCTTTGCCTTAGTGACTTCTTCCAGTCTTATTGGCAGACATCTCTATTGACTATGAGAGGGCACTGGGGAAAATGGAATACTGGGACTGTTTTAAACCCAACTCTGGATGAGATCTAGTTGGAGATGTAAGTGAATTGTACACTTACCTGTTCATTTTTCTTCATGTTTCTTTATGTCATTGCCACACAATAAAAGCACATCCAAAAATAGTCATTCTAGTGATTGTGTCTTATCTTCAAATTGGGAATAATAAAATATAACTCATATGATGTTATGATTGTTTAAAGAGGCACCATGTACACATGGGTGTGAATGTGTAAAGCAGTGAATGAGTTTTATTTCGTTCCTTCATCTTTTTATCTTCTAAGGTAGCATTCACTATTTTTCACCAAGTAAAGTGTTTTCTAACATTTAAATAACTAATGGATTTGGGGGAAGATTTTGTTATCATAGGCTAGAATGTTGACGAACTATGAAAGCATTAGTCAGGGATTTCAGGGATCTTGAAATGAAAGGAACAATGAGTTTTTAGGAAGAAGATCAAAGAGTAGGTCATGAAATATATATCTGATCAAAAGAAAAAGCATGTGTGTGTATATTTGTATGCATGGCTTACAGAATACATGAATCTGCATTGATCTGTAAACACTGAACAAAGGCATGAGATACTGAATAGACTGTCACACCCCACTCTGTGTGTGCACACACCCACACACCCACATACACATACAGACAGATAATAAGCATATGCATAGGCATGTCACCAGGAAACAGATGTCTGAGATCAAAACGGTAAGAAATAATAAAATATGATGGAATGGCTAGTGTTTCGTGATACCACACAGCTACTGTGTCAGCTCTGGATTGCCCATTTCAGACATTGTTACATGTAAGACCAAAACTCTTACTTTGTTTAAGCATAGACGTACCTGTCATACATAAATGGTCTGACATTACGTATATAGATATTGAACCTATAGCTCTCATAGTATCAGAAGATGCTATGTAAGCTTTCAAAGGAGGAAAACAGTCCATAGTCCTACATAGCTGTGCAGCCTAAGAGCAAACATAACGATCAGTCCAACAAATAATCTCTATTGATACAGTAGCAGCATTTTTATCTTGGGGCATTCAACAGGTGTCTAATTCAACTTAAGGTCCACTCAATGGGAGGGAAGAATGCATGTCTAGTATTGTGAATATAGCCAAGTTTACATGGCTGGAGATCACATAGCTCTTAGAGAACAATCTACTTTTTCACATCACTAGACCAGCATAATTTCTTACTATACTCTAAACATGGTTCTTTATATTTATAAGCAAGTGTGCGTCCCAGCACTCATTAAAGAAAGCTGCTTTGTGCAACATGATGGAGACTATTACAAAATTCTACAACTAGTCAAACTCAAAAAAATAAGTGTCCATGAGGCACCTAGCTCCAAATGACACATCTACATTGTAGACTCTACACGTAAGGCTAAGGGAACATTTCATTAGAGGGGGTGAAAAGAATGTAAAGCCAGAGGGCCAAGATGTCTTCTGCTATTTAAGGCTTTCTAGACAGGCCAAGGAAGCTCCACCAATAAAAGCTCCACCAAAATATGGCAGTATAACAAAATCTGCATAATGACAAAACCAGTTGACAACCCAAGGTGGATGGAGCAAACTCTCATGGGATTCCCACCTCAAGATGGAGAGCTGCAGGCAATCAATGGATGCTGAAGGAGGAAGAATCAATTTTCTCCAGGGACCAGCTCCTTGAGAGGTTATCTAATTTCAAGTGGGTAGCCCCAAACACAGGCACACAGCAGCATCACTGAATGGACTCAGTGTATAATATACATGTATGTCTATAAATGTATGCATGCATATGCAACAAGAATAATCAAAGAAGGGGACAGTAAATTGAGAGTGGGGCAACCTCCGAGGAATTAGATGAAGAGTATACTCATGCACGATGTTAAAAATATTTAAGCCGGGCATGGTGGCACACGCCTTTAATCCTAGCACGTGGGAGGCAGAGGCAGGCGGATCTTTGTGAGTTCAAGGCCAGCCTGGTCTACAGAGTGAGTTCCAGGACAGCTGGGCTACAGGGAGACCCTGTCTCGAAAACAAAACAAAACAAAACAAAAATTTTAAGTAAAAATAAAAAATAAAATGAGCAAAAATTAAAAAAGAAATCCAGGAAAAGAAATGAGACTTACCAATGCAAAAGGATGAAGATAGAAGATGGATCAAATTGGCACATAGATGGAAAGAATCCTTTGCAACTTGTCAACTGCCTTCATCATTTTTTCTCTCCTATCGTCACTATTTTCACTCTCACCTGTAACGATTCTTCCATCCTAGTTCCATAGTTCCCATTTCCACTATTACTTTCTGATTTCCGTGAGTTTCCTTTTTAAGAGGTGATGCCTTTCGGAAGAGGAAGTGAACCAGTAAGAAGGAGAACGGGCGAGAGTCACGAGGGCTGTTTCTGGCTCTGAGCAAAGTACACTATGCATGTATGTAAAAATGTCAAATTCAATTTTATTTGGGGGGAGGGTTTCCCTGTAGCCCCAGCTGGCTTGGAACTCACTATGTAGACCAGGTTGGCCTCGATATCACAGAGATCCACCAAGTCACCACACTTTCCTGAATTTCATTATTTTTACAAGTAAAGAACAGAAATAAAAAGAACTGATAGTGTGAACTATTAACATCAATTATCTACCAAAAAAATTTTTTTTGGTCTTTTCAAGACAGGGCTCCCTGTAGCTTCAGCTTTCCTAGAACGCACTCTGTAGACCAGGCTGGCCTTGAACTCACAAAGATCCACTTGCCTCTGCCTCCCAAGTGCTAGGATTAAAGGTGTGCACCACCACGCCCGGCAGCTGCCAAAATTTTAAAGAGAGGGGAAGGTCTATAGGGATTGAAATATATAACAAAGCAGAAAAAATGACTTAAGATCATTCTCCTTGATATAGTGAAATATATTTCTATATTTTAAGAAACTTTCTTAAAATTTATGGCTTCCAGCCCTCAAGAGGCAGAGATCCACCAAGTGGTGGATCTCCACGAGTTGGAGGCCAGACTGCACTACACAGTGAGTTATCGGCTGGCCAGCACGGCCTACAAATTGAGTCTCTGCCTAAAAAAAAAAAAAAAAAATCGGAAATCAGTTTCATGTCTTCTTAGTTCGATTGTGATTAGTTCAAGAGGATCATAACCATGTTAAAAATAGGAAATCTAGCTGGGCGCAGTGGTGCACGCCTTTAATCCTAGCACTTGGGGAGGCAGAGGCAGGCAGATCTTTGTGAGTTCAAGGCCAGCATGGTCTACAGAGTGAATTCCAGGACAGCTGGGGATACAGGGAAACCCTGTCTCGAAAACCCGGACCCAAAAAAAAAAAAAAAAAAAAAAGAGGTAGAAAATCTGATAGAACGACATTATTTGTAGTACTCTCCATATTCATTAATTTTCCTGCTGTGATGGGACATCTAACAAAAAATAAATTAAGAGAGGAAGGCTTCAGTTTGTCTTACACTTCAGGAGAATGAAGTTCATTAGAGCAGAAACTGCATCACAGGAACAGCTGGAGGTGGCTGATCACATTGTCTGTCCTCAAGAATCAGAGAGTAGGCCCGACATGGGTGTGGTGGTGCACGTCTTTAATCCCAACACTTGGGGGACAGAGGCAGGTGGATCTCTGTGAGTTCAAGGCCAGCCTGGTCTAAAAGTGAGTTCCAGGCCAGCTGGGGCTACAGGGAGATCCAGTCTCAAAAAAAAAAAAAAAAAAAAAAAGAATTGATGAGTAACTGGGAAGCTGGTTGGGCTATAAAATAAATTGTAATATATGTTCATGCAATGGAGTACTACTCCATAATGCAAAGGTTTGGAGCCCTTTTATATTCAAACATACAGGGGATTCTCAGAATCATTGTACTAGTGAAAGAAGCTAGACAAAATGTATATATTTTGAGATTCTGCAGTAATACAAATGTACAAATGTAAACTAATCTATAGTGAAAGAGAGTGTTTTTCTAAGATGAACTGTGGGAATGACCTCTGGAAATATCTTCTGTTACAAATGGAGTCTTCCCTAACCTTGTAATCAAAGTTAATATTTTGTTTTGGATTATTCAATATTATCTCAGCTTATTTATAATGTAAACAAGTTTACTAGCCTTGGGCTCCTCCTGTAACCTAAACATATAGCTTTAATCCCTCATGGCCCTTCTTTGGTCCTAGATTTGGAATAATATCTATGTGTATATGTTGTGAAAATATCACTGAACATTGTTGAAAGCAAAGAATTATCCCATTTGTGTTACAAACAACAGGTGGGATTAGATTGTTAACATGGGCCTGTGGTTGTGTGTCCTGTTCTGGGTCAGTAGGGATTAGGAGGGGCCAAAAATCCTCTGAGAAAGCAAGCTCCTCTTTCCCCATGTGATGCTGGATATACTATTTCAATAAAAGGAGAACAAGTCTGTTTGTTTGTGAGCACAGTTCCCAGATAGATCTGAAGGGAAAAGTACTCAGGACAGATCAGGCCTGCTCTTGGCTCCAGCCAATGCCAAAGATTCAGGCTGTTTTGTTTAGGCATCACCATAGTGTGACATTTCTCCCTGACAGTGAAGAAAAGAGAGAAGAGAAAGAGATATTCCCAATGGCCATTAGGACTTTTTTTTTAATATGTTCCTTATAACCTAAGTTTCTCTTTCTATTTTTTCAGTTACCTGCAATCATGTTCAATATGAAAATATTAAAATAAATTCCAGAAATCAGTAATTCATAAATTTTGAATACTTTTTATTGTACTGTATTATTTTATTATTTATTTTTAAAAATTTATCTTATTTTATATGTATAAGTGTTATGCCTGCATGTGTGTAAGTGCACCAGTGCTGTGCAATGCCCAGGTAGGTGCTGGGATTTGAACACAGGTCTTCAAGAGCAGCCAAGGGTCTCAACTGCTGAGCCATCCCTCCAGTCCCTGTACTTTACTATTTTAATGTTCTATTTTATTATTTGTCATTGTTAATCTCTTACTGTATCTGATTTAGAAGCTAAACTTTATATTAGATATGTGCATACAAGAAAAATGGCATGTCCAGAATATAGAGAACCATCTGATAGTGAAGAAACCCTTCCTGATAAGATGATTATGATGCTGAATCTCTTATCTTTTATATACAATTCCATGGGGCAGATTTAAGTATGTTTAAGTGTGTAGCATTATAATTCAATAAAACAGCCAAGGAAGTTGAAAATATCAGAATATATTATCCAGTAAATATAAACTTTATTTCTTAAAAATTTGTGTCTAGGTTGTGTGTGTGTGTGTGTGAAACTTGTAATTATATATCCATTCTTTCTTTTCTTCTAAAGCCCATTTTTTTTATTGATGCTTTGTGTATTTCATACATCATTTTCCAATTCAGTTCAGGCATATATCCCCTTCCCTTCCCCCCACCCCACCCTTACCCATCCCAGATCATGCATTCTGCCGTAAGTTTTCTGCATTTTTCTCTGCTTTTTTGATGCTTGCTAAATCCCATTTTTAAAAAAATATTTTATTCATTTTTATTTTATATGAATGAGTGCATTGCCTGCATGTGTATAAGTGTGTTGTGCAATGCCCATGTAAGTCAGAGAAAGGCATCAGATCCCCTGGAACTGGAATTACAGATGGTTGTTAGCCACCATATGGATGCTGAGAATTGAACCTGGGTCCTCTGCAACAGCAGTCCATTCTACTGAGCCATCTCACCAGCATCCCCTAAAGTCTATTTTTAAAATTTTGTTTTCTGATTGCATTCTTCTTGCTCTCTATAGGCATATTTTAATATAATACTTTTATTGGCATTTTGTGTATTTCATACATCATTTTTCAGTTCAATTTAGATATATTCCCCTTTCCCTTCTCCTCACCTCACTCCAGTACCTGCATTTTGCCATACATGTCCTGTATCTTTATCTCAGTCTTTTAAAAGTTTTCCTCTGCAAAAGTTTATTGTTTTGGGCAAAATTTAACTATATCAGTCCATTCTTTGACCCAGTCCTTATGTTGTTGTGGTTCCCTCCCAATTGTATTGCTCCAAAATATGCCTATATAAATGTAATATGTGTACCAGAATTATGTCCTCCAGGAATAAACTATTAACTCCGATATATGTTTAGGAGGTCACATTTTTCCCTTTAATTTTATATAACTCTAAAAACAGACCCGTTGACCAATGAAACAAAACTGAAGATCCAAACTTGAGCTCATACAATTTCAGCCACCACATATTCGATAAAGGGGCCAAAAAAGCTTATAGGCATATTTTTATACTACCCTTCTGTCTCTCACCTAAGTTTGCTTATTAGTTCTATTGCTCTTATGAACAAAATTAATTTACTTATATGAAAGACTTTGAGAGCTTCGTTTATAACACTATTTTGTTTAATTTTCATTTTACTTCATATGTTTAGAATTAATTATTCTGTTAAAATGAAACTAAACCCCTACATTTCACCTTGTACAAAAGTCAACTCTAAGTGGGTCAAAAACCTCAATATGAAACCTGAAACTCTGAATATCTTAGAAGTGAACATTGCTAGTAACCTACAAGATATAGGTGTAGGAAAAGACTTTCTAAAGACAGCAGTTGGACAGGAAATAAGGTCAACAATCAAAAGTGGGACCTTATTAAACTAAAAAGCTTCAAAGAAGTGAAGAGAAAACCCACAGAGTATGAGGAAATCTTCATCAGTCTGACAGAAGTTTAATATCCAGAGTATATAAATTACTCAAAAAACAAAGGACCAAAAAAACAAATGACCCAATTAAAAGATGCGCCTCAAGATCGGATTAGAGGCCTCTCAAGAGAAGATGGCTAAGAAACATCTTTAAAAGTGTTCAACATCGGGGCTGGAGAGATGGCCTAGCGGTTAAGAGTGCCGATCGCTCTTACAGAGGACCCGGGTTCGATCCCCAGCACCCACATGGCGGCTGAGAACCGTCTGAAGCTCCAATTCCAGGAGAACTCCAGTTCCAGGGGAATCCGAGACCCTCTTCTGAACTCCGCGGCGTTGCACGACACGGGTGCACAAACCTACATGCAGACAGTACATTCATACACATACAGAAATAAATAAAATTAATAAAAAAAATTAAAAAAAAAAGTGTTCAACATCATTAATAATTAAGGAAATGCAAATTAAAACCACTTTAAGATTTCATCTTAACCCAGTAATACTGGCTATGATCAAGAAAACAAATGATACCAAATGCTGGAGAGGGTGTGGGGAAAGGGGAACACTCATCCACTGCTGGTGGGAATGCAAACTCATGCAACCCCTATGGAAAGCAGCGTGGAGAACTCTTAAAGGATTAAAAATAAACCTAACACTTGACCCAGTCATACCACTCCTGAGTGTATATCCAAGGGATTCATCCTATAGCAGAGATACATGCACAACCATGTTTATTACTGCTCTTTTCACAATAGCAAAGAGCTGGAAGCAACCCAAGTGTCCTACTGATGAGTGGATAATGAAAATGTGGTACATTTATACAGTGGAGTTCTATGCAGCAGTAAAGAAAGATGACATCATGGAATTTTCCTTCTACTGATGAGTGGATAATGAAAATGTGGTACATTTATACAGTGGAGTTCTATGCAGCAGTAAAGAAAGATGACATCATGGAATTTTCAGGTAAATGGGTGGAACTAGAAGCTGTTATGCTAAGTGAAGTAACACCATCTCAGAAAAACAAATGGTGTATGTTATTCCTCATTTGTGGATTCTAATACCAAGTCCTTATATATAAGTCAAAGTGGTCAGTAACAATAATATCACATTGACTGTTATTGCTATAGATATAGCTTGAAGAATATGTCTCTATTTTTCTCAGTTCTAAGATTTAGAAGTAAGAATACATCTCTTTTTCTATTTTTTATTTTTTTGTCTTTTCCAGACAGGGTCTCCCTGTAGCCCCAGCTGTCCTGGAACTCACTCTGCAGACTAGGCTGGCCTTGAACTTACAAAGATCCACCTGTCTCTGTCTCCCAAGTGCTAGGATTAAAGGCATGCACCCTAAATCTTTTTTTAAAAGTACATTAAAACATATATCAACTATGTATGTAATTTAGGAATATAAAGTTATATTTCTTTTTACCTACATGTAAATCTACTGTTAAACTGTGACTCTCCAAATGTGCTTTGGAATTAATGTATAATTTATTTTCAGACTTTATAAATATGTATGGAGTGTAATAAATAAATAAATAAAATGATCAGGAACAGTTCTGAAGACACGCAACTAGGGTTCAAGTTCTGTTTGCTTCATAACACTTTTCAAGAAAGGTAGATTGTGTATCTGTCCAGTAATATCTATCTTATTCTGTTGTTACAAGGGTTAGATGAGACAATATATGCAAAGCAAAGCACTTGGCACAGTGCCTGCCCTCAAATAGGACTGAATACATTTTGCTACATGGATAAACATTGTTCACTCAGCTATATCACTTTCTGACAACCTAGATGGAACTACAGACCATTAAGCTAAGTGCGAATCAACAGGCACAGAGGACAAGGACACCATGACTTTCATATGTGGCATGCAAAAACTACTGGTATTATGGATATTGAGGGAAAAGTGGTGATTATCAGAGGTTGGGACTAGGAAAGAGAAAGGTGGGATAGGAAAAGGTTGACCAGCAGGAGCTAAATTGTAATTGTATAGAAATAAGAAGCCCTGGTCTGTGCCTGCTCAGTAGAATAAAGCATAGACAATGAAAATGTGCTAAATATGACAATAAAATAGAAGAAAGTATTTTGAATGTTTTACTATAAATATTTGAGGAAATATATAATTATACCAAAACTTTTGGGGTTTTGTTGTTGTAGTTTGGGGGGTGGGGGTCTTCCTGCAGCCTTCAATGGTCTGTAACTCACTTGGCAGACTGTCTCACAGAGATCTATCTGCCTCTGCCTCCCAAGTGCTGGGATTAAAGGCAAGCACCATTATGTTTGGTGTATGTATATGCTACACCAATTTAACATTAAACAATATATACAGGAATCAAAACACTACATGATACCTATAAATGTGTAATTTTTAATGCTTTTATGTGATAGGTTTTTTTAAAATATTTTTTTAGTTTTATTTTATTTATTTATTTATTTATGTGTATGAATGTACTGTCTGCATGCAGGTCTGTGCATCCGTGTCATGCAATGCCGCGGAGGTCAAAAGAGGGTGTCGGATTCCCCTGGAACTGGAGTTCTCCTGGAATTGGAGTTACAGATGGTTCTCAGCCGCCATGTGGGTGCTGGGGATCGAACCCGGGTCCTCTGCAAGAGCGGTCGGCACTCTTAACCGCTAGGCCATCTCTCCAGCCCAGTGATAGTTATTTTAAAATAAGTTNCGGAGGTCAGAAGAGGGTGTCAGATTCCCCTGGAACTGGAGTTCTCCTGGAATTGGAGTTACAGATGGTTCTCAGCCGCCATGTGGGTGCTGGGGATCGAACCCGGGTCCTCTGCAAGAGCGGTCGGCACTCTTAACCGCTAGGCCATCTCTCCAGCCCAGTGATAGTTATTTTAAAATAAGTTTTGTTTCCCTGTTTCTATATAGTCCTTCCTGTTATGTATGTAGTTAAACTCACTTTTTCTGTCTTCAACCTGGATGATGCATAGTCTCCATCTTGGATCCATTCCTTGTCTTTCTCTGCCCTGCCATTTCTCAGGATGCTAATTTTTTATTGTTTGAGAATTTCATACACGCATGTAAAGTATTTTGATTAGTCACCCCCACTCCCTCCAATTCCTTCCCAATTCCCTCTACAAATTTACACTCCCAACTTCATGTGCTTCTTCTTAAACCCACTTAGTGGGTTAAATCCACTTAGTGCTGCCAGTATGTACATGGGAATAGGGCCAATTTTAATGGTTAGGATAGAGTGGGTGTTCCTCTACTAAACCCTTTTGCTCAGTGGAACTTCTCCAACAATATGTAAACAGAACCATCACAGTTTATATTTTCCGTTAGTCACTCAGTAAAGCACTCTGCCTGGGAATAGCCTGAGAAAGCTGCTTAGATAGCGTGAATCTAGAAACCTTTCCTTTGTCAGTGATGTCAGCTAAACTGTAAGATGAAACTAATCATGTAAAGAGCTGAAGAAAGAATGTTCCATTCAGAGGAAATGTAAAGCAATGGTCGTTGGGTGTTCTAAGACCGAGGGAAAGAATTCCATCTAACTAGAGAACAGTGAGAAAAGAATAGACATGTGAAATGTACATAAAGACAAGGAGTAAAAGTGCCAAGGGAAGGTTTTTTTGGAAGAAGTGTTAGCAGTGAGGGAGCATGTTTTTAAAAGACCATTTGAGTGTTCTATGGAAAGTAAATGAGCGGGAAAGGCAAAAGAGAAAATGGATAGTCTAGTTAATTGTCTGTTCAGTTGTTCCAAATGAAAACTATGGGTGGGACTGAAGCAGGAGCAGCAGTTATTTATCACAGGATCTGATGAATTACTAGATCTAGATACTTGCTTGAGTGAATGAATCATTTACACAGATGGGAAAGAGAGTGCATGAAACAGCTACAAGATAAGCCAATAAGTCACTGCATTTTTTAAAATTTTTATATGGATGAGTGTACGGTCTGCATGTAGGTTGGTGCACCCATGTCATGCATTGCTGCGGAGGTCAGAAGAGGGTGTCAGATTCCCCTGGAACTGGAGTTAAAGATGGTTCTTGGCTGCCATGTGGGTGCTGGGAATCCAACCTGTGTCCTCTGCAACAGCTGAGCCATCTCTCCAGCCCCAAGTCATTGCATTTTAAAAAAAAATTTTTTTTTATTATTTATTTTTGTATGTGTATGAATGTATTGTCTGCATGCAGGTCTGTGCACCCGTGTCGTGCAATGCCGCGGAGGTCAGAAGAGGGTGTCGGATTCCCCTGGAACTGGAGTTCTCCTGGAATTGGAGTTACAGAGGGTTCTTAGCCGCCATGTGGG
>VZQC01010550.1:3817704-3853256 GCA_009823505.1 Rhizomys pruinosus | reverse complement strand
AGGAGGAGGAGGAGGAGGAGGAAGGGTTCTTTCCGATCTGGAAACACTTTTTTAAATTTCATTTATTTATGTGTATGAATGTACTGTCTGCATGTAGGTTGTGCACTCGTGTCGTGCAATGCCGCGGAGGTCAGAAGAGGGTCTTGGATTCCCCTGGAACTGGAGTTCTCCTGGAATTGGAGTTACAGACAGTTCTTAGCCGCCATGTGGGTGCTGGAGATTGAACCCAGGTCCTCTGCAAGAGCAGTCGGTGCTCTTAACCGCTAGGCTATCTCTCCAGCCATCTTTTGAGTAAGTCATTTGTCTTCTTACTTCTTTGTTTTTTGAGTAGTTTATATATTCTTGATGTCAATGCTCTGTCAGATGTATCACTGGTAAAGATTTCCTCCCACTCTGTGGGTTTTCTCTTCACCTCCTTGATTGTTTCTTTCACTGTACAGAAGCTTTTGAGTTTTATGAGGTCCGATTTGTTGATTGTTGACCTTACTTCCTGTGCAGCTGCTGTCTGATTTAGAAAGTCTTTTCCTACACCTATGTCTTGTAAGTTGTTGCCAACTTTTTCTTCTATCAGCTTCAGGGTTTCGGGCTTCACATTGAGACCTTTGATTCACTTGGAGTTGATTTTTGTACAGGGTGAGATGTAAGGGTTTAATTTTGTTCTACAAATGGTGATCCAATTTTGCCAGCACCATTTGCTGAAGATGCTATCCTTCCTCCACTGAGGTGTTTTTGCCCCTTTGTCAAATATGAGGTGGCTGAAGTTGTATGAGCTCAAGTTTGGATCTTTAATTTTGTTCCATTGGTCAACAGGTCTGTTTTTGTGCCAGTACCAGGCTGTCTTTATGACTATGGCCCTGTAATATAGTTTGAAGTCTGGTAGGGCAATCTCCCCTGTACTGCATTTTTCACTCAGGGTTGCCTTAGCTATTTGGGGTCTTTGTTTTTCCATATGAATTTAATGACTTTTTTTCCAAGTCTGTGAAGAAGCTCATAGGGATTTTGATTGGGATTGCATTGAATCTGTATATAATTTGGGTAAAATGGACTTTTTTACCATGTTAATTTTTCCAATCCATGAGCATGGGAGGTCTTTCCATCTTTTGATGTCATTTTCAATCTCCTTCTTCAGGGGTTTAAAATTTTTGTTGTAGAGGTCTTTGGTATCTTTGGTTAGGTTTGTTCCCAGGTATCTTATTATGTTTTAGGATATTGTGAGTGGGAAGGTCTCCTTAAAGTTCTTCTCCAATTGTTTATTGTAAAGAGGTGTAAAGAAAGGCTACTGATTTTGCAAGGTTAATTTTGTAGCCTGACACTTTACTAAAACTCTGGATCATTTCTAGAAGTTTTCTAGTGGAGTTTTTAGCATCCCTTAGGTAAACTATCATATCATCTGTAAAAAGGGATAGTTTAACTTCTTCTTTTCTGATTAGTACTCCTTTCATTTCCTTCTCTTGTCTTATCGCCCTAGCTAGTGTTTCAAGCACTATGTTAAAGAGGAGTGGTGATAGGGTGCAGCCTTGCCAGGTTCCCACCTTTAAGGGAAATGGTTCCAATTTTTCTCCATTTAGGATGATGTTGGCAGTGGGTTTGCTGTATATGGCTTTGATCATGTTGAGGAATGTTCCTTTCAGTCCTATTCCCTCTAGGACTTTAAACATGAAGGGATGCTGGATCTTGTCAAAGGCCTTTTCTGCATCAATTGTGATGATTGTGTGGTTTTTGTCTTTCATTCCATTTATGCGTTTTATGTTATTTATTGATTTACCTATGTTGAACCATCCCTGTATCTCTGATATGAATCCAACTTGATCATGATGGATGATCTTTTTAATGTGGGTCTGTATGGGATTTGCAAGTATTTTGTTGAGAATTTTTGCATCTATGTTCATTTGGTATTAGAGTGATGCTGGCTTCATAGAAGGAGTTTTGGAGAATTCCCTCTCTTTGTATCCTTCTAAACAGTTTGAGTAGCAATGGTTGTAGGACCTCTTTAAATGTTTTATAGAATTCTGTCATGAAACCTTCTGGACTGGGGCTTCTTTTAGTTGGGAAGTTTTTAATTACATCTTCAATTTCTTCAAATATTATGGGTCTGTTTAAATTGTCAATCTCTTCTTGGTTGAGTTTTATTGGCTCCCAGGATTTCAGATATTCATCCATTTCTCTTGGGTTTTCAAATTTGGTGGAGTATAAATTTTTGAAGTATTCCCGCATGATTGACTGGGTCTTTTCTTAGTCTGCTGTGATGTTTCCCCCTTCATCACAAATACTATTGGTTTGGAATTGCTCTATCTTTTTTTGGGGGGGGGCAACTGAGCTAGAGGTCTGTCTATTTTGTTTATTTTTTCAAAGAACCAGCTTTTGGACTCATTGATTTATGTATTGTTTTCTTTGTTTCTATTTCATTGATTTCTGCTCTGATTTTTGTAATTTCTTCCTGTATGTTGGGTTTGGGGTTCATTTGTTTTTGTCTCTCAAGTGTTTTTAGCTGCAGTGCTAGATTATTTACTTGTTCCCTTTCTGTTTTTTTTTTTTTTCTTTCTTTCTTTCTTTTAGAGACAGGGTCTCCCTGTAGCTCCAGCTGTCCTGGAACTCACTCTGTAGACCAGGCTGGCCTTGAACTCACAGAGACCCGCCTGCCTCTGCCTCCCAAGAGCTAGGATTAAAGGCATGCGCCACCATGCCCGGCGCCTTTCTGTTTTTTTGATGTGGGCACTTAGGGCTATAAATGTCCCTCTCAAGACTGCTGTTAAAGTATCCCACAGGTTTTGTTGTGTTGTATTGTCTTTTTCATTCAGTTCCATGAATACTTTTTAAAAAAAATTTAAATTTATTTTTGTATGTGTATAAGTGTACCGTCTGCATGTAGGTTGGTGCGCCCATGTCGTGCAATGCCGCAGAGGTCAGAAGAGGGTCTTGGATTCCCCTGGAACTGGAGTTCTTCTGGAATTGGACTTACAGACAGTTCTTAGCCGCCATGTGGGTGCTGGGGATCGAACCTGGGTCCTCTGCAAGAGCAGTCAGTGATCTTAACCGCTAGGCTATCTCTTCAGCCCCCATGAATACTTTTATTTCATTCTTTATTTCTTCCCTGACCCATTCCTTGTTCAGGATTGTGTTGTTTAGTCTCCATGTGTTCTTGTAGCTAGTTGGACTTATTCTAGTGTTCATATTGAGCTTTATTGCACTTTGATCTGATAGAATGCATGGAATAATTTCTATCATTTTGTATTTGTTGAGGTTCCTTTTGTGCCCCAGTATGTGGTCGATTTTGGAGAATGTTCCGTGAGGTGCTGAGTAGAAAGTATATTCTCTGATATTTGGGTGGAATATTCTGTAGATGTCTGTGAGGTCCATTTGGTGTATTGTATTGTTCAGTTCTGATGTCTCTCTGTTTATTTTTTGTCCTGTTGATCTATCCAAGGGGCTCAGTGGGGTGTTGAAGTCTCCCACTATTAGTGTGTTAGGATTAATCTGTGTCTTGAGATCCTGCAGAATTGTGTTTATAAAGTTAGGATCACTAGAGTTTGGTGCATAGATATTTAGGATTGTGAACTGTTCATGGTTCATTGTTCCTTTGAGAAGGATGTAATGGCCCTCTTTGTCTCTTCTGATAAATTTTATTTTGAGATCTATTTTGTCTGATATTAGAATAGCCACTCCAGCTTGTTTCTTAGTACCATTTGCTTGGAATATTTTTTTTCCATCCTTTCACTCTAAGGTGGTGTCTGTCCTTGAGGGTGAGATGGGTTTCTTGTAGACAGCATATGGAAGGGTTCAGTTTCCTAATCCATTCTCCCAGTCTATGCCTTTTGATTGGGGAGTTTAGACCATTAGTATTTAATGTTATTATTGAGAGATGTGTGTTGCTTCCTTTTACCTTATTTTTGTTTGTATTCTTGGTCTAGGTTTATATGTACTCTGTTATGATTATGTTGCTTTCTCTCTTTAATTGCTTAGGGATAGTTGCTTCTTTCCTCTGTTCTTTGGATTGCTTTGAGGATTTTCTGAAGTGTTGGTTTCTTTGACATGTATTCTTTCATTTTGTTTATGTTGTGAAAGATTTTTCTTTCTCCTTTGACTATAATTGATATTTTTCTGGATATTGTAGTCTGGGTTGACATCTAAAGTCGTTTAGCACAGGAAATACTTTGGTCCACATTCTTCTAGCTTTCATCATTTGGGCTGAGAAATCAGCTGTGATTCTGATGGGTTTCCCCTTATATGTAACTTGTTGTTTTTCTCTTGTGGCTTTCAGTGTTTTGTCTTTGTTTTGAGCATCTAGGGTTTTAACAATGATATGCTGTGGGGAGTTTCTTTTCTGGTCCTGTCTATTTGTTATTCTATGTGCCTCTTGTATTTGTATGGGATTGTCTTTTTTCAGTTTGGGGAAATTTTCTTCTATTATCCTGTTGAAAATCTGGTCAATAGTGTTGTCTTGGGACTCCTCTCCCTCCTCTATCCCTATGATGTGGAGGTTTGGTCTTTTCATAGTGTCCCATATTTCCTGGTTGCTCCACTCTTGTGTTTTTAAAAATTTTTCATAATCTTTACTTGAGCTTTCTAGTTGCTCTGTATTATTCTGCAGAATAATATTCTTTTTTCTGATATTCTTTTTTCTGCTTCTTCCATTCTGCTTCTGAGGCTTTTTCTGCATCCTTTCCTGGTGGTTGTATGAATGTTCAATATCTTTTTTCACTTCATCCTGTGATTTCTGTAGATTTCCCATTATCCTCTGGAGCCTTTCTTTCTCATCTTGTAGCTCCTTGGTTCGTTGGTCATTTTCTTTTTTCATTTCAGCCTGGGATCTTTTCAGTGTTCCAACTTCCTTCCAGAGTTTGTCATTTTCTCCCTCTAGGTCCTTCTTGAGTTTTTCAATCTCTCCCCATAGCTCTTTCCACCATTTGTCATTATCTGTCTGTAGGTCCTTCCAGAGTTTTTCATTCTCTTCCCTTAGTTCTCTGATTTCTTTGGATGTGTCTACAATTGTTCTTCTAAGGTCAGTGTCTTGACTTCTTTCCTCAGAGATCTCATTGTACTGATCTTCTGTAGGGTTGATAGAGTTTGGTGTGGATTTATTATGAGCTTTTCCCATGTTGTTTTTTCTTTGTGTCTTTGGCACGTGGATTTGTCTGTTTGTTTCTTTGAATTCTGAGACCTCAACGTTGGCTGCACAGACTATAATCACCAATGCTCCACTTGTTGGGTCCTCTGCATCAGAGCTTCACCAGGATGATTTTGGGGGCGGCAGGGGGGCACGTTGGGTTGGGTTGCTACTTTGGCCCTCAAAACGGTAGGCCTTCAATGGTCCAGGCAGGTCTGCCTTGCCTCACTGGAACCTCACTGACTAGGGGCGGGTGTCTGGAGTCTGAGCTGGGAGTCCAGGTTTTCTTATGCAGTAAGAAGATAAAATCTAATCTGTTCTTCACATATAGGTCATCTGGATTTCTAGACTTTCAATTCACAATTTGCTTGGGACATTGTCACTCCACTGTGATTTTCTGAGGAGTGGAAACCACACAAAATGTGCATGAAAACCATCTCAAAACCAGTGTTTGCAAATTAAACACAAATATTTGCAAATGTCTCATTAACGTACTTAGTTGTCTTCCATTTGGAAATGCTATGCCATTTTCCATCGGCTTTAATGTCTATCCTTATTCTAGTTCTTTCATGCACACACATGGCCAAAAGACCTTTTGTCTTCTCAAGTAGGATCTCACCCAAACCTTCTGTATTTTTTTGCTATGGTATCTTGGGAAACAAGAGTATACCTTGGGGTTTTCTGTAGCATGGAGAACCCCTGACCCATATTATGAAAGAAAAATCCTCTCTGGAGTAAAGATTATTTTACATCATGGAGATTAATAAACTCAACCTTAGCCCTCTACAGTCAGTCTGAAAGATGCATACAGATTACCTGGTGTAGAGATAGAAACCAAGGTATCACATGGTACCAAATGGTGGCAGTTCTTAAAAGGATAGAGGATAATTGCTTAAGTTTTGTAGTCTCTTACTGTTCTATATAAACAACAAAAAGTCATTTTTAGGGAAGACAAAAATCTGAAATTCCAAACCCCACCCTTCTCTGTTTTAAATGATAATATGGTAATTTGAGGTTAAAACTAATTTCTGTCATTCAAGTGGTAGGACTAAAGGCGTGTGCCACCATGCCTGGCAGAACCTTTCTTCTTTTAAAAAAAAAATTTTTTTTATTAATTTTATTTATTTCCGTATGTGTATGAATGTACTGTCTGCATGCAAGTTTGCGCACCCGTGTTGTGCAATGTCTCGGAGGTCAGAAGAGGGTGTCGGATTCCCCTGGAACTAAAGTTCTCCTGGAATTGGAGTTTCAGACGGTTCTCGGCCGCCATGTGGGTGCTGGGGATCGAACCCGGGTCCTCTGTAAGAGCGGTCGGCGCTCTTAACCGTTAGGCCATCTCTCCAGCCCAGAACCTTTCTTCTTAAACAGTGAGTTGTTACTGATCTAGATTTCTGCACACTGAACTTTGTTAAATGCATGAGAGAAGTAGACTGTGCAGCCACCTGTGAAGAACATTGCATTTCTCAAAACACGGCTCCACAAGATTGTTTAACTACATTTGCTTTCTTTTCGTGTATTTATATTAATTTGTTCACCATCATCAGATGTTCTTACAGAATCCAAACCCCTTTGAAATACAGTCTTAGGCAATTTTTCTGTGTGATAAGTTTGAAGTTACAGAATATGTCTCTAGATATAAGACTGATTCAGTTCAGTTCCTCTTTGCATCAAGCTTATTTATAAATGAACGGTGGCACTTCACTAGGTTCTGTGTTGAGGAAAGGCAAGTCTGTTCTCTAGATATTTGGGGAAGATAATATCTCTGTAGCAGAATACCATTAGTAAACTCTCTCCAGGTCTGCATGTGGATCCTACTGGTCAAGACTTCAGATTTTATTTAGACATTGCAGTTAGGTATATTGTTTATAACGTTAGTGGGAACATGCAAATTGGAGAGAAGAAATCATGTGACTTCCTCAGTGTTAAATTATGTCTACATTTAGGCAAGCCAGTCATTGTGTTCCTTCTTATAAAAGGTTTATTGGGGACCAATAGACATTTTCTGAGTTTTGTAAAGACTGGTAAAGTTTACAGAGACTTTGGTAGTTGAACCCATGACATGTCAACTTAAATAGTGCTTTCAAGAATATATTGACATAAATGTAACCCCACATTGAAATGTGCCAGTTGTCAGTTTCCACCTGGAAGATAGCTTATATTGGGAGAACTTCTACATCACTAAATAAATGTGTTATTTAAAAAGCCATATCACAGTTCAAGAAATTGTATATACTTTTCCACCTCTTTGGAAAATAGGTATTTTTGAATATGATTGATTTTAGAAATATTTTGAAGCTGGGGTTTGTCTGTGGAATTAAGATAAAAGTACATGTATATGTACTGTATTTTCAGTTTTCAAATTGTAATTTCCTATACATTTATTAAATAAAGTGTTGCTTATGTGGTTTATTTAAAAAAATTAAGAACTAGTGGTGGTGATGGGAGGCTTACAAAGACATGTGACTATGATTCTTTACTACTTCATTGTACTGATACCTGCAGTGAGCTAATGAGAAACTGAAATTCTAGGCTGGAGAGATGGTTCAACTGTTAAGAACACTTGATGCTCTTCCAGAGGACTGGAGATCAGTTCCTTACACCTACATCAGGCAGCTTACAACCTCCTGTAACTACATAACTACAGATCTAGGAAGATCTAGGAGTTCCAATGTCTTTTTCTGGCCTCCACAGGTACCCCTACCTATGTGTGTGTGGGGGGGGGAGGACAAATTAGAACATCAGAAATAAATCTTATAAACAAAATGAAAGTATTTAAAAACAGAGAAACTGAAACTGAAATTCATTCATTAATAAGAATTTAAAGATTAATTGTGAAGGTCAGAGAATATCACTGGTAACTAACAAAAACTTAAGCTATAGACATTCTTACACATTTGAACAACAGGCAGTTGGTTGTTTGAGTTGCATAACTGGTGATATTTGAGTCATTAACCAAAGTAGAACCTTCATACCAATGGACTTTGCCTAGGAAAACCTGTGACCCTACAATATTGGCTGGGTGCATTTGGATGCATATTCTTGAATACACTGGTTGAACAGACACTTCTGAGCACCACTGTTTACAGAGGTGGCCAAACTTCCTTCCTCTGAGTTAGTATTTGTTCTCTGTTAGGGGACACTGATGATGCCCGTTTCCCATCAGGCAGCATGTGATTACTTTGAGAGTTGCCCTACATCGTCTCCTGCTTCGGCTGCTTCGGCAACACGAATGGTCTGCTAGGGAAGTACGGGCTCTATAAAGGAAGCAAAAGGCGTTATACAAAAGAGGAACTGCAAAAACTAGCAATGCTAATGACAATACTTATCGGGGTACTGTTAGGATTTTGAGGATGTCTAGTTAAAGAGTCATACCGTAAGATAACACAAGTAAAACTTCGCTTATTTAATAAAGGCACAGGATTTATAAACCTGCAAAGCCTTAGGAGATGGGGTAAAGTTACAGCTATGATGACCTTCTGGAGAAGTGATGGCTTATGCTGAACAAATTAGGAATGTCCCAAATGCCCCCACAGACCAGTAAACTGGTCCTTAGCCTATGCATCATAGGGAAGAAGTTAAAAGAGTAAATTAAAATAATAGATCTCAGAGATGAGTTCCTCTATTGAAATGTTAAGAGATGCAGGGAGATGAACTCTATCTTTGGTTAAATTTGTCCATCTGGCCTCTGTAGAAACTAGCTGGATCTTACGGAACTGCTGAAGCCTTCTTTACTTAACTGAGTGATACTTGCAGCACAGTACTGGAGCTTGGGTACTGAAGTGAGTATCACCCCTCAGAGAGATTTAAAAGGCCTCATAAATGTATTGTTTGTAGTCATTCACAAGGAGAATCATCCTTTTCTATTGAATCAAGAGAGATCAGAAACTTAATTCATGTGGAAAAGACATCAGTATTCAGTTACGGTTTTGCCTCGGGATTCTGTTTACACCCCTGCTCCCTGTCATGATCTGGCATTAATGATCAGGATCACCTGGATTTACCACAGAGTATCACACAGATCCACTATGCCAATGACTTCATGCTAAGCAAACAAGGGAAATAACAATGACTAATATGTTGGAAGCCTTGGAAAGGCAAGCGTGTTGTAGAAGGTGGATGGTAAATCCTATGAAGATGTAGGTATCGGGTCAGGAGCATGCTGGGACATTCCATACAAAACAAAAGCTAAATCACGGCCCTCTCCCCCCCACCACAAAGAAGGAAAAACTTTGCTTGGTCTGTGTTGGTTTTGGACTCATTGTAAGCCATATTTTTATTAGAGATATCCAGTTGGGTAACTGGTGGGCTGATCAGTCACAAACAGCCAAGATAGAGAACAGTTGACCACCAACCTCAGATCAGGAATGGTGTGGCACTGAGATGTAGAAACAGTATTCTTCTGCAGAAGGGGTAAAATACCTTACCTGTGGATGAAAGAGAGCTGTAGAGGCAAGGATCACAAAAATATACTCCTGTCCTATGACCATTCTTATTTAAGATGTGTGATGTATCTTATGGTCTTACAAACCTCCAATAATGGAATTTTATGTTAACAATTTAAAGCTATTCTTTACTTATTAGAGTAGATGCTATTTACTCATTGAAATAAGATAAGTTATTAAAACATCCTGTATTAAACAAGAGATATTTTCAATGGCTCAGAGAAAAAGGTCAAAGTGCCACAGGTGACAGCAAGGTTGAATGCCAGATATAACTAAACGGCAGGGGCTGAAGCCCTTCTAATTTTTATCATGTATGCCACTTATTTCTGTAATTTGGAGATTAAACATGCCAAAGGAGGAAGGAAGCCTTGTAAAAGCACCAGAGTAAACCTTTCACAATGGATTATTGAGTGTGTTTTGGACTTTGAAGCATATGTATTTATCATCTATTTCAAAATATGTTTAAAAACAGATAAGAAAAAAATTCCTATTTACAAAAGTGAGGTTTTGTTATTGGTTGAGAATTTCATACATACATATAATGTGTTTTGGTTAATTTCACCCTGTTTCCTCCCCTACAATCCCTCCCCCCTTATCACCACTACCTCCATTCCCTTCTAATTTCACGAATTCTCATAAATCCATGGAGTCCACTTACTGCTTCCAGTATTGGACAGATGATATAGGGCCATCAGCTGAAGCCTGGGTAGTCTCTCAGGGGTTATATCCTTGAATAAAATGACTCTCCCTCTCCCAGCAGCCCTTAGTTGCTTACTGCTCCTCCTCTAGGGGTGGGGCTTCCTGACCACCTTCCTTCTCCATGATGGGAATGGGTTTCCTCTTTTGGAGTTGTTGGTCTTTAGGGTCCCACACACCACCAAACATTACATGCTATTGGCAATATTCTTGGTTGACCCCCAGAACTTGACAGTAAGACTCTGTTGCTGAAGATATCACATACTTGAGTCATAGACCATGGAGAAACAAAGTTGGTACAGAGATGAAAACTTCATTCTTACTAGGTAGCTTTCAGAGTGCTAGAAGGTACTGTGTACAGTACTAGGGGAGAAAAGTAACCATTAGTAATCAAAATCACCCAGCTGTGAACCCTGTGAGCTACAGTAATAAATGGCCTGTCAAGATACACCCATGGGCACAATATTGGCACAAATGTTATAGGAGTAAACCAGCCACTCTCCAGTTGGATTTAAGGCCTCTGTCACCAGACAGAACTCATGTCTAGCTCCATTAATAGGAATAAGAACCAGAGGGTCAGTTGATCATAGGCCATAAGGGAGAACCTTCTGCTACTAGTCTGCTAAATGAATGTAGTACTAAACTGACTCCTAAAGACTTACTGTTCTACCCATAGATTAAGCTTCTCTCAAACTTCATCAGAGAAGCTTCTTTTTGCAATAGATAGCAATTAATACCGAGAACGGTAACTGGTCAATGTGCACAGAATTAGAAATTTCAGAGTGCTCAATCCTAAATGGGACATCTAGATTACAACCTCTCCTTCCAAGGCTTAGGGATTATCACTGAAGAAGGTGTAGAAACGCTGGAAGAGCCAGAGGCGGTGGATGACTGCAGCAAACCGGTATTTTCCTGACACAACAGGACAGCTGCATACGTGAACTGACTAGCTGTGACTGCATGCACAAGACATGCCCAGGATTAAGCCAGGAAAAAAAAAAAAAAAACCTCAAATGTAATGGCATGCTTAGGAATAAATTTTAGTAAGAAAGGAGCAAGTCTTTTTGAAGGAAGTTACAAAGTATATTTTTAAAGCATAGAATAAGATCTGAATGAGAGAAGCAAGCCCATGTTCCTAGATGAAAGTTTTCATTTTGTAAAACACCGTCACTTCTAAATTAATCTAAACTTTTAATAAATGTCCAATTGAAATTCAAATGAACTCTTAAAGTACAAAGAGGAGCATAATTGTTTAAAAATAGCCAAGACAGATTAGAACAAGGAGTACTGGTGAAAGAATCCCGATTTATCAGATATTAAAGGTTTATTATAATTAAAGTAGCATGGCATACTATTGAATTTGGTTTTGTTTAACAAAACCATATGTGATTCTATCATGTTAGAAATGTCATTCTAAGTTCTTTATAAACATCAGTTATCTAACCAATAATTTCATGAAGGACATGTTATTATTTCTATATCATATATGAAGAAATGGAGACCAGAGAAGCTTGCCTATGCTCACAGAGCTCAAGTAGTACATCTTGGGCATATGTGCACTAAAATAGTATTATGTAGCCTGTCAAAAGCAATTGAATAAACAAAGTAGAATACAGAGTCAAGAAATGGATCTGTAAGCAAATGAGATTTTTTATTTTATTTTTTGAGACAGAGTCTCATCCAGTAGCCTTGGCTGGTCTGAAATTGACTCTGTATACCAAGCTAGCCTTGAACATAGAGATCCTCTGCCTTTGCCTCCTGAGTGCTGATATTAATGGTGTGTACCACCACAATGTGCAAATGGGTTCTTATTAAATGAAGAGTAGTGTTTCTGTTCAGTAAAACTTGACTCTTTAGTGTTAAAAAAAACAGTTCTTAAGAAAATAATTCCAACTTTATTAGAATTCTGTATACAAGCCAGAATTGGAAGCCACTGAATGTTTATCAGTAATATAATTATAGAGTAAACTGGGATCCTAATACCATGGTATATCATTCAAGTATTGTAAATTACTCATATCTATATCTACTGACCTAAAGGAATTGCTAACATTTTAATCACAAAGCAGCAATCTGAGGGCTGGAGAGATGGCTCAGGGGTTAAGAACACTTTCTATTCTTCCAGAGAACCCTGGTTCAAGTCCCAACACCCACATGACAGGTAACAACTATCTGTAACTTCAGTTCTGGGGGACCTGACACCCTCTTCTGGTCATTGTGGGGCATTGCACACATAGTGCACTTACATACATGCAGGTAAAACACTCATACACATAAAATAAAAATATTTTGGTATATGTGTGATATATATATATATATATATATATATATATATATATATAAGCATATTTTGGAGCAATACAAATTGGAGGGAATGACAACAACAAAAGGACTGGGTCAAAGAAGCGAAGCAATAAACTTCTGCCCCAAACAGTAAACCTCTGCATAGAAAACCTTTAAAAACACTGAGAAAAAGATGCAAGACGGGTATGGCAGAATGCATGAGCTAGGGCAGGGTGGAGGGCATGGAAGGGAGAATGGGTCTAAATTGGATTGAGAAATGTTGCATGAAATGCACACAACTTCAATAAAAATATTTTAAAATAAATAAAACAGAAATCTAAGAAATTATGTATTGGGGGAGGTATTTGAATGAAGATGGAAAATGTAAGCAAGGGAACATAGCTTTCATTGTCATTGATTACTGCAAAAAACTGTGTGAGAGAGAGAACGCTGGTGGAAAAGGCTTTCTCTTGAATAATTCCTATTGTATCACTTGTTGAATTCATAAAACTGTTTTATACTTAATTAACTTGGAAGCGAATCTCTCTGGTCTTTTCTGTGTGGGCCACAATGACTAAATTCTTGTCAAATTCACTATCTTACTTCTTTTGTGCTTGATTGCAAAATAATGTTATGAAAAGCATTCTGTAGAATGTCCAATCTCTCTCCAAATACATGGTTAACAGTAAGTACCATCTAATTAACACATATTTTAAAATTGGAATATGCATGGAAAATAAGAAAAGTCCAGGTTACTTAGGATGATGGAGATGGCTGGGATAAAGGAAGAGAAGAAATACACAAAGACCATCCAGTTGCTGACAGCATTTTGAAGGGAGGCCAAGTGAAGATGGTTCTTTAAAGAAGAACAAACCCTTGTATTGATGGTGCTGCAAACAAAAACTTTCCAAAACAAAACAAAGGACAATCTCTCAAGTGTTTTACGAGTATTTTCAGGTTTTTTTTTTTTTAGTTCTAGACTGGGATGAGGGTGTCAAATGAAGAATTTCAACTTCTATGAAAAGAAAAGTCTAAAGTCTGGAGTAAGAATAAGGAAAAATAATTTAGGAGAATTGCATCTTGCAAGTGATTTTTAAATTGAATTTTTCTATTTTCTTTTTTTTAAATTAATTTTATTTATTTCTGTATGGGTATGAATGTACTGTCTGCATGCAAGTTTGTGCACCCGTATCGTGCAATGCCATGGAGGTCAGAGGAGGGTGTTGGATTCCCCTGGAACTGGAGTTCTCCTGGAATTGGAGGTTTTTGTTTGTTTGTTTGGTTTTTTTTTTTTTTGTCTTTTTGAGACAGGGTCTCCCTGTAGCCCCAGCTGTCCTGGAACTCACTCTGTAGACCAGGCTGGCCTTGAACTCACAAAGATCCGCCTGCCTCTGCCTCCCAAGTGCTAGGATTAAAGGCATGAGCCACCCCACCCGGCCAAAGTCTCTCCTTTTAAACAACTCACCTTTTCCTTCTTAGTACAAGGCCCTCGGTGAGCCCTGGTTAGGAAACTCGAGGTAATAGAGCAAGGCTGTAGTTTCCAAATGTCCGCTGATCTCCCTCTCTGGTTTCTGGGCACCCACTGATGACTCTTCCTCTCATCTGCTCAGACTCACTACTGTCTTTGCTATCCCCAAAGAAAAGAACTACATTTTCTGTAGCCGTTAGGCTCTAAAGACCCTGAGTAAAGATCAGCCACGACCAGGTGGGGAGATGGTCCAGCTGGTAAAGGCACTGGCTTCCCAAAGCAGAGAGCCAAGAATAATCCCTGGAACCCCCGGAAAAATCCAGATGCACTGGTGCACACCTCAATTCCCAGAAGGCAGAAACAGGAGAAATGTCCCTGAAAGCAGGCAGGCCAGCTAGATTGAGTCCACAGCACAGCAGGAACAAGAGGCACTGCCTCAGCAAGCGGGAAGGTAAGAACCAACTCCTGAAAGTTGTCCTCAGGCCTCCACATGCACAATATTCATCCCCCTCCTCCCCAGCCTGGTCTACAGAGCAAGCTCCAGGCCAGCTGGACCTAAAGGGAGACCCTATCTCAAAAAAAAAAAAAAAAAAAAGAAATCATTGAAAATCTCATAACCTATGAAAAATATGCTTTTATGTCCGTGGGCTTACTATACTACTACATTATGGTTATTAAACTACATATGCAAAACAAGTTATGCTATTTTTACTGCACATCTAATATGCGCAGAACTTAAAAGTATACTCTGATCTGACTATACCCTAGGAACGAAGTAGATATAGATAGATATATATATTAGATTGGGAAAAAAAAAAAGAAATTTGTGTTTGTTTTTTCCCCCCACAGCTATCAGATAAAATGGGTAAGGGTTTTCAAGGCCAGAGCAGAAAACCCACCCACTAATCTGAATGCATTCCCGTATCAAAATACAAGCTGACTGCAACTGCAGGTCCTGTCCCCTACACAACAGATGTCTGAGCATCAACTGCAGGAGCAATGATCCACTGAACAAGCAACAAAGCACTAAATCCATAATAGAACCTCTTTGTTGTTCCCAGAAATGGGATTCAATAGATTGGTTAAAGATGGGGGCTTTAGGGAGCAAGACAAAGGAACAAGGGAAATGAGCAACTTGTCTGTGGTTCACAAATTACGCTCATGTGTTTCCCTGAAAGCAAATGGTCATTCCACTAATAGGTGCCATTCTTCTTTCTAGTCCATCATAAAACAGAGTGTAATTGACAGAACCTGAGGCAACAGTCAGCTTTGCCTTTCAAGTTTGCTCGGTAAGTAAACACTTCTCTTTTGAACTGTTTTGCAAGCCCTGTAGCATGTCCTATGGAGTTCCGTCCTCCCTCTTAACCAGAACTGAAAGTGTATGTACTGGCTATTTTGTCGCTGGGAATTATTATTCTATGCAAGTTAAAAATGTATAGGCAAACATTAAGCCACTTCTTTGTTCTGTGTGAAACTCATTCCACTCCAGCCAGATTCAGACTTGTGTTTCAAAACTCTAGCAATCAATAACCAATCTCAGCACCACCCTTTCCTTGAGCCGAAGACCCTGAAGGATTTCACAAAAGCTGAGATCTATAGAACACTAAAGGACTCCTTCCATCTCAACCCTCATGCTATGTCTCCCTAGAGTGTAATAACCTACCACTTAGGATTTCTGAGGCTTGCTAGCCAGAGGTAGCAGGGCCTACCTGGCAAGTGCCAGGCCAGTAAGAGACCCTGACTCAAAAGAAAAAAAAAAAAACAATGTGGCCAGGTGACTAAGGATTGACACTGAGGTTGTTCTCTGACTGCTCCACGGCACATGTGTACATGCATCACAACCCACAAAGATGACATTATAATCAGCTATCTATTTAGCTTTACTGAGCAGGACCCTGAGTGTTTACTAAGCTAAAGCACTTTGTTGTATCCAATCATGAATAGAGACGAGTTATCTTTACACAGGAACTTAAGGCCCCTGGAGAAACCTAACTAAGGGTAGAGGAGAGTATCAGCAAAGATGAAATTTCAGGTTTTGCCGGGCATGGTAGTGAACGACCAGCCTGGCCTACAGCAATTCCATAACAAGCCAAGCTCAGGAACCCTGTCGCAAAAAAAAAACAAGGAAGATAAGAGAAGGGAGTGATTTGAGGGGATGTTAAGGTTAGAAGAAAAATAGAAAGAGAAAAGAAAAATTCAGGTCCCACTGCAAAAACCTGTGTTTGGACCACTACAATGCTACACCTCCTTGGCCAAACCAAGTCAGACTAAAGGTAATACCCTCTAACAAAAGAAAAAGTCCAACTCTCAGAAAGTTCACTGGTGCTTTTATAAGCTACATACATACATACATAATACATACATACTACATACATATGTGTGTAAAGACAAACGAGAGAGGTAAGGGCAGAGTCTGCCCATGAAATCCCACCACCAGGGACTTCTTACATGAGGCTGGATTCGATCGTGCAGGAGGGACATAGGCAGCTTGCNAAAAAAAAAAAAAAAAAAAAAAAAAAAAAAAAAAAAAAAGAAAAGGTCTCTGGTGAGAGTTGAAAGATGCACTCATCCTTTGTGTAGAGGCTGCATTGAAGTTGTGTCACTTAGGGTTAAGCAAGAACTACTTACTACAAAGTGAGGTATGATCACTCAGACTTAAAAAAAGTAAAGTAACCATGATGGGCAGAGGTTTAGACAAGGGGGTGGAGGCTGTATCTAAGCTGGTAGAGTGCTTGCCTAGCATGCACAAAGCACTGGGTTCAGTCTTCATACCACACTCCTGGAATCCCAGTGTTTGAGAGGGAGAGACAGGAGGATCAGTAGTTCAAGAACATGCTTAGCTATGTGGTGAGTTTGAAGCCAACCTACCATATAATGAATTTCTGTCTGAATACAAAAAGATTGAAAAAGGAGAGGGGGAGAGGAGGAGAGGAGGAAAAGTTGTGAGTGGACAAAGTCTAGCAAAAAGGAGGATCAAGAACTGAGTTTGTGGCAGGCCTTCCTAAATAGGTAACTTTCCTATTCTGTTCTGGTCACAGTGAAGGGTAATGTAAGGAAAAACTTTAATATCGGAGTAAACCCAGTAAACCCTGGATACCTATGGTGAATAAAATTTTCCAAGCTTCAGTCACATCTTTTACCCTTACCTTCATTTCTGTTGTTACAAGTGTAGCAATATCCTAGTTTAAAGATAAAGAAATTGACATTCATGGTGATTAAGTGGCCTATACCTATCACACAACTAATGAGTGGCAGATTGAGAAAGTGAGTGTCTTAATCTCTCTGTAATATTTTTTATGCTGCTTCTCCCTAGCAAATGGAATCTTCATGCACAAGCCCATTGTTTTCTTTTTTTCCCTCTTTTATTTGTTTATTTTTTAAGGGATTCTACAATATAATAGCACAGTTGTTTTCAGATAACATTGACGTTACTCAGTTTGCCATACGATTAGGTAATTGGTGCATTTTTTTGGAGTGAGCCAAATTATTAAGCATAAGCAATGAATGTAAGTAACATTCATGTAAAACCAATTTGCAAGTATCTATGTCCAAATCTTGAACAACCCAAGGTTCCCATAATACAGCTGGGGAAGCTTGCATGCACAAGCATGCTGGTCAAATAGGAGTCCAGTCTATATTGCTGTAGTCTCATGATTCACCCCAATCTCTCCGCAGCCCTTACATTCTACCATGCCTCCTCTTCTGCAAGTTGTTCCCTAGGCTTTGGGAAAGGGGCACAAGTGGGTGAGAAGGAAAACAGTCTATTTTCTCTAGAGATGTCATTTTGGACTCTAGTCTATTCAGGTTGATCCCATTCATGGGTTGACAGCTTATTCAGTGATACCTTTTTAATCCTACTAACAAAGCACAAGTAATTGGATGTACAGGCATTTAAGCAGTACTAATTATTATGGCAAGCTAAGCTGTGAGCATAGACACAGATGCTTGGATGGTATGCTAATCTACAAACTGTGGTTTCTCTATAAAGGGTGGCAAGTTCTTATTGTGCACAAGCCCATTGTTTTCAACCTGAGGTGTCTGAAAATGTTCTGCCACCCCATGCATTCACGTGGTCTCCGTGTCATGCACCAATTTCTGATCAGCATACAGCATTCTTTCTGCCTAGAAAACAATCTGTCTCATTTTCTCCTAGTAACTATTGATCTTTTTGTTTACATGTGTTTTACTTCAGGGAAGGTTCTCTGAACTCCATGCTGCCTTACATCCTTGTATTTTGTATTTCTATTTAAACACTGCTTGCTGGCCTAACAATTTTATTTTATATTCATTTAGATCATTAATTCGTCAGTGTCTTTCTCTCTTATTAGCCTGAAAGCACCATGAAGGGCTGCCAATGTTGGCCTCATTTCCTGGTGTATCTGTATGCCTAGTCCAGGACTAGCACATAGAAACTGTTCATTTAAGTTGTCAAGGTATTGGTTGCTAGGGTTGTTTCTGATACGGAAATCACCATCTTTCTGAAATAATTTATCAATATTGAAAAGTAAGTCTAGATCACTGTCTTGTAGTTATGAATCATGTAGTTAGTATATGTATAAATTTGGAACTCAATTCTGAAATATGTGGAATTGGTTTGTTTGAAATGGGGGCTAGAAATGTTCATTTTTAAATATTCTCTCTAAAGTGTTTCTGATATAAGTAATCTATGGCCAAAAATATTGCCAATATAAAGCTGTTTCCAAAGAAAGTAAGCAAAAGTATGTTCTACCTTTGGGCTATATCCAACTAAGGACAGTTGACAGGAAGAATAAAGCACGAGTGCAAGAATCAGATCAAGTTACAAAAAGACAGGCGGTGAAGCTCTGAAAGGATTTAGAAGAGCTCTGAAAACTGAGGCAACAAAATCGTGATTATAACTCTGTATCTTCATTAGCCTCTAGCGAAATCTGTCATGAGAAACCAGGTGCTTGTCTCTTTCTGTCTTCAATATGCCTTTTTTTAGTAAAGTAAGAAAATGTAGCAAAAATGGACAAAGGTAAGTTTTTTGCAGACTGTATCTCCAGTTTGAAGGGTAGTATAGTGTCTTTATTGGCCAGATGACCTTAAAAACAATAGCAACTACTATCAACAAAAGTCTTATATATAGAATAGAACAAACATCTGTTGAAAAAAGAGCAAGGGCAATGTTCAGGCTTAGTTGCTCCTGAGTGATCCTGTGGAGGTTGCTAGGATGGATTTGAAGCAATTTTCCAACCTTGATATCTCCACTGGCTGGAAAGGATCTTGTTCCTAATTCCTCCCAGAGGCTCTCTGACTTGTTGTCTACAAAAACACGGTTTTATTCCTGAATGTTAATCATGTAGAGATGACTAGAGCCCTACAAAGTATTATTCCTGAATGGTCATCATGTAGAGATGACTGAGCCCTACAAAGTATTATTCCTGAATGTTAATCATGTAGAGATGACTGAGCCCTACAAAGTATTATTCCTGAATGTTAATCAGGCAGAGATGACTGAGCCCTACAAAGTATTATTCCTGAATGTTAAATCATGTAGAGATGACTAGAGCCCTACAAAGTATTATTCCTGAATGTTAATCATGTAGAGATGACTGAGCCCTACGAAGTATTATTCCTCAGTTTCTCTCCATGTACAACAAATCTTTTTTATGTAGCTTAAAAGTCTAAAGTCAAAAGTCCTTAGAGAGCAACATTGCTCTGATTTTTTAAATTTATTTTAGTATTTTTATTAATTTCTTGAGAATTTCATACAATACCTTCTGGTCATGCTCAGACCTCCCCCACCTCCCCTGCGCTGCACTATCTCCCAGACTTTACATGCCCTATTATTATTTTTGTTATTTATTTATTTATTTATTTATTTGTTTGTTTGTTTGTTTGTTTTTTTGTCTTTTTTGAGACAGGGTCTCCCTGCAGTCTCAGCTGTCCTGGAACTGACTTTGTAGAACCAGGCTGGCCTTGAACTCACAGAGATCCACCTGCCTCTGCCTCCAGAGTGCTGGGATCACAAGCCTGGGCCTTATTTTTCTGTTTGAAAAAGTCTAATCTGTGTTCCCCAAATGCTTTTGGGTGTGGCTCCCTTCTTTGGAGTCTGGTCAACCCAAGTGGCATCACACCCTTAAAGAAAACTGACTTCCCTTTCCCAGAAGTCAATTGCCAAGAGATGTTCTCAGTTATCGCTTTCTTGCCCACCTCCTTCTCCACACTGGATTTTTATCTGACTTGGGCTTGCATAACTCTTGTCCATTCTGTCACAAGTGCTATGGGTTCATCAGTGCAACTGCCCCATTGCGTGCAAACAACAGTTTTCTTGTGTTCATTTTCCACCGTGGCTCTCATAATCTTTCCACTCCCTCATCCAGAATGGTCCTTGAGCTTTGGACAGCAAGAGGTGCTATAAGTGTCCCATTTAGGGCTGAGCACTCTCTAGATTCCTTCTGTGTATGTTGACCAGTTGTGTGTCTCTGTGTGTCTTAAGCCCTTTGAAGTGCAAAAGTGAGTTCAGAGTAATCATGGGTCTAATGCAACAGCCTTGAGACAGTGAACGGACAGTTAAGAATCATGACTCTTAGACTTCTACATAGTCAATTACTTTTTATTTAAGTCAGCTTTTACATTCAACAACTTCTAACTCATGCAAACCTCTTTCAGGCTTATTGGGGTCTAACCGTCTTAATTCTGTTCTGCCTTCAGGGCAAGGCACCATTCCTTAGTTTTCTTAGCTCATAGAGAGTCCATAGAAGAGAATATATTATATATTTCAGTTTGGAAGAGTCCTAATTAATTCCCAATGTCTTCATATGTTTGCCCACAACACTGGGAGAAACAAACAAGCTTAGATATAGTTCCATCTATGTGAGAGTATTTTGTAGGAAGCACGCATGTTAAAATGCAAGGTGGCCCCAGTTTACATGATTATGAAAGTTAGCTTTCGTACACTTAGAGAAAAGGTAAATGAAGTCAGTGTGAGTCTGGAAAACAAGACAAATGAAAACAAGAAACAAGAAACAACCAAACCTGCAGAAGACAGACAGCAGAGCCAAGAAGATATACCCTTTATTCTCTCCGTTTGCACTGAAAGGAATGGTTATTAAAGGAAAGTCTCAAACTTACTCAGCAGGTTTTGGTGGCCACAGTGACTTTGGATCCTGGCTCTAGCTTGAAACCCAACTCTGTGACTTTTTGGACTCAGAGTTTGGAAGTTTCTCTGAAGCAGAATTTAAAAATACAATAGAGGTAATAATGTTTGTTTTAAGTGTTTTTTTCTTTGTTAAGTTAAATGAGAACTGGAAAGGTGGTGGATCAGAAGCAGATATGTATGACCAGGAGTGTGAGTGGAAGAAAACGAAAGTTTACCAACAATGAAATAAAAGAAGTCTACAAGGGGTAAAAAGAAGCTGAGTGGATTTTTTTCCCCCATAAAGAACACAATCAGCATAACCAGTTGTACCAAGAAATCTTCGCTAGCTGGATCCACAAGTTCCCGGATGTGTCTTCAAGGACTCCAGGCTTGGTGCTTCAGACACAGTACAGAGACTATGCTGGCCTTTCCCTGCTGTGGCTGGAGGAGCAATCTAACAGATTGCAGGAGCAGCTTGGCACTGGATCCAACTGGTCTGATTCCAGCAGCGGAGCGGAGCAGTGCAGCAACCTGGGGACACAGTGCAGACATGAGCTAGCAGACCTTAAAGTTGAGAAAACCGCAAAGCTCACCACTTCCCCACCTCCGATATTTGCCTGTAGAGCAAAGGCTGGAACTGGCATTGGAAAGACCACATGTGGAATGTGGACGTGTTGGGATCCGGATGGGAGCAAAGCCCCGGAAGCACGCAGTTGTGGAGATAGCAGCAGAAGGCTGGAAAGGTAGCCTGGAGCTAGGAGATTCTCAAGCACCACCTATCCAGCCAATCACAACAGGGAGGACCTATTCAGACCACGAAAATTTGTGACAGAACTTGGTGTCATGGATCACTGAAGAAATTAGAAAGGAAAATTTAAAAATCCTAAAATCAAATGTAAATGAAATTAGAATCTCTGGGATATAGGCAAGGAAATCCTGAGGGGAACGTTTATATTTCTATGTGTTTACAGTAAAATTTCAGAGTGAGAGACTGGAGAGATGGCTTAGCAGTTAAGAACATGCAATGCTCCTGCAGAAGGTCCAAGATCAGTTCCCATACCCACACTGGGTGGCCTACAGCCACCTGTAACTCCAGCTCCAAGGGATCATATGCTCTCTTCTGGCCTCCAGGGGAACCCCCACATATGTGTTATATATGCACACATAAATAAAATAACAATAAGATACATCTTTAAATAATTCCGAGTGATCTTAAGTGAATAAGTAATGCACTTCAAAAGTCTAGGAAAAAAAGGGGGCTGGAGAGTTGGCCTAGCGGTTAAGAGCGCTGACTGCTCTTGCAGAGGACCCGGGTTCCATCCCCAGCACCCACATGGCAGCTGAGAACCGTCTTTAACTCCAGTTCCAGGGGAATCCGATGCTCTCTTCTGACCTCCGCGGCATTGCACGACACGGTGCACAAATCTACATGCAGACAGTACACTCATACACATAACAAAAAAAAAATTAAAAATTAAAAAAATTTTAAAAAGTCTAGGAAAAAAGAACAAATTTAAACACAATAAGAAATAATGAAGATAATAAATAACAATGGAAAGAAATAAATGGAAGCTAAAAGAATAATATATCAAATTTATCAAATAAAGATTTAGTTCTTTGAAAAAAATTAACAAGATAAGCAAACTCCTGGTCGAACTCACCAAAAGATATCTAAAACTCGAATGAATAAAATTAGGGATGAAAAGGGACTTGCTACAACAGACTCCAGTGGAATTCGATCATTAAGGTCTATTTCAAAAACTTATATTCCCCTAGAAGAAATACATAAATTTCTAATTAAATGTGACCTGCCCGAGCTAATTAATTAAATATAAGCAATTTAAACAGACAAATAACAAGTAATGAGATCGAAGCAATAAAGTCTCCTGGCAAAAATACAAAAAGAAAAACAAAAACAGTTTCAACTACTGGAGGGATTCCTTGCTGAATTCTTTTAAGGAAAAGCTAACATAAACATTCCTAAAACTTCTAAGGAAGAGCTAATATAAACACTCCTCAAACTGTTACATAAAATAGAACAGAAATAAATAGCACCAAATTAGTTGTACAGAGTCAATGTTTCCCTGATACCAAAACTTGATAAAGACACACCAACACTTAAAAAAGGAAACTGCAGGGCAATCTCTCTGATAAAAATATTTAAAATTTCTCAACAAAATACTTGCAAAGCAAATTCAAGAACATAGCTTACACAAACAAAGAATTATAATAGCCTATATAAATAAACTTCAGGATAGAAAGTACAAAATCTTGGTAAATGCAGAAAAGGTATTTGACAGCATTCAATGTGGCTTCATGACAAAAGTCCTGAGGAAACTAGGAACATGTAGAACATACCTCTATATAAAAAAGGCTATGTGTGGCACACTCACAGCTACTATTACAGCAAGAGAAAAAAACTGAGACCATTTCCTTTAACATCTGGGATGATGCAAGGGGGTCCCACTCTCTACTGTGATTCAATATAGCATTTGAAATCTTGGGTAGAGCAAGAAGACAAAAGAAAGATAAAATTTAGAATGGAGTAATTAAATTATCCATATTTGTAAATTATAAGATTGTGTACCCTGGACTCCACCAGAAAATTTTTAGATTTGACAAACATTTAAATTCAAGATGAAGGATTCAAAATCAACATAGAAAAATCAAAAGCTTTTATATAATACTAGGAGTGAACTTGCTCGAGAAATTAGGAAAAACATTTTTCACAATAGCTTTGAAAAATATGGAGTAAGCTGTACAAGTAAATAAATGACCTCAACAACAAAATCTTTAAGACACTGAAGAAATAAATTGAAGACAATACTAGGTGACCGAAAGGCTTTCATCTTCCTGCAGTAGCAGAATTAGTTTTGTAAAATGGTATGCTACCAAAATTTAATCTCCAGATTCAATCCAACCTTCATCAAAACTCCAATGATATTCTTCACAGAGCTAAATAAAAATCTTAAAATTCCTATAGAAATATTAAAGAATATAGACAGGCAAAACATTCCTAAGGAGAAAGTATATCACCTAAAATGTCTCAGTTCCTGATCTCAAACTATACCATATGATATTGACACAAAGCTACACACATGTAGGCAATGGAATGGAACAGAAGACCATTTGAAGATTATCAGAAACATACACTGGAAAAAAATGCAACCTATGTAATAAATGGTACTGAGAAACTTAGATATTCACTTCATGAAGAATGCCATTAGATTCATATCTCCTACCTCCACACAGAAATCAATTCAAAGTAACTACAGGCAGTTAAAATCAGAACTGCTGGAGCTGGTAGAGGAAAACATGAGAAAAACATTTCAAGACATCAATATAAACAAGAAATTTTAATCCCAGTAGTACAGGAAATAGCCTGAAGAATTGTAAATGGGTGAGTGCAAGATGGTGCAACCATTTTGGAAATCAGTGTGGAGAACTCTTTAAAAAAATAAATATACCATGAGATCCAGTTATACCACCCCTTTCCATATATCCAAAGGAGTCATCCTGCTGCAGAGAGACTTGTGCATCCAGGTTTGCTGCTGTTATTTTTCACAATAGCTGAGAAATGAAAACAACCGAAATGTCTCTGAACTCATAAATGGATAATGAAAATGTGATACATTTATACAATGGATAAAATAGGGGTGCTTTAAGTAGAGAGGAGGAGAGAGATCTATATAGGGGAAGGGAGAGGTGAGATAAATAACACTTAGGTGGTGTGAAAAACCAGAGGTAAATGCATTAGTTCAACTTCCTACTAAAAAATACACAATATATATTTTTATATTGATGCATGTGTATAGCTGTCAGCTATATACCAAGAAATACAGTGGCAGGCAGGAGAAACCTCCCTTACCACTGTTGGTCAGGTAGTCCAAGAGATTTCTAAAATAACACAGGCTACTGGCACAACCCTTGCTTATCTCCCAGAACTTGAAGGTAAGAGCATGTTGCTTAAGACAGGACATACTTTGGACGCAGAACATGGAGCAATGGAGCTGGAATTGACTTGGAAGCCTCCTCCCTGAAGACTAGAGTTCATAGTATCAGAGGATAGTGTGCAATATGTAAAGGGAGAAAAGTACTCAATGGTTCAACCCAGCTATGAAGCCTAATAACCATAAAAATGACAGCACCAAAATATGATCTCTATTAGGGCAATAGATGCACTTTTATGGAGGGTGATCAATGGCTTTCTAATTGGACTTAAAATCTGCTCAATGGGAAGGAACTCATGAGTAGTATTGTAAACATAGCCAAATACACATGGCTGGAGAAGTCATAGATTCTAGAGAAAACCCTAGATTTGTCATATCTCCAGACAAACATAATTTCTTACTGTATTCTAAATATGTATACTTATATTTACAGACAAGTATACCTCTCATTACTCATCAAAGAAGGTTCTTTTTTGCAACAGATGGAAACTATTACAGAGTTCCATGACTGGTCAAACACAGAAAATAAGTATCTGTGAGATGCTCAGCTCTAAGTTACACATCTACAATGCAATCTGTATATCTAAGGCTCATGGAACATATCAGTACAGGGAGCCAGATGGATAACATTTGTATATCTGGTGATCTTTGAAGATGAATATGTTACTGAAACTTCACTTTTACTTGTCAGAACGGAAGACATAGAGGCAATTAGGAGCTTTTAGAGATAATTTACATGAAACATTCTTTTGTAGAGAAATTTCTTTCTCACAACTTTGAAGAACTAATTAACAGGCATGATGAGCTTGTCAAATGGTTACCTCTAGCCATGGCTGAGTGATCCAATGTAGATACAAACTGCATTTAATTTATTAAAAAATATGAGAACTTAGGGCTGTCTATTTGGGATTAGACAAAAGTTACTGAGTTCATATGAAGATTGATACTTTCTGGAGGAGGTGGTCTTTTTGAGATGGGGTTTCCCCTTAGCCCCAGGTGGCCTGGAACTCACTATGCAGAGAAAGCTTGCTTTAATTTCTCAGAGATCTGCCTGCCTCTGGCTCCTGAATGCTGGTATTAAAGACACCACCATTCCTCGCAGAAGATTTGTAATTTCTGATAGCAGATGAAGGCTGCACAGTTCAAAGATGCCTTAAAGTGCAAGGAAAATATAAAAATGTAAAACGCAGATGATGGCCACATGTTGAGTAGATAGAGGCTAGCATCAATACCCATGAGGATATGCAAATGGATTTGGAAATGGGGCAAGAGAGAGAGAAGGGTCCAAGTAGTAGAAAAGCATGTGGCAGAAACCCTTACTTATCAGCCCTTTAAAGTGAATTTTGAAACTAATAAACATGAAAATTCTCTGGTAGGAGTTTAACTGGGATTACAGAAATAAGGGAAGATAGTTCAAGAATGAGGATTGGTCAACAGGGTCAAAGAACAAGCTGAGGTATGGGAATTGGTTTTGGCAATCAGGGCTGTTACTGGCCCTACTGGGAACAGCTTCAGAGCAGGACTGGCTGCAGATGCCAGAATGCAGTGGGATGAGGGGCGAATGGACAGTGGTTGAGAGGAATGAGTGGTGTGTCTAGCCTTATCTTTTAAGAAATTCAGTGCTGGGGGCTGGAGAGATGGCTCAGTGGTTAAGAGTTCCAACTGCTCTTGCAGAGGACCCAGGTTCGATTCCCAGCACACACATGGTGGCAAAGAACTGACTTTAACTCCAGTTCTAGGAGAATCTGACACCCTCTTCTGACCTCCACAGCATTGCAGGACATGGATGCACCAACCTATATGATAGTACACTCATACACATAAAAATAATAAATAATAAAAAAAATAAAAAAATTAAAAAAAAGAAATTCAGCGCTGAATGGAGTTTCGAATGGAGCCTCATCGCTTTTGGTTTTGTTTTGTTTTCAGTGGAAGGACTAGAGCCACTGTAAGTCATCTCACGGAACTGAAAGGGGGCAGGCCACCTAGTACAGCCAATCGAGTCCTGATCAGAGTAGCTGCTTTCAGGGGCTAATGTGCTGGGTGTGGACAGGGTTCCATTGGCCCGAAGGAAGTACAGCGAACTAAATATGTCAGCCAATCTAGCTTGTCAAATTTAGCAAGATTGGGTCATAAATATTCACTCTTCTGAAATGTGTGTTTTTCTGTGTTTTTTAACATTCATAGTTTTTCTTTCTTTAAAGGTCTCATTGTTGTCTTTGTTTTTTGTTATTGTTGTTGTTTGAGATAGGGTCTCCCTATGCAGCCCCAGCTGGCTATGTAGACAAGGCTGTCCTTGATCTCACAGAGATCTACTTACCTTTGCCTTCCAAGTGCTGGGATTAAAGGCATGAACCACCATGCCCAGCTCAAAAGTTTCTTTTTAAAATCATTCACTTTAGCTATTAGAATGAAGGAGAAAATAGCACTTTTTTACACCTTTGTGAAAATATATTTGTAGATACTGGAGGGAGGGGTGAGTATGTGTGTGTTGAAGGGAAGTGTGATTCTTCACATGATTTAGAAGAGATGGAGGAATGCAGCATGGACATAGAAGAGGATGAAGAAGAGAATGCAGAGACCACTGGCCATTCTTACTTTCATAGCTATCCGTACTGTAGATGGAAAATGATTTGCCCAAATCAAGAGAAGCTTAAAACTTTATTACAATTTCTGATATATTTAAATTTCTGGATGGATTTTTCCTTTTGAACATAGGCATCTCATAGGCTTCCTGTGGCCTCGTCCTTTCAATGATGTTTCCAGTCCCCAATATGAGAGCATGCGCTACATGCAACTCTTCGGAAATCCAACACCAAGGTTCCCAGCAGCCCTAAATCCCTGATGTATTTTATATATCCAGATGTTGCCTGGAACATTTTTTAAGACATGAAAGGCTAAATCACTCATTAAACTAATTCTGTATCTAGTATGAATCTTCTTAAATGAATAGTCAGGTTTTGAATGTCATGTTCTTCTTGCCCAACACCAGAGGCAATACTAATGATTTCAACGTGGCTGTTAGCAAAATGGGCAAAAGAACAAAGCCTCTGAAGCTGATTTCTAAAGAACTAAATTGAAGGGAATGTCATTCAGTCAGTAAAGAAACAAACTTTTGGCACCCACCACTATGTCCTGGGCAGATGAGTGTTTGTCATTTAAAGACAAATATTAAACTAGTGCCTGCTATCAGTGAGGATGGAGCTCACTGATAGTAGGGATTTGTGTGAGGTGGTGGCTATGAAACAGGAAAAGTATATGTTTCTGAGATATGAGTAGAGAGCTATAGCTATATATGAGCCACACAGATCAGCAGTTGCTTACACCTTTCTGTAAAATGCAAGAGGATGGCAAGGCAGTCTTAGAAATGACAAGGTCACTGTCCCAGATGCTCTGTTCATCAAGATGCTAGTGAGACATTAAATGTGATTATTCTGTTGCAAAGACAATTGTGCAGAGGAACAGTTAAGAGGATACTACACATTTTTTTTGAGACAGGGTCTTCCTATAGACCAAGCTGGCCTGGAATTCACTATGGTGCTGGTACTAAAGGTATGACCACTGTGCTCAGCAATACTATACATTTTGAATGGTGTCCAGAAAGCAGTTTATGAAAAGCCTCTGACAAGTATAATGATGGAGCACAGGGAAGCTGTGGAGCACTGTAGCAGCTGGGGTCTTGAAGTATGCCTGCTGTTTCTCTCCCTTCACTCTTCTCTCATACCAGCCACTATGACTTCTCAGCTTTCCTGTTGAGTTGGGATCAGACAGCTGATTTGACTTACTGACTCCTTTGCCTGCACTGATAGCTGATGCCTTTTACTGACTCAACTCTAGTTCTTTTCTGAATTCGTAACATTTAGCAGTTCCTGGGAAGCAGTCATTGAGAACGGTATTCATTTGTTACTGTTTGAGGTATGTTTTCTTGAGCTCTGCTTGGTCTCAGCCTCTCTTGCTCCTGATTAGTTTCTTCTAGATTGAGGAACCACGAAAGGGGGTGGCACTAGCTAAGAAGCAGGAGGGAAAGGGTGTTAGTCTTTCCCAAGAGCTGGTAGTTTGTGTCAGGAAGCAGCACTGTCATCCCATCAGATGGGCTCATATATCAGGACACATTCAACCCTATGCCATGCATTTATTTATAGTTCAGCCTCAAACTATAACATGATAATATTCTCTGTGAACTGAGACCAAATTTTAAACCAGGAATTTCCAAACATTTTGACAATTAGTTTATGTGTATATGTTGTATAATTTTTCTTTTTTTTTTGGTATCCAGATTAGTTTAGTCTTTTTAATTCACTTTATTTTTAAGACATTTTTATTTATTTATATATTTTTTGAAATGGTATCTTAATATGTAGGCCTCAATAGCCTGGAACTCACTGTGTAGACCAGTCTGGACTTAAAATTTCAAAGATCTACCTGCCTCTAACTCCCAAGTGCTGGGATTAAGGGTGAGGACCCCCACACCTGGCTCATTTTATTTAATTCTTGAGACAAGGTCTTATAGCTCAGTTTGGTTGTCAGAGGCTATTGGTACTCCCACCTCCACCTCTTAAGAGTGCTAGAGTTCCAGGCACTGAGCCACCACAGCCAGCATGTTTACTTTTTAATCAAAATTGCCAGGCAGGCATCTATGAGTCCTCTGGGAACTCTGCTTTTGCTCTGCTGACTCTCAAATTACTTTTCTTATTTTAACTTTAAACTTTCACCCAGAAACTGAATCTCAAGCATTGCCCTATATCTCTGCCTACTAGTCAACTTATTCAACTTGCAAATGATATCTTTGTTTTACTTGTTTGCAGAGCCACTTGAATGTTTTATTGTATTTCCCTGCAACATTTAAGCAGAAGATGGAAAAAAATCTACTAATCCTGTAAATGCACTTAAGACTAAGATGGAGGAAGAGCATGAAGAGGATGAAGATGAGCTCTTTCTTTGTCTGATGATGCATGATGTCAACACATTTAGGGATTATATGTTTAATTATTAAGAAAGGAAAATATTTTTAATCTATGAAATATGATTATGATGTTGTTGAATATTATATGCCTATATTCATGGTAGCAGTTTAGAAGATGAAATGGGGAGAATTTTAGGTTGTAGGTTGAGATGTCACAGCAGTGAAACATGCCTTTGATTCTCAAGACCTACTCACAAGAGTTTGTGTCTAATAGAGAACCTTGCTTCAGACATCCAGAACAAACAGTCAGAACACAGAATGGGTTCCTCCTGTCAGCTTAAGACAACTAACTTATACACTACCACAAAATTTATCATCTTGATCTCTTTTCTGTTCTTTGTGAATTGTCATCTGCAAGTTCATTTTTCCTTATTAGATATTTTCTTTGCTCATTAAAGGTGAATTCAGCTAAACTCAGAAGACTACAGTGAGAACTAAATTTGTAAAATTATTTTATGGCATATTTTTATGCTTAATCTTTTTTAGAGATTCATGAGAGTATTAATATTCAGGAAGTAAAAGTTGCATGTGGAGTTTTAGAATTATCTTTTGCTCTCTAAGAGCAGCCTTTCCTTCCTCCTCCACAGAGAGCCTACTTTCAGTGATCACTCTCCCTAGGAAGCTGTCCCTGTAAAAGTACCAAATTGGACCTAAGTGAAATATGTGATCCGCATCCTCAAAAAGCTTCCTAATTTATATTACGCCACAATTTCCATCCTTAGAGTTACACTTTTGGCTTAAAGTTTTTAGTAATAGAAGAAAAGACTCTTAAATAAAGTTAATATTTTAGAAAAAAATTAAAAAAAAAAAAAAAAAAAAAAAAAAAAAAAAAAAAAAAAAAAAAAAAATCTTTTTTCTTTTTTTTTTTTTTTTTTTTTTTTAGACCAGACGTCTCCCTTTTATTAAGTACTCAGATTGTCCCTGAGAGCTCTGCCTCTTATAGGCCAGGCCGGCCTTGAACCCACAGAGATCCACCTATCTCTGCCTCCCGAGTGCTAGGATTAAAGGTGTGCGCCACCGTGCCCGGCAAAAATAAAGTTTGATATTTTTTCCAGCAAACAATATTATGTCATTTGGCATAATACTATAGAATTTGTGGAATTACATATATATTTCATATTATCCCTTAAGACTAAATTTGTTGGGGGTGGAGAGATGGCCTAGCGGTTAAGAGCGCTGACTGCTCTTACAGAGGACCCGGTGAAAGGTTAGCCTTGTAGACATAGTCAATTTCAAGTAAACTTGAGCTTCAATGCAAAACCTTGTCTCAAAAACAAAAACATGCCTGTGTTGTGCAATGTCTCGGAGGTCAGAAGAGGGTCTCCAATTCCCCTGGAACTGGAGTTCTCCTGGAATTGGAGTTACAGATGGTTCTCAGCCGCCATGTGGGTGCTGGGGATCAAACCCAGGTCCTCTGCAAGAGCAGTCGGCACTCTTAACCACTAGACCATCTCTCCAGCCCCATAAAGTAAGATTTAATAAGACATTTTTCATGCTTGAGGATTTCTGGAAGAAATGATAATAATGAATTTGCATATCAAGTCTAGGGGATACTTGGATGTAACTTGACCTTTCTTGTCCTCTGTACCATTAAGTGACAACTGGAAAAGTAAGATATCATATGCTCTAATTTATTAGAGGCTCTACAGGTGCTCTTAAATGAGTGCTTATTACTTTCCCCTTATTCATTATGATATTCCAAAAATACAATAATACCTTCCAAACATTATTTTAACAGTGTTCATATATTACAGAATCTGTAACATGCTTACATTTGACCATATACTTTTGCATTTTTATTTTTAAATATGTTATGGAAAAACCAAAGACTTTATTTTTTAGCCCAATGGTTCATGAATGGACTAAATCTATTTTTCTTTTCCAGTCTGCAGAGAATGCAGGGAGAAAGCACTATCCTTGAAGCAGAGAGAAAGATCTCACCAGATATGCAAATCTACTGGCACCTTAATCATTGACTTCTTGACCTCCAGAAGTGTAGAAATTAAATTTCTACTGCTTTTACTCAGTCTAAGGCATTTTATCATAGAAAGTTTAAAAAGAATAAGACAGTAGATGCAATTCTAGTTATTCATTTTAAATTCTGTGCAATCTTCCAAAGTCTGACACTTGAACAATTCCTTAAAAATTTGTACTTGGACTATCTGTAGCCAATTCTGCACATATCACATTATACAAATGATATCATATCGGCAGCCAGTGGTGCTGGGTTTGGTGCCTTTGTGTCTGTGTGGGCAGGCCCCTGAAGCACAGGAGCCTGGAAGCTGCTACAGACAGATTTTAGGGTAGATTGACCCCTGGTTGCTGGAAAAGGCTCTCAACTCTGAACCCTGTAGGAGGTGGCTGTCTGTGTGGAGCCACCCTTCACCACTGCAGTCAGTGGTGCTGGGATCTTTGCCTTTGTGTCTCTGTGTGGGCAGGCCCCTGAAGCACAAGAGCATGGAAGTCGATCCAGACAGGTAGATTTTAGGGTAAATTGACGCCTGGTTGCTGGAAGAGGGTCTCAAATCTGAACCCTTGTAGGGGGTGGCTGTCTGGGCGCAGCTGCCCTTCACCTCTGCAGCTGGTGGTGCCAGGATTGGTGTCTTTGTGTCTTTGTGTGGGCAGGCCCCTGAAGCACAGGAGCCCGGAAGTGGCTCCAGACAGGTATATTTTAGAGTAGATTGACTCCTGCTTGCTGGAAAAGGGTCTCAACTCTGAACCCTTGTAGGGGTGGCTGTCTGGACACAGCCGCCCTTCACCACTGCAGCCAGTGAAGCCAGGTTCCGTGTCTTTGTGTGGGCAGGCCCCTGAAGCACAGGAGCCCAGAAGTCACTCCAGACAGGTCAATTTTAGGGTAGATTGACTCCTGGTTGCTGGAAAATGCTCTCAACTCTGAACCCTTGTAGGGGGTGGCTGTCTGGGCAGAGCTGCCCTTCGCCTTTGCAGCTGGTGGTTCCAGGTTTTGATCCTTTGTGTCTTTGTGTGGGCGGGGCCCTGAAGCACAGGAGCCCAGAAGTCGCTCCAGACAGGTAGATTTTAGGGTAGAATGACTCCTGGTTGATGCTAAAGGATTTCAACTCTGAACCTTTGTAGGGGTGGCTGTCTGGGCAGAGCTGCCCTTCTCCTCTGCAGCCGGTAGTTCCAGGTTCTGATCCTTTGTGTCTTTGTGTGGACGGGGCCCTGAAGCACAGGAGCCCGGAAGTCGCTCCAGACAGGTAGATTTTAGGGTAGAATGACTCCTGGTTGATGCTAAAGGATTTCAACTCTGAACCCTTGTAGGGGTGGCTGTCTGGGCAGAGCCACGCTTCGACTCTGCAGCCAGTGGTTCCAGGTTCTGTACCTTTGTGTCTTAGTGCGGGTGGGTGCCTGAAGCACAGGAGCCTGGAAGTCACTCCAGACAGGCAGATTTTAGGGTTGATTGACTCCTGGTTGCTGGAAAAGGGTCTCAACTCTGAACCCTTTTAGGGTGTGGCTGTCTGGGTGGAGCTGCCCTTCACCTCCTCGGCCGATGGTGCCGGGTTCTGTGCCTTTGTGTCTTTTATCGGGTGGGCGCCTGAAGCACAGGAGCCCAGAAGTTACCCCAGACAACTAGATTTTAGGGTAGATTGACTCCTGGTTGCTGGAAAAGGGTCTCAACTCTGAAACCTTGTAGAGGGTGGCTGTCTGGGCAGAGCCACCCTTCGCCTCTGCAGCAGGTGGTGCTGGGTTTTGTGCCTTTGTGTCTTTTATCAGGCAGGCACCTGAAGCATAGGAGCCTGGAAGTCGCTCCAGACAGGAAGATTTTAGGGTAGATTGACTCCTGGTTGCTGGAAAAGGCTCTCAACTCTGAACCCTTGTAGGGGGTGGCTGTCTGGGCGGTGCTGCCCTTCACCTCTGCAGCAGGTGGTGCTGGGTTCTTTGCCTTTTTGTCTTTGTGAGGGCTGGCCCCTGAAGCACAAGAGCCCAGAAGTCGATCCAGACAGGTATATTTTAGGGTAGATTGACTCCTGGTTGCTGTCAAAGGGTCTCAATTCTGAACCCTCGTACGGGGTGGCTGTCTGGGAGGTGCTGCCCTTCGCCTCTGGTGCCGGTGGTGCTAGGTTCGGTGTCTTTGCGTCTTTGTCTGGGCAGGCCCATGAAGCACGGGGGCCCAGAAGTCGCTCCAGACATGTACCGGGCCGTGGGCTAAGTCAGGCATAACCCCCGCCCCCACCAACTGGAATTGAGGAGATAATATCTAAGTGGATTTTTTTGGAGAACCTTCAGAACAGGAAGGGAAGAGTGACTTAGACTTCCAATATCCAATATATAAACAAAATTGAAAGCCTGAAACCCAGACAAGTCAATACTCCATAAACAAAGAGGAGGAAAGAAAAAAAAAAATAGCATCAGAATGAGGCAAGCAAAACCAGCTGCTAACATAGTGAAAAGACATTTGTGATTTGAATCACAAAAGGGAAACCCACATGCCAAGGACAGGAAAAAGGGACAACATGGGTAAGGTACAGGATAATTCTGCACTGGGCTCTACCAAACTTGTAGGAGATAGCTACAATGGGGTTCCCCTGGAGGTGACCCAAGGAACAGATCAATAAAAATCAATAAATATCATCAAGCATATAAATGGACCGAAAGACAAAAACCATACGAACATTTCAATTGACACGGAAAAAGCCTTTTACAAAATCCAGCATCCCTTCATGCTTAAAGTCCTAGAGGGAATTGGACTGGAGGGATCATTCCTCTATTTAATCAAAGCCATATACAGGAAACCCACAGCCAATATCATGCTAAATGGGGAAACGATAGACACATTCTCCTTAAAGAAAGGAGGCTGCCCCATGTCACCACTCCTTTTCAATATAGTGCTTGAAACCCTTGTTAGGGCAATAAGGCAAGAAAAGGAAATTAAAGGAGTTCTAATTGGAAAAGATGAAGTCAAGCTATCCCTTTTTGCTGATGATATGATTGTCTACCTAAGGGATGCTAAGAACTCCACCAGAAAACTCCTAGAAATGATTAAGTACTTCAGTAAAGTGGCAGGATACAAAATAAATCTAGAAAAATCAGTAGCCTTTCTTACACCAACAACAAGCAATTGAAGAAGGGAATACAAGGAGACCTTCTCACTCAAAATAGCCTCAAAAACAATAAAATACCTAGGAACAAACCTAACCAAAGACACCAAGGATCTCTATAAGAAAAATTTTAAACCCCTGAAGAAGGAAATTTAGGAAGACCTCAGAAGATTGACAAACCTCCAATGCTCATGGACTGGGAAAATAAATATACTAAAAATGTCCATTCTACCCAAATTCGTGTACAGATTTAATGCAATCCCAACTAAAATACCTGAGAGCTTCTTCACAGGCTTGGAAAAAAAATCCTCAATTTCGTTTGGAAAAACAAAAGACCCCATATAGCCAAAGCAACCCTGAGTGAAAAGAGCAATACAGGGGGGATTGCTCTATCAGACATCAAACTATACTACAGGGCTATAGTAAAAAAAAAAAAAAAACAGCTTGGTACTGGCACAAAAACAGACCAGTTGACCAATGGAATAAA
>VZQC01010550.1:3737082-3815282 GCA_009823505.1 Rhizomys pruinosus | reverse complement strand
CCAATAAAGCAAATATAGGTCTCCTTGAGTCAAGCAAGACTCCTCCATCAGCACCAGCTACACCTCACCTGCCTGAAAATACTGTGCAGCAGTGGCAGCCACATGTCTGTATATCCCAAATCTAATTGGCTATTAGCTCTCTCCTTGGAGGAATAACCCATGGCTGATGCCACAAGCTTACATCCTCTAGTTGTTAGGAGATGTTATAAGCCACAGTAACACCCTGGCATATTTTACAGAAAAAACATAATTCATGGATTAACATACCATCCAAACATCTGTGTCTATATCAAAGTAACCTACCATAAAAATTAGTACTGTTTAAATGCCTATATATCTAATTGCTTGTGCTTCGTTAGTAGGATTGAAAGGTTATTCCTGGACAAACTGTCAGCCCATAAAAGGAAACAGCCAGAATTGACCAGAGTCCAAAATGACAGCTCCAGAGAAAGTAGACTGTTTTGCCTCTCATCCACCTGTGCCCCTTTTCTAAGCCTAAGGAACTATCTGTGGAAGAGGGGGCATGGTAGAACGTAAGGGCTGCGATTGGGGTGAATGGTGAAATTACAGCAATATAGACTGGACACTTATTTGATCAACTTGATTGTACATACAAGCCCCCCCAGCTGGATGGTGGGACCCTTGGGCTGTGTGGGTTTGGGCACAACTGCTTGCAAATTGGTTTTACATGAAGGATGCTTGTACTCATAAATTATTACTTATTGTTAAAAAATGAAAAAAAATAAAATAAAATAATATTCAATCTAAAATAAAACAAATTATATCATATCTATTTGAGAGATTTTCTGTGGGCTCTTAGTGGACATTAATATACCAAAGTTATGGAGTTTAGACTCTGTTACATTCACTAGATATGACCAGAGACTTTCAAGGCAGTACCGGTTTTTTATTCCATCAGGTAATTTAGTCAATCATCTACTGTTTATTATTCCAGAGTTCACCATTTGTACAAACCTGAGGAGTATTACAGTCTGCCATTGTATAAATTTGTACTATGGAGAAATACTGTTTTCTAATATTTAGTGGCCATTGAATTTTCTATATACCACATGTTCTTATGTATTTTCTCACAATGTTTAAATTTTTTTCTTACTCATTTATAAACATTTTTGCATACATTTACATATGGTTATTTAATAGTTATGTTGTAATTATCTTCTCCATCAATGATTCAAGCTAAAATTTACTAAGCACTATATTTAATCACCTTTCTTTTGCTGTGTTAGGACAATCATGACCAAGGGAACTTATCAGAAGAGTTTATTTGAGCTTAGAGTTCCACTCCATCTGGTGGGGAGACATGGTGGCAGGAGGTGCAGGAGCAGGAGCAGAAAGCAGAGGTTCACATCTTCAAGCAGGCACAGGAAGCAGAGAGAAAATGGAGACCTCTAAGCTAAGTTTGAGAACTTTCCAAACCTGCCCCCAGTGACATGCCTCCTCCAACATGGCCACACCCTCTAAGGCCTCCCAAAATAGTGCCACCAAGTCGGGAGAAAATGTCTGAATATTTGGAGCCCATGGGAGACATTCTTGTTCAAACCACCACAGGCACATTTTGCTTCACATAAAGTGTTCTTACCTTTAACTCCAAGAATTTAAAGATATATTTTTTCACTCTTGAACTAGTTTTTATTTGTTAATAAATTCCTTTTCTATGATAATATAGATAAAAATATGGCTCTTATTTGATATTAATACCAAGTTTTGTTTTGCCAATCAATTTAATATTTCCTTGGAATCATCAACATCTTTTAGATGTGTGGGTTTACTTATCATCAGTTTTCATAGAGATTAAATATTCATGCTTAGGCAATTGTGCTGTGATTATGTTTTAGATTCCTTTTTAGTAGGTAAGTTCTTTGGATAAAGTGATCTTTTGTTTTCCTTTCATCATTATTAAAATGATTATTATTGATATAATATGAAACTCTATACTCAGTTGGAAAGCAATGTTATCACTTGTCCAGAGTATGCATCAAGGCCTCTTTTATGCAAGAGAAATGACTAACCAATGAATCAATTACAGAGATAGTGGTGATGACTAGTTACTATGTGCCAGACATTATAGTTAATATTTGCTTGAATTAGGTAATACAAATCTGAAAAAATATTCTACTGGATGAATTGTTATTATCTCTGTTTATCAAAAGAAACAGATAGGGATTATTAGAACTCTCAGCAATTGTCAGTTTTAGCCATAATTAAAAACACACACATTTTTTTTGATGAAAAGAAAATGATCAAATGTTTTAGCAAGTTATTTGTTCCAGTTTTTTCCTTGTTATTATGGAAAGATTTATTTGCAAAATAAATGGGAAATAAAGTTGCTGTCCATATTATTATTTTTGTTGTGATTGTGTCTCTAAGCATGTAAGAAATATAAATTGCTCAACACAGCTCAACATTCTTCTCTCTAAGATAATAAATGAACCATAATGCTCCAATCACTGACAATAAATGTGGGACAGCAATCCTGAACCCAGATCTATCTTGAGTATGTGCAGGCTACCAGTCAGTCTGCTTAGCACACTAGGCAAAGCAAAAGATGCAGGGAACGCCCTGTTTTCTGCTAGCACGTGCTCAGAAGTCAAAGTCATGAGTCAGCTTGCTTGTCAGCATGCCTCTCTTCTGGATACACCCCACGAGCTGGGATGATATGTGATGGTGTGGAAGTCTAAGATTGCCCACTGGGAAGTGATTTCACTTGATGTAGTGGTTGCCCTATATAAGCTGCCTGTTACATAGAATAAACAGATTTTCACCACCTGATGTGATCCCCGGGCTGTTACTGTGCACATGCTTGGTTGTGGGGCCATCACACCCACAGCTGGCTCTTCAGCTCATTTGATCATGGGAGCCAGCAGATCTGCAACTGCGTGTTTGGCTGTGGGACTATCAGTCCTGCAGCTGCATGTTTGATTGCAAGGCCATCAGCCCCACGCAAGTGCCCTCTACAGCCTGTCCAACTTCAGGGTCAGCAGCCCCACAAATAAGCACCAGTTGGTGAATATGACTTTTGTGTTTTGGTTTTCCTGTTTCTGTGAGAAAATATCTTGATAAAAGCAACTTAAGAAAGGGTTGATTTTGGCTCACAGTTCAAGGGTAGAGTCTGCCATGGCATGGAACTCCTCCTAGAGGCAGGAGCTTGAGACATTCAGTAACATGGCCTCCACAGTCAGGAAGCAGAGAAGATAACAGTTCACTGTTTCCTTTTTATGTAGTCCAGGACCCAAGGCCAGGAAATGGGACCAGCTACTTTTTAGGATTGATCTTTCTAACTCAACTGACCTAACCAAGATCATCCCTCACAGGTATGCTCAGAGGCTTGCCTTCCAGATGATTCTAGATCCTATTAATTTGGTAATCAATATCAACCATCATACAGGGTCTCATGTAACCTGGGCTGGCCTTGAACTCACTGGATAGCCAAGAGTGACCTGGAACTTCTGATCTTCCTGCCTCCATCTGTCAACTGGGAGTACATGCATGTATGACACATTCTAACAACTCTATCATAAGGAGAACAGAGATGCCTATCTAGAAAATAACAGGAGATATCATTGCACTGTGTAAAATACCCTAAAAGCAACCAGTGAAGGGAAGAAAAATGAGATGCTCTGTCCTAAACCATGTAGAAAAGGAACATTAATTGACATTAATTCAGAGTAGCTCTACCTCTCTATTTTGAAAATTCTCCAATCACATTAACTTTCCTGTTTTTGTGCAGATATTAACTGATAGAAATATGTTGCTCACTAATGAAGGAGTGGATTGAGTCCTCAGTATAGAATAAAAGATATATAACTATTTGAGATTTGTAAAAGCACATAGTGAGATTATAGCTTTGGATTTATGATATAAAGCAATGAATACCAATACAAGAACATTTTACTAAGCTCTTGAATTTTCCCATTAGCTCTTAAAGAGGAAAGGATAACAAGTCATTTTCCATGGTAAGTATTAAAGTGTCTTTATAAATTAGCTTCATGTCATTTCAACAAATATTTTTTGAGGGCTTGCCTTTACTCTCATAGTGCACTAAGCAATAACATTTCAATTAAGAATTAAATCATCCTTGGATCCATCCCTGAAGAAATCATAGTCCTTTTTACATGTTACATTGTGAATTGTCACTAAGCTATACTCTGAGAGAGTAGAGTGCAAATTAAATTTTGATGGTAGATTGATTCTAATTTTTTTTCAGTAATTTCTGAATACTTTTCTCAGCAGTGATGTCTTTTGGAAGTGATTTCATAGCCCTATTAAGAGATGGAGTTTGCCTTCATTATTTGTGGATGAAATGGGGCAGAAATGACATCAGGATAGTTTCAAGTTTAGGGCTGAAGAGCAATTGTATGTTTATGCTTTTGCATAAGACCTTGTTATTCCATGTAAACCAGCCTGCGTAGTCCAGAACAGATTGACTGATTGATTACAGAATTATGAATGAGATGACTGACACGAACTTATGTCATTCCAGATTAACCTTCTGCCCAACCCACCCACAGTGCATGAGAAGTGATAACTGATTGTTGTAACGCTTTAAATTTAAGCCACTAAGATTGGGAGTGGTTGGCTTCATGGCACTATCTAACTGATGGGGATATGGAAAATGTTTGTGGATATGACTATGGCTCAGCAAGTTTGGGCAGTAAGGGAACCCATGAAAATGCTCATTGGTAGACAGTTAGTGAGAAGTATTGTGGTAGGAATGACTGAGAGATTATCATGTTAGACTTTCCTAATCTTATAAGGTTTCAAAGGCCAAATCTTTCGGTAAGGACTGCCCAGAACCTAGCTATCCTTGCTTATGTAGAGCCTTCTTCTTTTAAGGCACAAGAGCTTCATACCAAAACAACAAAATGTGAGAGCTTATAGACACTTCAGAGATTTTGTGGCCTCATTTTGCAAATGACTAAGAGGCTTGGCAGTGATTAATAACCTGTTCTAATCAGAAAGGCAGCTCATGACCTGTATGCTTTCATGTGCATCAGGAGCTCACCATCCTGAGTCTTGCCAAAGTGTTCTTATGCCCACCCATCCCCCTTCCTCTGCTCTCTGCTCTGCATGTGGAGCTTTGTCACTCTGTACCTGACTTACTGTTATGGTATATTTTTAATACTGCTTCTTATTGCAGTATTTCATAATAGGGACCCCACATGCCAAGAGCACAATGAAAGAACAATATGGGAAAAGCGCAGAATAACTCCACACCAAATTCTATGGAGCCTGTGGAGGACCCTACAATGGGATCTACCTAGAGGTAACCCAGGACACAGATTGTAGAATAACAATCACAGTTATATTCAAAGAAATCATAGAACTAAGAGGAGAGAATGAAAAACTCAGGACTGAGAAGGAGACAAGGACAAACTTCAGAAAGAACTAAAAGAAGAAAATGACAGACTTTGGAAAAAGCTAGAGGAAGAAAATGACAAACTCTGAATGGAAGTGGAAACACTGAAAAGATCCCATGCTGAAATGAAAAAGGAAACCAACGAGCAAAGCAAGGAGCTACAAGAAAAGATTGAGAAGCTCTAAAAGGAAGTAGAAGTAGTAAAGAAAACATAGGAAGAAATGAAAAAGGAAATCGAACGGTCATCCAATCAAGAGGAAAGAATGGGAAAAAGCCTCAGAAGCAGAATGGAGGAAGCAGAAAAAATAATATCAGACCTAGAAGATAACACAGAACAACTAAAAAGCTCAATTAAAGACTATGAAAAATTAAAAAATACACCAAGAGTTGAACAGCCAGAAAATGTCAGACACTATGAAAACAGCAAACCTCCACATCATAGGGATAGAGGAAGGAGAAGAATCCCATGAGAATGGTATTGATCAGATTATCAACAGAATAATAGATGAAAATTTCCCCAAATTAAAAAAAGACAAACCCATACAAATACAGGAAGCACATAGAACACCAAATAGACGAGACCAGAAAACGAACTCCCCCTGCCATATCATATTTAAAATGCTAGATGCCCAAAACAAAGACAAAATTCTGAAAGCCACAAGAGAGGCTTATTAGTTACATATGAGGGGAAACCTATCAGAATTACAACTTACTTTTCAGTGCAAACTATGAAAGACAGAAGAACGTGGACCAAAGCATTCCCAGTGCTAAATGACTATAAATGCCAACCCTGGTTACTATACCCAGCAAAAATATTGATTCCAGTTGAAGGAAAGAGAAAAATCTTCCATGACATAAACAAGATGAAAGAATACATGTCCAGGGGGCTGGAGAGATGGCCTAGCAGTTAAGAGTGCTGACTGCTCTTGCAGAGGACCTGGGTTTGATCCCCAGCACCCACATGGCGGCTGAGAACCGTCCTTAACTCCAATTCCAGGAGAACTCCCATTCCAGTGGAATCTGAAGCTCTCTTCTGACTTCCGTGGCATTGCATGACATGGGTGCACAAACCTACATGCAGACAGTACATTCATACACATAAAAAAAAAAACATAGCAAAGAATACATGTCCGAAAAACCAACCCTTCAGAGAATACTTGAAGCAATTCAAAGGACAGAGGAGAGGAGCAACTACCCCCAGGCACCTTGAAAAAGAAATTAATAAAAGCAGAAATGCAGAAGTAGAAACCTAGATGAAAAATGCAAACAGATAATAAGGTGAAAGGAAGCAACACACGCCTCTCAATTATAACCTTAAATATTAATGGATAAACTCCCCAATCAAAAGGCATGGACTGGGAGAATGGATTAGGAAACAGAATCCATTGATATGCTGTCTACAAGAAACCCATCTCACCCTTAAGGATAGGCACCAACTTAAAGTGAAAGGATGGGAAAAAATATTCCAAGCAAATGGTACCAAAAAGAAAGCAGGAGTTGCAATCTTAATATCAGACAAAATAGACGTCAAAGTAGAAGCAATTAGAAGAGACAAAGAGGGTCATTATATCTGGCTGGAGAGATAGCCTAGCGGACAAGAGCACCGACTGCTCTTGCAGAGGACCCGGGTTCGATCCCCAGCACCCACATGGTGGCTGAGAACCGTCTGTAACTCCAATTCCAGGAGAACTCCAGTTCCAGGGGAATCCGAGACCCTCTTCTGACCTCCGCGGCATTGCACGACACGGGTGCACAAACCTGCATGCAGACAGTACATTCATACACATACAAAAAATAAATAAAATTAAAAAAAAAATAAAATGGAAACAAAGAAAACAATACAAAAAAATCAACGAATCCAAAAGTTGGTTCTTTGAGAGAATAAGCAAGATAGACAGACCCCTAGCCCAGTTCACCAAAAGAAAGAAAGAGCAACTACAAATCAGTAGAGTTCATGATGAAAAGGGAAATACTACAGACAATGACAAGATCCAGACAATCATACGGGAATACTTCAAAAAACCTATACTGTACTAAATTTGAAAACCTAAGAGAAATGGATGAATATCTGCAATCCAGAATATCGCCAAACCTAAACCAAGAAGAGACTGACAGCTTAAACAAACCCATAATATATGAAGAAATTGAAAATGTAATGAGACCTCCCAACTAAAAAAAGCCCAAGTCCAGATGGTTTCAAAGAGGAATTTTATAAAACATTTAAAGAGGACTTACAACCATTATTACTCAAACTGTTCAGAAGGATACAAGCAGAGGAAAATCTCCCAAATTCCTTCTATGAAGCCAGCATTACTCTAATACCAAAACCAGTCAGGGATGCAACCAAAAAAGAGAACTACAGACCCATCTCATTAATGAACTCAGATGCAAAAATTCTCAACAAAATACTTGCAAACCGTATACAGACCCACATCAAAAAGATCATTCACCATCATCAAGTTGGATTCATACCAGAGATGCAGGGATGGTTCAACATATGAAAATCAGTAAATATCATGAAACACATAAATTGACTGAAGGACAAAAAACACACGATCATCTCAATTGATGAAGAAAAAGCCTTTGACAAAATCCAGCATCCTCTTCATAATTAAAGTACTAGAGGGAATTGGACTGGAAGGATCATTCCTCAACATAACCAAAGCCATATACAAGAAACCCAAAGCTAGCATCATCCTAAATGGAGAAGAGTCAGAAGGATTCCCCATAAAGGTAGGAACCCAACAAGGCTGCCTCTTGTCGCCACTCCTCTTCAATATAGTGCTTGAAACACTGGCTAGGGCAATAAGGCAAGAAAAGGAAATTAAAGGAATATTAATTGGAAAAGAGGAAGTAAAACTATCCCTTTGTGCAGACAATATGATAGTTTACCTAAGGGATGCTAAAAACTCCACCAGAAAACTCCTAGAAATGATTACGAGTTTCAGTAAAGTGGCAGGATACAAAATTAACCTAGAAAAATCAGTAGCCTTTTTTTATGTGTATGAGTGCACTGTCTGCATGTAGGTTGGTGCACCCCTGTCGTCCAATGCTGTGGAGGTCAGAAGAGGGTGTCAGATTCCCCTGGAACTGCAGTTAAAGATGGTTCTTAACTGCCATGTGGGTGCTGGGAATTGAACCCGGGTCCTCTGCAAGAGTAGTCGATGTTTTTAACCACTGAGCCTAACAACAAGCAACTGAAGGAGGAATGCAAGGAGACCTTCCCAATCACAATAGCCTCAAAAACAATAAAATACCTAGGAACAAATCTAACCAAAACTACCAAAGATCTCTACAACAAAAATTATAAACTCCTGAAGAAGGAGATTGAACAAGACATCAGAAGATGGAAAGACCTCCCATGCTCATGGATTGGAAAAATTAATATAGTAAAAATGTCCATTCTACCCAAATTAATTTACTGATTCAATGCAATTCCAATTAAAATCCCCAGGACATTTTTCACAGGCATGGGAAAAAAATTCTTAAATTCACATGGAATAACAAAAGACCCTGAATAGCCAAAGCAGCCCTGAGTGAAAGGAGCAATACAGGGGTGTGGGGGGGAATTCTATACCCAATATCAAATTATACTACAGGGCTATAGTCATAAAAACAGCCTGGTACTGGTACAAAAACAGACCTATAGACCAATGGAACAAAACTGAAGATCCAAACTTGAGCACATACACTTTCAGCCACCTCGTATTTGACAAGGGGCCCAAAAAGACTCAGTGGAGGAAAGACAGCATCTTTGGCAAATGGTGTTGGCAAAACTGGATCACCACTTGTAGAAGAATAAAATTAAACCTCTACCTCTCACCCTGTACAAAAATCAACTCCAAATGGATCAAAGACCTCAATGGAAACCCCAAACCCTGAGGGTGACAGAAGAAAAAGTTGGCAGCAACTTTTAAGACATAAGTGTAGGAAAAGACTTTCTAAATCAGACAGCAGCTGCACAGGAAATAAGGCCAACAATTGACAAGTGGGACCTTATTAAACTCAAAAGTTTCTGTACAGCAAAAGTAACAATCAGGGAAATGAAGAGAAACCTGACAGATTGGGAGGAAACCTTCACTGCTGATACATCTGACAGAGCATTAACTTCCAGAATGTATAATCTACTCAAAAAAACAAAGAAGTAAAAAAAAACAAAAATAAAAACAAATGACTCACTCAAAAGATGGAGTAAAGAGCTGAGCAGAGACTTCACAAGCCAGGAAATAGAGATGGCAGAGAAACATCTTAAAAAGTGTTCAACATCGCTAATAATTAAGGAAATGCAAATTAAAACCACTTTAAGATATCTCACCCGATAAGGCTGGCAAGGATCAAGAAAACAAATGGTACTAAATGCTGGAGAGGGTGTGGGGAAAGGGAAACACTCATCCACTGCTGGTGGGAATGTAAACTTGTACATCCACTATGGAAAGTAGTATGAACAACCCTTAAAAAACTCAAAATGAGCCTACCACCTGACTCAACCATACCAATTCTGGGAATATATCCATCAGACTCTTCCTACCACAGAGATACATGTACAGCCATATTTCTTGCAGCTCTCTTCACAATAGTAAAGAGCTGGAACCAACCAAAGCACCCCTCAACTGATGGATAGAGAAAATGTGGTACATCTAAACAATGAAGTTCTATGCAGCTGTAAAGAAAGATGACATCATGAAATTTGCAGGTAAATGGATGGAACTAGAAGATTTTATGTTAAGTGAAGTAAAACAATTCCAGAACTACAAAAGACAAATGGTACCCCTCATCTGTAGATGGTAATACCAAGTACCTAGTTGTAAGACAAACTGAGCAATGTTAACGTTATATTCCTCATGATCTAAGGACAACTGTGCTCTTGCATTGTGAATCCCCAAACAGGTTCTAGAGCTGACCTAACATTGATTTTCAGACCTTGGGTTTTTGGTATATGATAGAATGTATGTGTGCATCTTTTAGAGTAATATGGGATTAAAATGGAGCTAATCGAGAAATATGATATGGAAATAACATACAGTTTGTTTCCAAAGGATACAATTTTAATATAGGTGCAATGTAATAGGCTGGTGCAACTTACCCTTTCTGGGTGCTTAATGACCATACTTAATGCCCATACCAATTTGGCCAAGGGACCTAAGGGATAACTTTGTTCCTTGCCCTCAGAGGTCAACCAAGTCTTAGGCGACCTTGCATGAGGGCATCTCTTGAAATGTTCTGCAAATGTGGGTCAGCAGTTTTCCTGTTCAGGGAGATCTTGGAGAGCCACTAATGGAACTTCAGCCAATGTCCAGTCTATAAAGAGGAAAGTCTGCTTATGCTTCAGAAAAGGACGCCTCATCTAGCAAGACCTGATTTTGTCCTTGAGTCAATGAAACTAGTAAATGAAAAGCTGAAAGGAGCAAGGCACTACCACCCTCCTTCCCCCCAAAAAACCCCTGAGAGACCCCTGAGGACCAGATCCTCAACTGACCTTGAGAAAACAAAAACCTTGGTTAATCTGGGCTAACTGTGTGGCCTTAAGCATCCAAAAGGAAAGTACAACCAGAAATAAATAATCAGTAAGATCAGAGAAACTGTACTGCAGACATAAAACTTGAGATCTTAGTAAAAAAGACAAAAACAAAAAAGAGAGAGTACTGGTGTTTGGCCTGTCTTCAATCTTACTGGCAAGTGCATCTACTCTGTGGCTGCCATGGCTTTGGGCACTCCTCAAAGACATGAGAAACAGCTTTTTAACCTTCCAATATGGACTGAAGACTCATGTCTCTCCAAGAATCCTCCAAACCTTCAATGCCAGATGGGGACTACTAAGATACTCAGCTTGTGGACTAAACATCTAAGGGGATTTCAGCCTCATCAGAATATAGACTGCCATTATTGGATTACCCAGGTTGTATCATGGAGGCCAGTACAGGGGTATCAAGACAGGAAGCGTGCTTACTGGACTTCATTTGGGGGACCATGGTAGGGAAAGACCCCAATGTGGAGCAAAAGTGCAGGATTGGTGGTTGTTTGGGATTGCTAAGGAGGAACCTTTGAGCACTTCCTTAAGGAAAACATGACATCTTTTAGGAAAAAAAAATCCTCCACTTCAAGTGATATATGTATGTATGTATGTAGGTATGTATGTATATAGTTATGTGTATATATATAAAACTATATATATATGTATATATAACTATGTATGTATATATGTATATATACTGTAGCAATACAAGTTGGAGAGAACAACAACAAAAGAACTGAAAAAAATAAAAACTCTGTAAAGGCTCAGAAAAAGATCCAGGACATGTATGGCAGAGTGCAAGGACTTGGGTGGAGTGGGGGGCATGGAAAGAGAAGCGACTCTAGATTTGATTGAGAAATGATGTATGACTTATGGAAAAAGTTTAATAACAAAAAATATAAAAAAGAAAAAAATAAAATAAAAAATAAAGGACACGGGTGTAAGAGGGATAGAGAAATGGACAGATAGAGAGGTAGATGATGGCTAGGATCTATTATATTTAGCTTTCTTTGTACAGGCTCCAGTTATAGAGAGCGGAAAAGCACATGAGTCAAAGCCTGGGAAAACTAGCTTTTACAGAATGTACTCACATAAAAAATTGAGGGGAAAATAAGCTTTTAGGAGAAATAACTTTGTAAAACTTTGCAGAGAGGGTCTAAAAATCACTTAACAATAACACGTGAAAGGGATAGAAGGAAATAGAACAGTCTAGCACTAACATGTGACAAGTGGAGGCTCTTGGTGGGATGCTTAATCCACAGATCAAAGGAATTCTAGGGCCAGAAAGGCGCCTGCCTGGCTTTCCAGAGAACAGAGGTGGGAATGAGCTCTCTTTTGGATGCTCATGTCCCTGTCTGGGCAGGGTTTGCAAGCCTGAATTTCCCATTTCTGTATTATAGCACAAGAGGATTAAGAGTAATACACACACACACACACACACACACACACACACACACACACACGCACGCACACATATTGAAGCCTTAGTCTTCTTCATAGCTATTTTGGAGATCATTCTCAGTAGGTTAAAAAGATTAAGTGAGGTCACCTGAACTTTACACCATGTTCTCACCAAACAACTGGGACTTCTTTGCTCCATGCCACCCTTCCATTTGACTGTATGTGTCTGTATCCCAGTGCTGCATCACAGTCTTTCTGAAATGGTTACACTCTTTCTGGTCAAGTCAACAACCTGATATTTTTCTTATAACACAGTTTCTTTTCTAACTCTGCAAGAAAATGAAGTCTATTCAGCCTCATAGCTCATTAAATCGCACTTCCTCCTAATAAATTTATTCTTTTAGATTTCAGTGGATGAATAATTTCTTCTAGTCAAAGCTACTAATAGTGTATGTAATCTTCTTTCGCCTCTTGGGACTTTACTAATTTTCCCTTACACTTTTGTATCCCCAATTTATCAATTAAATAATTTTAATTATTAATTATCTTGAGAGTTTCATACAAAGTATTCTTATCATAGTCACCCCTCCCCTATCTAATCCTACTTTGTCCCCACCTCTTTACCCTCTCAACTTCATGTTCTGTAATGGTAATTGACCCTTTATTATGTATTTCCTAGTTTCAGATTATTGGTAATCCATAGTCTGGTATCTTTAAGTATGTTTTGGGTTCATTAAGTGGCACTTACAGGTAAACCCTGTGCTTTAATTCCTTGTCTTTTTATATATCACAGTACTTTTCTCAGTATCTGATTTGAAGTTTGTATGTTGCAAATGCTGTCCACCAACCAACATTGTCAGTAGGGATTTTGCCAGAGGGCTCCAGGTAGTTATCCCAGTCATGTTTAAGGCCCTTGCATTCTGTCTTTCCTTCTCCTTTCTGTTTTCTACTTTTCTACAATCTTGTAGCTACTGTTACTCACAGTTATGAAAATACCATAACCTCATGCCTCATGGATTATTAGACTTGCTACCTAGTTTTTTACTGAGAATAGTAAAGGTAGGATTCTGTCATCCACATAAGAGCCTTTATTTGGTTATCGAATTCAAAACCTGAACCTTGTCCACATACTCCAATTAGCTTTTGTTTTTCTTGCTCTTTTTGAGACAGGGTCTCCCTTTAGTCCTAGCTGGCCTGGAGCTCACTCTGTAGACCAGGCTGTCCTTGAACTCACAGAGATCTGCCTGCCTCTGCCTCCCAAGTGCTGGGATTAAAGGCGTGCTCCACCACGCCGGGCTACTAGCTTTTTTTTTTTAAAAATAAAAAAACTATTTTCTGAGTCCAGTCTACAGAGTGAGCTCCAGGCCATCTGAGACTAAAAGGGAGACCCTGTCTCAAAATTAACAAGAAAAAAAAAAAAAAAAACTATTTTCTGAATCATTTTCACACTAGTTCCCAACATATCACTTAACATTATACTGTTTTATTTCCTTCCTTCCTTCCTTCCTTTCTTCCTTCCTTCCTTCCTTCCTTCCTTCCTTCCTTCCTTCCTTCCTTCCCAAATCCAACGTTTAACTGACTTCTCTCATCCAAGCCCCAAAACATCCCTTTCCTGCAAGAGAGCTATATTTTCAAGCATTTCTTTATCTTAACAGTTCACTTTAGAGTCATACTGCATTTAATCTTGTAAAATTTCTCTGACCTTCAAAAGCTTTCATGTAAGAACACAGAGCTCAGTCTTTTCATAGGAGCAGAACATGAAAAATCCCTTTGCAGATCAGTACAAGGAAATGGAACTCAAAATCCATTACAGGCACGATCATCTGACAAATTTTCAGTGCTCTGCTGGAACACATCAGCAGAATTAGTACTACTGCTCTACAGTACACTCTTGATTTTGACAATGTTTTTACACTTATTTCCTGTTATTCTTACACTTTGTTCAATTTTAACAACCTATACAAGACAGAGAAGTTTTTTCCCTAATTTTTGTCCTTTACACAGAAGTGTTATTCAGAGGTAATAAGCCATGGTTAATGATGGCCTTTGACTGATTTATTTAGCAGAATTTTGTATGTGCTCTACAATTTTATCTCACACTGGATATGAATTACACAGGTCCTGTTTTGGGCATGAAGCCGTGATTCTCTTTTTATCTGAATATCTCTATTCACAAAATATCCTGATCATAAGCATATGGTTTGGTTTTGAAGAACTCACATTAGGTCTCATAGGTAAGTTTCCACATGAGCATAAGTAATCAGTTCTTTGTTTCTTTTAATTTAATTTAATTTTTCTTGTCTGAGATATACAAATATAAAGTTGTACATATTTATAGGGTCACATGATGTTTCATGCATATATACATTGTTTAAAACTTAAAACTGCTGCACATGTCTAGGTCATTAAACATGTATAATTTCTTTGTGGTTAAAAATTCCACAGTTCTGAACAAAATTATACAGTTCTTTCTTTGAGATTTTTGAAATGCATGCAATATCACATCTATATTGATCCTACTGTAAAATCGTACACCAAAGCATCATGCTGTATGTAACCAACTTGGTATTCATTGATCAGTTTCATCCACATCTCCCTTCTTTTTTTTTATTATGTTCAGGGGTTCAGATTTTGTCTTTTAATTTTATATTACTCTAAAATATGAATATATACTTTCTGCCCATGTACATTAACTACCATGCTGTAATCAGTACTTTGCTGTCAACATTTTTTTTTTCTACTGGTTTTGGTAGAGCTGATAGAAAATGGAAGTTTCCTTCAACCTCAGGAAGAGGGAAGACTGGAGGAAAGAAGATTTCATTCTTACTGTGCATTTCCAAGTCTGTGTTACAGGGTAGCAGGTCATCCTCCTTAAACATGAACATTGCCAATGTATTTCTCAAAGGCCCAATAATGAGTGGTATGTGGTATGTCAGTTATTTTCTTTTTAAGATTGTGTGTGTGTGTGTGTGTGTGTGTGTGTGTAAGCAAGAGGAAGGTGTCAGCTGTCCCACACAGTCTCTACCTTATTCTTTTGAAGCCCCATTGCTTCCTGTATCTGTCCACCCCTGCCTGGGCACTGGAATTAGAGGCATGCATGGGCATGCCCAGCTTTTTATATGTGTACTGGCCTCTGACCTCAGGTCCTCATGTTTGTTTAGCAATGCTCTTCCCCAGTGAGACATTCTCTCTGTCCCTAGTTCTTTTCACTAGGATATTTGGGAGTATTTTGAAGTAGTACTGATATTATATGAGCTTAAGTTATGTGTTCTATTCTTCCTAAGGAAAAAATTGTCCATAAATATTATTATTCCTCTAAAAATCAGAATGACACTCTGCAATTGGCTGCCAATGTAACAACTATCATTTCAAGATGTGGCGGAGGGCTTTAAAGTACACTCTGTAGAAACCTCTGGAGAAAGAAGGGGAGTGTACAAGATTGAACCCTTAGGCCAACCACATCCATTCTGCATCTGTATAGTAAAGCATATGTTTAATTTTTGTTTAAATTACAAGTCCATGAGCAAAAAGTACAAAAGCTGTATTTGAACCTATCACTGTTACTAAAACTAATTTTTCGGATGCTGTGTTTCCCTTCCATGATATTTCTACAGCTTCTGTCTCAATTGTCACCCTCTTCACTCTAGTCAGTCAATCCCAGAAGCTTTATGTCCTCTTTTTAGAATGTTTACTTTATGTATGAACAAATAATGAATGAGTCCATCTATAACTCAAAGCTTTTTGCAAAGCCCTGCTCACTCTTCCAGACCTGCCCTTACCTTTCCACTTCTGTTTCTGCCTTGTCACCTGCTCTACTAACAACTCTTAGTCTAAAATTCTTTCATGCTCTCCCCCTCTCCTCCTCCCACTCCTCCACCTAGTCCCTAGCATCCTCCCTCCCTTTCCTTACCTCAAATGGGTCCACAGAAGATAGACAGAAGGCTGTAGTCAATGATGGAGGAAAATGAAGGTCCATCATACAGCCAGTGCTGTCCCTTGTTTTCTGTGTTATATTTTGTCTACTACTATCATTATTGTGGGAGGTAGATGGATGGAGTGGGATGCGGGCATGCAGATGCCATGGCATGCATGTAGAGGTCAGAGGACAACTCTAAGGAGTCAGTTCTCTCCTTCTACCACGGGTTCCAAGTATTGAACTCTGGTCATCAGGCTTGCACCTCAAATACCTTTCTTTACTCATTGAGCTGTCTCATAGTCCTTGTCTAACTTTTAATGCATTTTGTTTTTCTTAAAAAAGATATGTGCATAAAATTCTTCAGAGAAGATAAAGAATATCTCTACAAGCCATGCTACTGTCTGATGTGTCTTCTGATACCTCTTATGTCTGTTCCACTAGTCCCCAGTGCTAAACATTGCTGTACCTCACTGGAACAGCATGAGTTCTCAGATCACAAAGCAGAGGAGCTGAAGACATTTAGATAAAGAAATGCTTAGTACCTAAAGGTCTGAAGGCCATAATCTTTTTCACAACATTCAACTACACAATTGTAGAGCAAAAGTTGCATTTGTATTTCTGTAAAATGAAAATCAAAGTTTAAATCATTTGAATGATCTGTATAATATTACCCTTACTTGGTTCTCCAAACACTTAAAACTTTTTCTAAAAATGTTAACTCATAGGAGGAAAGAAAGAACAAACAAAAAAGAGAGCCAGATTTACCTTCAGGGCTACACTTTGCTGATCCAATAATGTAGATAATAAGCTCTCACTGGATAGGGATTTTATATGAGTGACACAGAGGTTACCCTATTTTCACAGGAGTCGAGCCCATGCTCAGATGTGTCTCTTTAAATATGATATGCCCTAAGACTCCCTTAAGGGATCTAATTACCCTAAATCACCAGTAAAGAGAATGAGGCATTGCATCTTACAAAGGGTGAGTATTATTCAGCAAGACAGCTGTGTACAACATTATGATTATCACCTTATGATTCCCATTCTGAGGGACTGACCACATGTTTTGTTTTCCTTCCCATGCTGTTTTCCATTCACAATTATCTCCACCTTGGAGGAAGCCTGGAACATCTCTCTACTTGAACGATATTACTGTCATTCATGCATGATACCTGATGGAATGGTAAACAGCACAGTTAGAGAAAATATCATGCAGGGAACAAAAGGTTTTCATTTCCTAGCAGAAGCTTTCGCAGTCAGAACCAATAGCAATGACCCAAAGAAAAAAGGAAGCTGGATCGGTCAAAGTTTGATCCCAGGGACCCACAGCTGCCATCTTCCTCCCTGGCATCAAAGCTGTCTTCCATGAACAGTGAAAATTCCAGAGTGTGACCTTCATAGCAGTCACCGGCCTCTCTACAGTTTTCACCTGCAAGTGCCTTTGGTCAGCTTGAAAATACAAAAAAACCTTGACAATAGATAAAAAAGGAGCTGGTGTCCTCCAAGCATTTTGACAACATTGTGGCTTTCAACCAAATCATATATGAACACCAAAATGATTGTGTTATTTGAATAGTAGAAAATTGAGCAGGGAAATTGAATTCGAAAGGCAAGGAACAAAGCACAAAATCAAAGAGCCTTGGGGAAAAATGAGTTCTGTTGAGTCTCACTTCCTCATTTATCTTCTCTTTGTTGTTGTCAGCCTATGTTCACAACTAGAGATACTTACTAGGAAGCTTGAAGATAGTTTGCTATCTAAAGAAAGGTATACAACTTGAAAATGTGGTTGCTGTTTACAGAAATTGAAAGAACTTTTTTTTAAATCCTATGGCAAGGACTAATCGTTTTTGTATCAGTACAAACAGTTCCCAACTTATAAATGGGTTGGGAGCCAAAAGTTTGTTTGTAAGTCAGTTGTTTGTGGTTTGGAAAGCATTTACTCATGGAAATGGATGTAGGTGGTGGCTGGAGAGAGCACTTTGTCATAATGGCTTGTGTAACTCAGTGTCCTACATCTGGATCAGGGTCACTTAGATTAAAGTACACAGGAACACGGAGATGAATAGTATTGCACACATAAAATAAACATGATGAATTTTCCTGGTGTTAGTTTGGTTACTGGATTTTGAAGAATATTCTTCCTGATTTAAAGTAAACAAGTATAATTTATTGAGGAAAATATAAAATTCTTAATCTGAAAGTTTATTAGATTTTTGAGGATTTCATATAATGTATTTTGATCAAATTCACACCTCTGCCTCAGTTCTTCCTCTTAGGTCTATGCCCCTATTTCCTTACCCACACAATTTTGTGTCATCCTTTCTTTGTTAATCTGTGCAGTCCAGTTGGCAGGGAACATAGACTCCATCCTCTGGGGCATGCTTCACCTGCGAGGGGATGTTGTGTCACCTCCATCATCTCCACGCTGTCACCTATTGTTCTAGTTTGTCTTTCATTGCTGTGACAAAACGCTCTGACCAACACCAACTTGGGGAGGAAAGGGTTTATTCAGCTCACATCTCCTGAGTCACAGTTCATCACTCAGGGAGCCCAAGGCAGGAACTCAGGGCAGGAACCTGGAGGCAGGAGCTGAAGCACAGGCCATAGAGGAATGCTGTTTCCTGGCTTGCTCCCCTGGCCCATGCCAAGCCTGCCTCCTTATACGGTACACAACAACCTGCCCAGGGTGGCACCACCCATAGTGGGCTGGGCCCTCCCACATTGCCCGGCAATCAAGACAATACTCCATAGACATGGCCACAGGCCAGTCCAATGGAGCCAATTCCCCAATTGAAGCTCCCTCAATCCAGGTGTGTCAAGTTGACACTAAAGCTATCCAGCACAACTGACTCCTTGTCAATTTGACACACAAAACACATCACTATTAAACCACCATCTTTCCAGTTCTTGTCCCCAAAATATGATGTTAACATTAATCACAACCTAAGACAGTACAACCTTAAAAGCCCCACAGTCCTTAAAATGTCCAAACACTTAAAAGTTCACAGTCTGTTAAAAGTTTCTTAACTGTGGGCTGCTATAAAATCCAAAACGAGTACTGTCTTATTTCAAAGGGAAGAATCAGGCACATTCAAACAAAACCTAAATCCAGCAAGTAGCTCAAGGCTGGACACCTGGAACTCACTCACAATCTTCTGGGCTCCAAAGGGTTTCAGCAGCTCCCCTTCTCTGACTCTGCCATCCGTGGCACACACAGCTCATCTCGAAGACCCAGGCTGACTCCATTCCACACCTGCTGCTGGTCTCAGTGGTCGTCCCATGGTCCTGGCCTTTCCAAAAAGCTGGGGTCACCACTGAAACTGAGGCAGCACCTTCACCAATGGTCTCTTCTGACCTCTCCTGGTGCAAAGCCTCAGCTTCTCTCCATGAACCCTGCAATCCTGGGGTCTTCACTGCAACCGAGGTACACTTCCACCAATGGTCTTTTCTGACCTCTCACAGTGCCAAGCCTCAGCTGCTCTCTATGACCCTCTCAAATTTCAACACCAGAGCCATATAGGAAACTCTTACACATTACCAAGTCCTGCTTCTGGTTTGAGATGGAGGCTCAGGCCCCTTCTGGATCACAGCTTCTGTGTGCTGACCTTGAAGAAATTCTTCCCAGAAGATTTCACCACAGTGATGCTAGTCTCTTGTTACTTACAGCTGATTTTTCAGCCCCAGATAACCAGCATCAATTGTCCCAGTACAACAAAGATTTCACTTCAGGTTCTGATCTCTTGTTACTTACAGCTAATTCTTCAGCCCCAGCTGACCAGAACCCACAGATTAAACAGTCCTGATGATCTCTGCTTCCTTTTGAAACCAGAAACTTCACAAGCCAGGCCTCCATCATCTACAACTCCTTCAGCACAACTGCTCCAAGCTCCACAGCAACGATCTTTAGTCATTCAATGATCTTCCCAGCCCAAAGTTCCAAACACCTCCACAGTCCTTCCTCAAAACACCAAGGTCAGGTTTGTTACAGCAGTACCCCACTCTCTGGTACCAATTTCTGTTCTAGTTTGTCTTCCATTGCTGTGACAAAATGCTCTGACCGACACCAACTTGGGGAGGAAAGGGTTTATTCAGCTTACACCTCCTGGGTCACAGTTCATCAGTTAGGGAGCCCAGGGAAGGATCTCAGGGCAGGAACCTTGAGGCAGGAGCTGAAGCACAGGCCATGGAGGAATGATGTTTACTGGCTTGCTCCCCTGGCCCATGCCCAACCTGCCTTCTTATACTTTACACAACAACTTGCACAGGGTGGCACCACCCATAGTGGGCTGGGCCCTCCCACACTGCTCAACAATCAAGACAATACTCCACAGATGTGGCCACAGGCCAGTCCAATGGAGCCAATTCCCCAATTGAGGCTCCCTCAACCCAGGTGTGTCAAGTTGACACTAAAGCTATCCAGCACACCTATCATCTCCACGCTGTCACCTATCATCTCCATGCTGTCACCTATCATCTCCATGCTGTCACTTATCATCTCCATGCTGGGATTTTGTCTTGCTTGAGACTGTGCAGGTCTTGTGGTTGCTGTCACAATCACTGTGAGTGCATATATGCAACTGCCTTGTTGTGTCCAGAAAAGATAGTTTTCTTGTAATCATCCACCATGTCTGGCTCTTAAAATCTCTGTAACCCCTCTTCCTCAGTGGGATAGAGGATAGGATATAGATGTCCTACTTGTGATTGATCCTTCTGAAATCTCTTATTCTCTGTATGTTGACCAATTATGAGTCTCTTTGTTATTCTACTGCCAAAAAAGCTTCTTTGAGGAAGATTGAGAGAATCACTAATCTATGGCTATAACAAATCATTAGGAGTGGATTAATATTATGTCCATTTGGCAGAATTCTAGCAGAAAATTCTCCCCTAGGGCCTGGGACCTGTCTAGCCGTAGTTCTTGGCCTCAGTAATGCTGGAAGGAATGGATTTTATCTTGTGGAGCAGCCTTTACTTCCAATCAGATAGTGGTTGGTTACTTCATGGCACAGGTTCCATGATGACACAGTGGGAATGTGTTCCCAGACTGGTCTTTGTAGCTTGCAGGGTTCACAGCTGGGTAAGGCTGATGGTTGCTTTTCTTCTCCAGTATCATGTATAGCACCTTCCAGCTAGACAGTAGGGATGAAACATCCAGGTGAGGACCAGCTTGATTTCTCCATGGTATGTGATACAAGTATGTGGTGTCTTCAATAACAGAGTCTTAGCCTCAAGTTATGGAGGATAACCAAGAGCATTGGCAATGATCTGCTATGTTGGGGTGATTCTATGGGGACTCACTGGCCAATAACTTCAAAAGAGGTAATTCATTCCTAGCACTGGGATTTTTATTTGTTAGTATGTGGCGTCTACCAGGGGCATTGTCATCTTATTATAAGATACTTCTATTTAAACACTTTTTTCTTATTTTTTATGAGCTTTTGTGCATTTCATACAACAATTCTTAATCAAATTTACAACTGTTCCCCCATCTACCCCCCTCACCAGAAGTATTTAAACTTATATACGTTTATGTATATAATTCAGGAAGTTTTTTACAATAATAAGTTTCTTCATGACTTTTGCAAAGGGACTTGATAGTTACCCCTCTCCATATTTCTTCCTCTACTGTGCCCTTCCATGCCACACCTCATTTAACTCTTCCTGTTTCATTGTTCCACTTTACCCCTTTATACATTTGCATTCCACCTCCCCTCCCTTGAAAGTACTACTACCATACCTTCTTACTAGATTACCACCTCTATGGGTCTTTCAAGTTAAACATACATATCTAAAAGTTTCGAGGGTAACATTCACGAATGAGAGAAAACATTTCTAGGCTACCAACTGTCCAAAATAGAATCAAGATATCTCTTGATGTGAATTCATCTACTGGAAAAATGTTTTTAAAGGTTCAGCATCCTTAGCTACCAGGTTATAAACAAATTAAAATTACTTTGGCTAAGATCAAAAAACAAAACAGAGCAAATGCTAAATGCTGGCAGGGACATGGAGAAAAGAAACATTTATTCCCTTCTGTTGGGAGTACAAACTGGTACAGCCACTATGAAAATTCTTAAATTCCTCCTCCACTTGTTTCAGTAAAGTGGCAGGATACAAAATTAACCTAGAAAAATCAGTAGCCTTTCTTTACATGAACAATAAACAAGTGGAGAAGGAATTTAAGACCTTCCTACTCACAATAGCCTCAAAAAAACAAAAATACCCGGGAACAAACCTAACCAAAGATATCGAAGATCTCTACAACAAAAAATTCAACCCCCTGAAGAAGGAGATCAAAAATGATATCAAAAGATGGAAAGACCTCCCATTTTACCTAAACTGATATGCAGATTCAACGCAATCCCAATCAAAATCCCCCTGAGTTTTTTTCATAGACTTGGAAAAAAAATCCTTAAATTCATATGGAAAATGAAAGATCCCAAATAGCTAAAGCAACCCTGAGTGAAAAGTGCAATACAGGGGGGATTGCTTTATCAGACAGACTTCAAGCTATATTACAGGGCTATAGTCATAAAGACAGCCTGATACTGGCACAAAAACAGACCTGTTGACCAATGGAATAAAACTGAAGATCCAAACTTGAACTCATACAATTTCAGCCACCTCATATTTGACAAAGGGGCAAAAAAACCTCAATGGAGGAAGGATAACATCTTCAGCAAATGGTGCTGGAAAAACTGGATCACCATTTGTAGAAGAACAAAATTAAGCTTCTCCCCCTGTACAAAAATCAACTCTGAGTGGATCAATGATCTCAACGTGAAACCTGAAACCCTGAAGGTGATAAAAGAAAAAGTTGGCAGTAACTTATAAGACATAGGGGTAAGGAATTAGAGATAGTTGAGAAATATCTTAAGAAGGGTTCAACATTGCTAATAATTAAGGAAATGCAAATTAAGACCACTTTAAGATATCTTTCTCTGATAAGACTGGCCAGGATCAAGAAAACAAATGATACCAAGTGCTGGAGAGGTTGTGGGGAAAGGGGAACATTCATCCACTGCTGGTGAAAATGTAAACTCATGCAGCCACTATGGAAAGCAGTGTGGAGAATCCTTGAAAGACTCAGAATGAACTTGCCACATGATCCAGTCATACCAGTCCTGGGTATATACCCACAAGACTCATCTTACCACAGAGATACATGCACAACCATGTTTATTTGAGCAATGTCAATGTGATCTGAAAACAACTGTGCTCTATATTGTAGAATACCTTAAAAATAATGGAAAAAAAAAGGACATAGGGGTAGGAAAAGACTTTCTAAATCAGACAGAAGCTGCATGGGTAATAAGGTCAACAGTTGACAAGTGGGATCTCATCAAACTCAAAAGCTTCTGTACAGCAAAAGAAACAATCAAGGAAGTGAAGAGAAAACCCACAGAGTGGGAGGAAATCTTCACCAATGATACATCTGACAGAGCATTAACATACAGAATATATAAACTACTCAAAAAACAAAGAAGAAAGCAAATGACCTACTTAAAAGATGGAGTAAAGAACTGAACAGAGACTTCACCAGTGAAGAAGGAAAGATGGTTGAGAAACATCTTAAAAAGTGTTCAACATCATTAATAATTAAGGAAATGCAAATTAAAATCACTCTCAGATACCATCTCACTCTGATACACTGGCTAAGATCAAGAACACAAAAGACACCAAATGTTGGAGAGGTTGTGGGGAAAGGGGAACACTCATCCACTGCTGGTGGGAATGTAAATTTCTACAATCATTATGGAAAGCAGTGTGGAGAACTCTTAAAAGACTAAAAATGAGCTTACCACTCGACCCAGTCATACTACTCCTGGTTATATACCCATAATTCTCATCCTACTGCAAAGATACATGCATATCTATGTTTATTGCAGCTCTCTTCACAGTAGCGAAGAGCTGGAACCAACCCAAATGTCCCTCAACAGACAAGTGGATAACAAAAATGTGGTACATGTACACAATGGAGTACTATTCAGAGGTAAAGAAAGATGATATAGTGAATTTTGCAGGTAAATGGGTGGAACCAGAAGCCATTATGCTAAGTGAAGTTACACAGTCCCAGAAAAACAAATGGTGAATGGTTTCCCTCATTTGTGGATGCTAGTATCAAATCTCCCAATTGAAAGGCAAGCTGAGCATTGTTATATTTCTTTTTATCTGAAAGCAACTGTATTGTTATAATGTAAATCTCTTCATGGGCCCTAGAATCGATCTACCACTTATTTTCAGACACTGTAATTACTGTATATGGGTGGAAGGCATGTGTTAATATTTTAAAGTAATATAAAATTAAAGGGGGGAAATGTGAATTCCTAAACATATTTTGGAATTAACTTAGAGTTTATTCTCAGAGGTCATAACTTTGATACATATGTGACGATTATATAGGCATGTGTTGGAGCAATACAAAGGGGAGGGGAAAACAACAACATAAAGACTGGGTTAAATAACTGAATAATACAGCTAAACTCTGCCCCAAACAACAAGCCTCTGCAGGGAAAAACTTTGGAAAGACTGAGAGAAAGATGCAAGACATGTATGGCAGAAGGCATGAAAAGGGGTGGGGTGGGGGCAGGGAGAGGGGAGTGTGTCTAAATTGGAATGAAAGATAATGAATGAAATAAACAATTAATCAATAAAAGTATTATAAAAATTTTTGAAAAGTAAAAATAAATCTAATTTATTACATGACATAAATACAATCATCATTTTAAGTGTGATAAAAGAAAATTCTTCAAATTTTAAATATAAAAGTATTTCATATTTAGAGGTTGAAGGCTTTAGACTTCCTTGATTTCTGAGCTGTCTTTTTAGGAAACTGGATAAAGATGTGTAAGAAACAAAGCAGTGTAGTGTTATAGGTCCATGATTTCCTGCAGTACAGAGCTTCATGAAGATAATTTGTAAATGAATGTTTTCTATGTAAGAGAGAAAAATAGAACCCAAAGATTCGTGACAACTATATCCAATATGCCATCCTGGGACATAAACTGGACATTAATGGTAGAGAACCAGGCGAAATTTAAATAAGAAGATAGATCAGTTACAGAATTATGGCAGTGGTGGGATGGCAAAGAAAAGTTCAAGATAGAAATTAAGCAATGAACTGAATTGGAAAAATGTATGAAATGCACAAAGCATCAATAAAAACTAATTAAAAAAAATATCACCTATTGCTAAAAAATGGAAAAAAAACTGAGAGAAAGATGCAGGACAGTTATGGCAGAATGCATGATCTGGGATGGGGTGGGGTGGGACTGGGGGAAGGGAAGGGGAAATATGCCTGAACTGAATTGGAAAGTGTTGTATGAAATACACAAAGCATCAATAAAAAAATAAATAAAATAAAAAGAAAAAAAAATAAAAAGAAATTAAGCAATGGGAATCTCCATTTGTGCATAGACTTCCCAGTCTGGCCCCTGAAACCTTATTAAAACAAGAGGAGGGATCTCTGAATACTGCTTCCACACCTGCTGTATATAAAGACAAAGACAGTTGGAAGGCTGGAAGCAGTTGAGGATCAGTGTAAAAAGGGCTTTCTTAGGCCAGGTGTGGTGGTGCACACCTTTAATCCTAGCACTTGGGAAGCAGAGGCAGTTCTCTGTGAGTTCAAGGCCGGCCTGGTCTACAGAGTGAGTTCCAGGACAGCCAGAGCTACAGGGAGACCCTGTCTCAAAAAGACCAAAAAAAAAGGAGGGGCGCTTTCTTTGAACATCTCCATATCTGCATTGGACAGATTAAAGAAGCTGATCAAATTGTCTCCCAGATTCTACCATGTCTGTGAGGGACTAAATGTAGGCTCAACCTTTGCTGCTAGACATTTTCAGTAAATTCCTAGGTTAGGTTCTTGTTCTAAGGTGGTAGATTTGAATTATTTAGCTTCCCACTGAAGCTATTGGGTTGGCATGAACATTTCTGCTCTCTGGGGTTATTGTAATACACACAGTGTTATGTGAAATTCTCCAAATCATTCTTGACTGGAAAAGGAAGGACTATTTCCTAAATATAAGAGATACTGATCATATTGCCAATACAATTAATGCTGTTGAACTTCTTTCTGCTTGGGAGGGGAAGTGAAATCGTTATTTAAAAGGGGGAAACAGCGATGGGAATGCTAGTTAAGGAGAAAAGCCACAGAAGGGGGCTTACAATAGGAGATACAGAATGTCCAACTGTGTTGTTGCTGAGGATCAACTCATCTGTAGATGAAGATCTAGAGATGAGGATATGGATTGCATGAGAACTAACTAAACCACACTTGAACAGACATGCAAGTATACATACATGCATATGTTTCTAACTAATATTGTCTTTGACTTCACAGAGTAGAGCCTAGAGAATGATATCAAGGGCTGGGTATACCTCAGGGGAAAATGAGGAGAGAGATAGATGTTCCAGAGACAGGAACATAGCATGGATGGTTCCTGTACTACTCAGTTGCATGTGAAACTATCTCCTCTTGTGTCTAATTACTTGAGACTAAATCTAAAGGACTCCAAGGAGTATCTATGTTGTTTTAAATAATCATTGGAGCATAAAGAAAGCATTTCTGAGGTTTCGTATTCTATTGCTGGTGTAGAGAACTACACAGTGTTTCCTCAAAAGTGATTTCCTATGCATATCAAGGCTGCAGTATTCTAGTATGGGTGAGTGCATCTATTTAAAGGAAAATACATTTGTGAGAATCATCCAAAGCAAGATATAGTATATAAATTACTGGAACATTTTGTAAAATAATTTAACTTATAATTTTGAAAAAATATTTAGACTTAAGTAGAAGTTACAAAATAACACAGAAAATGATTGTTTTCATGAAACTTTTCCCAGTGTTAGCATCTTACATGATCATTGGATAACAATCAAAACCAGAAAATTAACATTGGTACAACAGCATTACTAGTCACATGTCTTTTTCCTAATTTTCCAGTTTTCCAATTTAGGACCTTTTTCTTTTCCAGGATTCAATCCAGCAGCTCTTGGTATGTTTAATTGTCATTTCTTTCTGATCTTTAATCTGCTGGAGTTCCTATACCTTTCCTTGCCATTCATGACTTATATTTTTGAGGAGTGCTATTGTAGACTGCAGAGTTGAGATGGTGGATTTGGGCAAGAACAGCATAGAAATGTGATGTATCTTAGTACATCATGCTCGGAATATTTGGTGTCAGTATATTTTGTGAATTTGCTTATTTTAAGTACAAACTCAGATAGTTTCCCTGTCCTACAGGTTATAATTCCTTCATTATTTGCTGGAATAAATAATTCAGTTATTTCCTATCTTCTTGCATTTTGACTTCCCCAAAGGCAAAAGTACTTAAGGAAAAAATCATTTCAAAATGAGAAATGTTAAATGATGAATCTGAATGCATTTTTTCAGAAATATTAAAGAAATCCTGCAAGGCATTAAATAATGTATGGGCACCCTGGCAATACATAGTTCCAGAGACTTTTATCTCAAATGGACCATTCACAGGTACCCTTGGAATGGACAGAAGCAAGTGTCTGGACTCCATGAAAAGGAGAATACATCCAAACTGGGAACAAGGGGGTGGCAGCACAGAGCCCAGAGGCTCTGCATGGTTAGAATTCACTAAAGATGTGTAAGCAGCACTTCATGGCATCTATCAAAACTGAATCTTTCTTCCATTTATTTCAAGCTTACTAGGGAAAAGGGAAGAACAGAAAATCCTTAAGTAGAGAGGAACTTCCTCCTGTGTACTATTTCAGAATCACTTTTCTGAGAAAAACCAAAACTAAACAGTTGTAAAGTCTCCTGAATGTTGATCCTTTCCCCTGGGTGAGCTGTTCTTCAGGGCTTGAAACTTTTCCCCCTTTCCCAGAACTCCCATGGCTGGTCTGTAGTTTGTACTTTTCTTAAATCATTACCACATCACATCATTCCTGTGTTGTAACTCTGCATGAGTCTAGTCCTTCTAATCTTTCCAGTTCAATAATATGTATTTTAATTATTGTCATCAATTGATTTTTATCTTTTCAGTCTTTCTAATAATACTGTGGATGCGAAGAGCACTTAATTCTCGACTACATTAACATATTTGTAGGATTTCATGTGATATCTCAGATTGATTTCAAAGTCATCCTGGGGGAGGGTTGCTGATGTAGAGAGTGTAGGAAATTGTCTTCATAGCAGTGAATTAAAAATAACTTTTTAAAGACGTTTATTTTATTTAAATTTTTTATGTGTATGAGTATTTGGTTGCATGAATGCAAGTGTGCCATGTGCATACCTGGTGTCCACGGAGGCCAAAGGAAGGTATCAAATCCCCTGGAACGATAAGGATGGATGTCAGCTACCATGTGATTATTGGGACTGGAACCCAGGACCTCTAGAAGAGTAGGAAGTACTGTTAACCACTGAGCCATCTCTTCAGACTCCCCCTCAATAACTCTTAAGGATATATATTTAAGATGTCCAACATGATAAGTTTAAGATAATTGCTAGTGTTATATATAACATCCAACTTCTCACAAAGCCACTCCTCTACTTTGTGTTAAAATAACTATAATTTTGTCCCTAAAAATTTCTCAGATTATGGTACATATTTCTAGCTGTAATTCTCATGCTAGGGGTCATATCTCTAGGCTTATTCATTCTGGCAATGGTGATGTTGTAACCTTGACCTCCATCTCTCCACCCCCCCCAAACCACACTGTTCTGTTCTGTTTTTAGAGTTGAGATTTTATTCTTAGGAGTCTACATATAAATGAGATCATACAGTATTTGTGGGGGAGGTTTATTTCATTGAATATTATATTGTGTGGATCCATTCATGGTATAAAAACAAGATCCCTTCTAAAAAGACTGAATAGTATTTCATCATGTCCATCTGTCAATTTGTTTACCCATCTCCCAATTTCATTCTGTACATATCCCCCAGTGGGCATGGAGGTTGTTTCTGTGTTTTATCTGTTTTGAATAATGCTGCAAGAACATGGAGGTACACCATATTTATGAGGCAGTAGTTTCTTTTCTTTGTATGTATACACAGAAATGGATTGATGGCTGACAAGATAGTTCTAGTAATGGAGCTGGAACGGACCTAGAAGCCACTTCCCCTGAAGGTTAGCTCTCATAGTTTCGGCCTTAATTACAAATGACAGATGCATTAAATCCAGTGGGGGGGCGTGGGAGGGTGCCAATGGGGAAGGGGGTATAAAAAGATTAAGATGTTCTGTATGAAATATATAAAAATTCAATTAAAATTACAAAAAAGATAGTCCTATTTTCAATTTCTTTGTAACCACTATATCAACTTTATATTCCCACCAGGAGCATCCAGAGTTTGCTCATTTCACATGACCACTCAAATATGTAACAACTTTTCAAGATAAATTCCAATGTACTGTTCTTTGAGAATATAGCACATTATTGAAAATAGCAATTCCTGTAGAGGATGTAAGCTTTACAGGAATTGCTATTTTCAATAATGTGCTATATTCTCAAAGAACAGTACATCCTCTACAGGTTAGGAGATGTTATAAGCCACAGTAAGACCCTGTCATATTTAACAGGGGGGAAAATTGTAATTCATGGATTAACATATCCAAACATGTGTCTATGCTAAAGTAACCTACCATAACTATTAGTGCTGCTTAAATACCTATATATCTAATTGCTTGTTCTTCATTAGTAGGATCGAAAGGTTATTCCTGGACAAACTGTCAGCCCATGAAAGGAAACAGCCAGAATTGACCAGAGTCCAAGTCAACAGCTCCAGAGAGAGTGGACTGTTTTACCTCTCATCCACCTGTGCCCCTTTTCTAAGCCTAGGGAACAACCTGCGGAAGAGGGGGCGTGGTAGAATGTAAGGGCTGCGATTGGGGTGAATGGTGAAACTACAGCAATGTAGTCTGGACACTCATTTGATCAACTTGATTGAACAAACAACCTGTCACCCCCCACTGGATGGTGGGGCTGTAGGTGTTTGGGCACAACAGCCTGCAGATAGGTTTTGCATGAAGGATGCTTGTACTCATGGATTATCACTTATAGCTAAAAATGAAAAAAAAAACTGAGAGAAAGATGCAGGACAGTTATGGCAGAATGCATGATCTGGGATGGGGTGGGGGGTGGGGGGGGAGGGAAAGGGAAATAAACCTGAACTGAATTGGAAAAAAATGTATGAAATGCACAAAGCATCAATAAAAACTATTTAAATAAAAAAAAAGAAGTAGATGTTTGGTGTTTACTGAGACAACCAGGTTATCTAATGTATCTCAGAATGGATTTTCTGGACACCATTCATTGTACTACTGAAGTATTTTCATGAAAATACTGCAGATCTTTTTTCCATTCCATTTTATGGCCATTCTCCCATTTCATATCCATGATGTATTACAAATGAAGATCCCCTTTTATGTAGATTTATCAGGGATAAATAATCTCTCAATAAAGAAATGAAACACACACAAAAAAAAAAAAAAAAAAAAAAGAAAATAGCAATTCCTAAATCCAGCGCCTTAGACCACTCGGCCATGTAGACAGGCGCTGTGGCGCACGCCTTTAATCCTAGCACTTGGGAGGCAGAGGCAGGTGGGTCTTTGTGAGTTCAAGTCCAGCCTGGTCTACAGAGCAAATTCCAGGACCACTGGGGCTACAGGGAGACCCTGTCTCGAAAAGACCAAAAAAAAAAAAGAAAGAAAGAAAAAAAAAAAGAAAATAGCAATTCCTACATGTATAAGCTCATATTCCATTATGCTTTTAATATGAAGGATGATTACTGATATTGGTCACACTGTCCTGTACTTATTGGCCAGTTTTATGTCTTCTTTGGAGAAATAGCTTAATGGGTCCTTTGTCTTATGTTTGATAGGGCTATTTGTGTCCTTTTTGTCATTGACTTGTATGAGTTCTTTACCTATTAGAAATATTAGTTCCTTACTCATAAATGGCTTATACCAGATCAAAAAATCATGAAAAAAATCTCATTTATAATGACAGCAAATTTATTACAACCTTAAGGAACAAATCTAACCAAAGAAGTAAAACATCTCTACCCTGAAAATTACCTAAGATTCATGTAAGAAGTTTAAAAAGTCTCACAAAATAGGAAAGATATCCTCAATTCATAAATTAGAAAATGAATATTGTTAAATGTTTGTATTGCCACAAATGATATACAAATTCAATATAATCTCTATCAAAATTCTAATGGAATTTTCAAATATATAAGAAAAATACACAAAGAATACCAAGTATCAGAAACAATCTTGGCAAAGAAGATAAATCCTGCAAATATCTTGCTCTTTTACTTCAAATTTCAATTTATATTATGAAACAATAGTAGTCAAAGCTGCATGTTTTGCATAGACATAAACATAAAAGACCAATACAAAAATATAGAACAGTACAGAACCAAGAAATAAACCACAAGAAAATATAGTCAATTAGTTTTAGGCCCCAAAGATACATGAAGAGAAAATGGTAGTTTCTTCAATAAATGGTGCTGAAAAATTTGAACACAACTTTAATAAAGTCTAACATCAATAACTGCTTTCACAGACCATGACTAAAATATCACTAGATTCCCCAAACGTTGATATTCTTTTTTTTTCAAATGTTGATATTCTTATCTAATACTGTAAGTACCCAGAATAATGAATTAGCAATGATATATTTTCAATATAATATAAATATGTAATCAATAGACCTTATTCATATTTTGTCCATTGTCCTACCACAGTTATCTGATTCTGAATTCAATTCAGAACACAATATTGCTTTTAATTTTTATTTCATAATAGTCCCTGGAAAAGTTTTGTTTTCTTCATGTTTAAGACCTTGACATGTTTGAACAGTATTGGCCAATTATTTTAATTTTGTTTAATTAATTTTGGCTTGTTTAATAGTTTCTTTACAATTCAAATCAGGTCATTGGCCAAGAGTTCATGAGAGGATGTATTGTTCTGCTTAGTGCATATCAGGAGGTAATTTATGCTAATATGACTCTATGATAAGGTGAAATTTAATCATTTCATATCTTTAGTCAGAAGATGTCATTTTCCTTTCTATATTGATAAGCAACTTAAATACATAATACCTGTGTGTGTGTCCCTACACACTATATCTTGCTTGCTACTTTCACACCCATTTGTGATTCTTCTTTGCAACAATTATCAAATAATACATCTCTTCCCTGTTATTCTGCTTACATTTATTATTTGTAATTTTATTGTAAAGAAGAATTGTGCCTAGTCCCTAATCTATATCAGTCTAAACTCACGGGATTTTTATTTTATTTCCTAAATCAGTATTTATATCTTCACTCGAATATATTTACTTATTGAGAATTCCTTCAACATGACTTCTTTACTTATTTGATTACCCTATAATTTCTAGGCCACTTTCTTACAATCCTAGAAACTATAAAATATTAATGTCTCAGTTTTATCCTATATTATAATTGCTTTACATATGACTCAGATGTTAATAGACTTTTTTTTTTTTTTTTGGTCTTTTCGAGACAGGGTTTCCCTGTAGCCCCAGCCATCCTGGAACTCTCTCTGTAGACCAGGCTGGCCTTGAATTCACAAAGATCTGCCTGCCTCTGCCTCCTGAGTGCTAGGATTAAAGGCGTGTGCCACCACGCCCAGCAACACTTTTGAAACCTCTCTGGATGGCTCTCATATGTAGCTTAGTTTGAATATTTTGTTTGAGTATTTAGTTTGACTATTTATAGGTATTTTCATCTGTAAATTTGTCACACATCTAAAGAAAACTGATCTCTGACTTTACATATACAGTTGTATGTTCCTGTGTATATGCATATGTTTACCTGAAAAGGAAAGACAATTGAGCTAAAACATATGCTTGCTTAATAAGAAAACTGAAGACAAAATATGAGTTACATAATCCAGTTTTATACCCTTTTGTGAATCAGGTAAAATTAGGACTGCTCAAGTACAATGGAAAAACTTCAGATTGTAAAGACTTAAAAGATATTGATACTTTTTTGCAGAAAAAAACCCTGGACAGGTGATACCAGTTCAGGGCTGCGCATGTGCTTCCTGACACACTCATGTTCATAGGAACTGTCCAACTTGAGGGTTAATCATCTCACATGAACATAAACATCAACCTCTTTGTGCAAATGGCGGGTAGAGTTTCAGTTACTGTCTTTACAACTACACTTAACTGAAAAGTGTATGTGCTTTATTTTATACACACATAGAAAAATCACTATTTTGATGAAATATAAGATAAAATATAAAAATTATATAATACATATATATATATATATATCTACTACTTTAAAAATGTTTCTAAAATGAATTCATGTGCCAAAATAACACATTCTTAGTGCTTAGTAAGGCCCTGGTATGTTCTTTGCCAGTAACAATTTGTTCCCTCCACTTGAGGGTAACCACTGCCAATATTTTTATGATAAATATGTCCTTCCTTTTTTATGTATCCCTAAACATTAGCTTCAATTCTGCCTGCTTCTGGATTTTATATAAAGTTAATCATGCTATCTATATCCCATGGCTTACTTTTCTTTGAATGTACTTGAGTCATTCATATTTCTGTGAATGTCTGTAATTCATCTGGTTTTAATGTTGTATAGTATGCTATTGCATGACCATTGTATGCTCATTCTACTGTTTTCAGTTTTACATGCCCCCTGGTTTACATGTGGCCAGATTTCTGTGGCTACATAAGTAGGCATGATATTATTTGTGTAACAGGGTATTTTACACATTTGAATGTTCAGTAATTCCTGTTCCAGCCCTAACGGTAGTATACTAGAGTTTCTGATGCTTCTTGTTTGCCAGTCTTGATCAGTCCATCAAATTTTGATAGCCCTCACAGATGTGCAGTGTTAACTCATTGTAGGTATCTTTCTTCATTTTCCTGAGCATGTAGCTGGTATTAGACTTTTTTGAAAGTGTGTGTTGAGTACTTGGATATTCTCTTGACTTTTGCTCACATAAAAGTAGGCAGAGGATCTTTGCGAGTTCAAGGCCAGCCTGGTAGACCAGAGTGAGTTCCAGGACAGCTGGGGGTACAGGGAGACCCTGTCTCGAAAAGACAAAAAAAAAAAAAAAGTACTGGTTTTACTGGCTTTCTGACAGATTTATTGGTATTTATATCTTCTTACCACAGTAAGTACTAGTTCTTCATTAATTACATTGCTACAAATATTTTCCTTTCTCTATTACAAGACTTATCTTTTCACTATTCTCACATTATTTTGAAAACATAATTCAGGCCAGAGATGACTAAGTGGGTAAGAGAACTTGCTGCTTATCCAGAGACCAGGGTTCAGTTCCCTGCACACATATCAGGTGGCTCACAGCCATCTGTAACTCATGTTTCAGGGGTTCTGACACCCTCTTCTGACCTCCAAGAGCACCCCACATGTATGTGCACATGCCCACACCCAGACACCCGTACCTATGATAAAGCCTTTAAAACCAGAAGTCTTAATTTTAATATAGCCCAGTCTCATGATGCTTTTGTTCTTGGTTGGCTGATTTTCATCTTGTTTATGAAATCTATCTCTGAACCAGAAGCTTATGAATATACTATCTTATATTCTTATATTTATAAGACAAAAGCATAGTTTTGTCTTATAAATTTGGAACTTTGGAGACTAGTATATAATTCAGAGTTAGAATACGTGCCTGGGGCTGGAGAGATGGCCTAGCGGTTAAGAGCGCCGACCGCTCTTACAGAGGACCCGGGTTCGATCCCCAGCACCCACATGGCGGCCGAGAACCGTCTGAAACTCCAGTTCCAGGAGAACTCCAGCTCCAGGGGAATCCGAGACCCTCTTCTGACCTCCGCGGCATTGCACGACACGGGTGCACAAACCTGCATGCAGACAGTACATCCATACACATACAGAAATAAAAAATAAAAAACGATTACATGAAATGTACAAAAAAATCAACAAAAATAAAAAAAAAAAAAAAAACAATAATAAAAATAAAATAAAATGGACCCTTAATCCACCTGTGACTGCTTTGTGTTTAGTGTGAAGTAAGGATTGAATTGAATATTATTTACATGTCGATAGCTACTTGTGTCAAGACAATTTATTTTCAAGTGTGTTTCTCAGGGATGGAGAGTTGGTTCAGTAGGGCCCAAGTTTGGTTCCCATACCCATATCAAGCAGCTCAAAACCACCTCTAGTTCTAGCTCCAGATGATCCAATACTTTTCTCTGGCCTTCACAGAAACCTGCACTTAAATGCACACAACTACACACAGACACACATATACATTATTAAAAATAATATTTTATATTATTTTTATTATATAAATAATATTAAATACAATATTGTATTTTATATACAATATTGTATTGTATACAATATTGTATATAATAATATACAATAATATATAATATATAATAATATATAATATATAATAATATTATATACAATAATATTAAATACAATATTGAAAAAAATGCATTTTCAATAAGAATATTAGTATTTGACAGGGTCTAGTGGTGAGGAAGATGGAAGGATGAGATTTGCGGGTGTTTAAGCTATCCACATGATAATGTAAAGATGGGTTCTTTTGTATCTGCACTGCAGAGGTCCCTGTAGTATACAACATGTAGAATGAACCTTGATATTTAATTACTGGCTTCAAGTAATAATAATGCACTGAAACTCCCCAGTTGTAGCTAATTTTGTAATAACAATATGTAAACAACAGGACAGGATAAAGTGAAGCAGCAGGCGTGTGGTGGTTTGAATGAGTGTCCCCCCCCCCCATAGGCTTTAAGTATTCAGACATTGGACATTTGTCTCCAGTTGGTGGCACTGTTCTTGGAGGTCTTAGAAGGTGTGGCCATGCTAGAGGAAGTATGTCACTGGGGGCAGGCTTAGTGAGTTTAACAAGCCTTGTGGTCTCCAGTTGCTCTCTCTTGACTTCCTGTGCTCATTGGGAGATGTGAACCTTGGCTTGCTGCTCCAGCCCCAGCCACCACACCTCCCACCACAATGGACTCTGAGTCCCTGGAACCGTCAATCGCAAGCTCAAATAAACTCTTCCTTTGATAAGTTACTTGGTCATGGTGTTTTATCACAGGAACAGAAAAGTGACTAATACAGGTGGTAACTCTATTTTCTGCTAATTTTTTTTCCTGTGAACCAAAGACCGATCCAAAATAAAGAGCTTTTTACATTTTTATTGAATTTTTGCAAATTTAACACAATATATTTTTATCATATTTAGAGCCCCCCTCCTATGGCGCATGCCTCCTATATCTCCCCAAACCCAGATTTCATGTTTTCTATCATATATATTGAAGCCTATTGAGCCAATGTTCTTTGGTGTGTGTCCATCCACTGGAGGCTGACAAGGGCTGCATCCTTAAAGAAAATCAACTCTCCTTCTCTCAGTAGTTATGGGTTATCAATAGTTTTTCAGATAAGCTTGCGGCTTCTTACCCACATCTCCACTTCTGTGCTGGGATTTTATCTGGCTTGAGCTTGCATGGATCTTGTGCACACTGTTACCATTGCTGTAAGTTCACATGAGTCTTTTACTGCATTGGTCTGGAGTGCTGCTTTTTTTTTTTTTTTTTTACAAATAGCATATGTCTGAACTGTTCCTAGATATCTCTTCTATTCCAATATTTTGTCTATGTATTTTCAATAAATTGTTGATTATTACAGCTTTGTAATATATTGCTGTTTGATAGTACAAGTTTTTCTACCTTTGGCTTTTTTTTTTAATTTTTTAATTTTATTTATTTCTGTATGTGTATCAATGTACTGTCTGCATGCAGGTCTGTGCACCCGTGTCGTGCAATGCCGCAGAGGTCAGAAGAGGGTCTCGGATTCCCCTGGAGCTGGAGTTCTCCTGGAATTGGAGTTTTAGACGGCTCTCGGCCGCCATGGGGTGCTGGGGATTGAACCCGGGTCCTCTGTAAGAGCAGTCGGCGCTCTTAATCGCCAGGCCATCTCTCCAGCCCTACCTTTGGCTTTTTAAAGAAATATTTTGGTTATTTTGGGATGACTGAATTTTCATACACAGTTTAGAAACAGCTTGTAAAATCACACACACACACACACACACACTTCTGTGACAGTATTTTTAGTGAGACTATAGTGAATTTATAAATCTAGTTGGGAGAAATTTATACATTCATAATTCCTTCATAATTTGTTCTAGCCATGAACAAAACACATCTCTTCATGGCTATTCTTTAATATTTTCAAGTAAGATTTTATACTTTCTCCTTAGGAATTATATGAATCATTTGCTGGATTTATCCTAAACAATTTATATTCCCTTATGTGCTTACAAAATTTTAAAGCTATCATTGTTCTGTTTTGTGAAAATATAGTTTATTGTGCATATTGTTTTTATTTGGAGGACTTTGCTCAAGCTTTTTATAAACTTTTTAAAAATTTTTATGTGTATGAATGTACTGTCTGCATGTAGGTTTGTGCACCCCTGTCATGCAAAGCCACAGAGGTCAGAAGAGGGTGTCAGATTCCCCTGGAACTGGAGTTAAAGATGGTTCTCAGCCACCATGTGGTTGCTGGGGATCGAACCCAGGTCCTCTGCAAGAGCAGTCGGTGGTCTTAACCACCGACTAGGCCATCTCTCCAAACCCTATAAACTTTAATAGTTGAGAAGACTTTTGGATTTTATGCCACCTGTAAACAATGGCAAACTTATTTCTTCGTTTCAAGTCTAGTTTTTTCAAAAAATTTCCATTCCTTTGCCTTTCAGTGCTCTCGATACTTTCTAATGCAATGTTAAATAAACAGGGTGATCATTTGTATTCTCATTTCTGATCTCATAGAAACAGATCCAAATTTTAATTATTAAATATAAGGTTTATTATGGGAATTTTATCACCAATATAATTTGTCACATTAAGAACTTTTGCTTTTATTTATGTATTCATCACATTGCTTGAGCTTACCAAACTTTCTCCGTTTTTACTAGTTAGGAGAGAAGTTGAAAAAATGGTTAGTATTCAGGATAGCCACATGCCTAAAAATCAATAAGATAATATTCCATATGAAAGAAAGACTGGAGTCAGGGACCCCCAGCACTCCTCTGTGGTTCCCAGTGTCCCTTCACTGGCTGGAAGCTATTTTTTTAATTGGTAGGGCTTAGATATAGAACCAATGTAATTTTCGTACATAAAGGCCTAAGGACAGGGCTCCTAGAAGATTTTGTCAAGGGGCCGAATTTGCCACACTGGCAAAATTCCCTTAACCCTCATCATGTGACCTCTGTGGACATCAGACACCCATTCCATTGTGGACTTCCATTTTGATTTCCTTCAGCCTAGACCTCTACTATATTTTTAATATTTGAGTTTCATATATGGCGCTAATTTTCATCATTCCCTACTCAGAAAAGAGGTAATTACAATAACTGGATTTGAATTTTACTAAATGTGGTTACAGTTGAAATTTTAATTTGAAAGCTAAGTTCCCATCCTCATTTGGCACTTTTTCTGTTAAAAGTTTAGCAAAGCAGAATACTAGGTGTTAGATAACCTCTATCTTGGCATCAGGAAACAATACAGCCTCTGCCAAAGAGAGTGAGTTCTCTAGCCTCCAAGAATCCTGTTCCTTGGGCCTCTTACTACAGGCTTTTGTCATCTGTTGTTGGCAGCCTACCACACAATGTGTGCTGTACCACGCTCTAAGGTGGCGCTGACTTTCTGAGTTGCTAGAACAACTACAAGCCGTTTCCCGCCGTTGCCTTTGCATTGGGCAAACTGCGCTCCCGGGCCCACGTTCTCTGGGCCCGCGCCTTGGGCATGCTAATGAGGCATCGGACGGTGCACCAATCCAGAGCATACCCGAACCCTCTGGACTGCTATATAAACGGTGCTTCTGCCCCATTTCGGGGTCCTTCTCACAAAAGAGCTGTGCACAATAAATATTACCACAGAAGAATCCTGTTGTCCGCGTGAAGTTCTTGCCGGCGAGACTACAGCGCGCGGGACAAGTGGTGCCGAAGACCCGGGAACCTGACATTGTCGCTGGCGCCGAGAGGACCCTTCACTTTGTTGAAGAGGGTTCAGAACTGTGGCCAGGTAAGTTAAGTTCTGAGAGATATGCTTTTCTCTGACGATCTAGAGGGATTGGAAGCTTGCCTAATTATTTTATTGGCTGTTGTAATTGATCAAAACTGTAAAAAAGAAATTAGGGAAGGACAACAAGCCCTTGCGGACCTTCAGGAAAGCATGTCAGAAACAGAACGGAGTGAAAGGTTAGATGCGCATTCAAAGAAAAAAGAGGATGCTAGCGAGATTATTAATAAAGGTACCTTATACCCATTTAGAGACCTACAAGCCCTGACATTAAATGATTCAGATTCTAATGAAAAATTACCGCTATCTGAGGAGGAGGAATTAGAGGAGGAAGCAGCCCGGTACAAAAATGAACACTTTCGCCCCGCCCGGCGAAAGAAAAGGTTAAAACTGAAAGTAAACAGGTCCCATAGCTTTCCCGCTCCCCTGCCTTCGGCTCCTCCGCCTTATGCATCTGGGAAATGCTCCACCTCCTTTTGTTCCCCGGAGGCGCGACATGCCATGAGGCAAATGTTCCCAATCTGCGTTTGTGTAGTTTGGTGCTTTGTTCAAAGTTAAGTGTTTTCAAAAAAGTATGTTTTGCATGTATTTTTTTACAGTCTTAAATTTTGACTGCTGAGAAGTTTCTATTGTACAAAACTTCATTTAAAAGGTTTTTCTACTGAATCCAGGGTATTCTGAAGATCGAAGCCTGTGTGTAAATGCTACCAAATGGCAAAAACCAACAATAAACCATTTGATTTTTACTTTTTTTCTAAATATCAATGCTTAACCAGAGCTATTTCAATTAATTTGTCAGTAGAGATTTAAAAACAGCTACCCATTTATTCCAGGAGTTAAAAACATAACCATATTCAATGAACCTGCAAGTTAAGTGTTAAAAATATGCTCTGTGACTCTGTACTACTAGTATTAGAACTAAAAAATCTTCCATGCAGCAAATGCTTAATGCTTTCCATAAATGTGGATTTGTCTGCCTTTATGTAATCTGTATTATATAGAGAAGGGAAAAAGTGTTGCTGCAACCTAATTGGTCACCCTTCTGTACTGGCCGGAGGGAAACAGCTTTGCCCCCTTGGACAGGATGCCAGTCACGGGGAGTACGCTGGACAATTAACGGCCTTTTACCTTTTGGAATACTTCTACTACATTTGAACTATGGCAGCTAGCCCAGCTTGGCTGTGAGTGGAAATATTCTGGCCTATGTGTGACCAGCATCCAATATCAAAACTTCACAAGGGCAGCAAATTTGTCTAACCAATTGTCTAGATATCTTTTAGGTAATTGGACTGGAGAATTTGACAGCTTGATGAACCAACTTCGTATGGCTATTGTCACCGTGAACTCGACTAGAGTGGACGCCTCCCTTGCTGAAGGACTGGCCTCCTGGATTACTGCTGCCGTCTCACACTTCAAAGAATGGGCAGGGGTGGCAGGGTTTGGCCTATTTCTATGTGGAGGGATTATAATTATGCTCTGGATTATGTGTAGGCTCCGTGCCCAGCATCAGCGCGATAAAGTAGTCATTGCACAGGCCCTTGCGGCTTTGGAAGCAGGCTCCTCCCCAAACATTTGGCTTAGTATGCTGGAGAAGTAGTCAATGACGGGTAAGACCTGCTGCAAGTATTACCAACCTAAGACAGGGAACAGACCAAAAGCTGTCTGTCCACCCCATGACGGGTAAGGAATACCTCTGCAGAGGCAACCTAAGACAGGCATTCTCCCAGCCAATTTTAATAGAGTCTCTGACAGGTCATGTCGCCCCTGAACAGTCAGCTGCGGCCCAGAGACCTTGCTCTATTAAAACAGAAAGGGGGAACTGTTGGCAGCCTACCACACAATGTGTGCTGTACCACGCCCTAAGGTGGCGCTGACTTCCTGAGTTGCTAGAACAACTACAAGCCGTTTCCCGCCGTTGCCTTTGCATTGGGCAAACTGCGCTCCCGGGCCCGCGTTCTCTGGGCCCGCGCCTTGGGCATGCTAATGAGGCATCGGACGGTGCACCAATCCAGAGCATACCCGAACCCTCTGGACTGCTATATAAACGGTGCTTCTGCCCCATTTCGGGGTCCTTCTCACAAAAGAGCTGTGCACAATAAATATTACCACAGAAGAATCCTGTTGTCCGCGTGAAGTTCTTGCCGGCGAGACTACACAGCGCGGGACAAGTGGTGCCGAAGACCCGGGAACCTGACATTGTCGCTGGCGCCGAGAGGACCCTTCACTTTGTTGAAGAGGGTTCAGAACTGTGGCCAGGTAAGTTAAGTTCTGAGAGATATGCTTTTCTCTGACGATCTAGAGGGATTGGAAGCTTGCCTAATTATTTTATTGGCTGTTGTAATTGATCAAAACTGTAAAAAAGAAATTAGGGAAGGACAACAAGCCCTTGCGGACCTTCAGGAAAGCATGTCAGAAACAGAACGGAGTGAAAGGTTAGATGCGCATTCAAAGAAAAAAGAGGATGCTAGCGAGATTATTAATAAAGGTACCTTATACCCATTTAGAGACCTACAAGCCCTGACATTAAATGATTCAGATTCTAATGAAAAATTACCGCTATCTGAGGAGGAGGAATTAGAGGAGGAAGCAGCCCGGTACAAAAATGAACACTTTCGCCCCGCCCGGCGAAAGAAAAGGTTAAAACTGAAAGTAAACAGGTCCCATAGCTTTCCCGCTCCCCTGCCTTCGGCTCCTCCGCCTTATGCATCTGGGAAATGCTCCACCTCCTTTTGTTCCCCGGAGGCGCGACATGCCATGAGGCAAATGTTCCCAATCTGCGTTTGTGTAGTTTGGTGCTTTGTTCAAAGTTAAGTGTTTTCAAAAAAGTATGTTTTGCATGTATTTTTTTACAGTCTTAAATTTTGACTGCTGAGAAGTTTCTATTGTACAAAACTTCATTTAAAAGGTTTTTCTACTGAATCCAGGGTATTCTGAAGATCGAAGCCTGTGTGTAAATGCTACCAAATGGCAAAAACCAACAATAAACCATTTGATTTTTACTTTTTTTCTAAATATCAATGCTTAACCAGAGCTATTTCAATTAATTTGTCAGTAGAGATTTAAAAACAGCTACCCATTTATTCCAGGAGTTAAAAACATAACCATATTCAATGAACCTGCAAGTTAAGTGTTAAAAATATGCTCTGTGACTCTGTACTACTAGTATTAGAACTAAAAAATCTTCCATGCAGCAAATGCTTAATGCTTTCCATAAATGTGGATTTGTCTGCCTTTATGTAATCTGTATTATATAGAGAAGGGAAAAAGTGTTGCTGCAACCTAATTGGTCACCCTTCTGTACTGGCCGGAGGGAAACAGCTTTGCCCCCTTGGACAGGATGCCAGTCACGGGGAGTACGCTGGACAATTAACGGCCTTTTACCTTTTGGAATACTTCTACTACATTTGAACTATGGCAGCTAGCCCAGCTTGGCTGTGAGTGGAAATATTCTGGCCTATGTGTGACCAGCATCCAATATCAAAACTTCACAAGGGCAGCAAATTTGTCTAACCAATTGTCTAGATATCTTTTAGGTAATTGGACTGGAGAATTTGACAGCTTGATGAACCAACTTCGTATGGCTATTGTCACCGTGAACTCGACTAGAGTGGACGCCTCCCTTGCTGAAGGACTGGCCTCCTGGATTACTGCTGCCGTCTCACACTTCAAACAATGGGCAGGGGTGGCAGGGTTTGGCCTATTTCTATGTGGAGGGATTATAATTATGCTCTGGATTATGTGTAGGCTCCGTGCCCAGCATCAGCGCGATAAAGTAGTCATTGCACAGGCCCTTGCGGCTTTGGAAGCAGGCTCCTCCCCAAACATTTGGCTTAGTATGCTGGAGAAGTAGTCAAAGACGGGTAAGACCTGCTGCAAGTATTACCAACCTAAGACAGGGAACAGACCAAAAGCTGTCTGTCCACCCCATGACGGGTAAGGAATACCTCTGCAGAGGCAACCTAAGACAGACATTCTCCCAGCCAATTTTAATAGAGTCTCTGACAGGTCATGTTGCCCCTAAACAGTCAACTGCGGCCCAGAGACCTTGCTCTATTAAAACAGAAAGGGGGAACTGTTGGCAGCCTACCACACAATGTGTGCTGTACCACGCTCTAAGGTGGCGCTGACTTTCTGAGTTGCTAGAACAACTACAAGCCATTTCCCGCCGTTGCCTTTGCATTGGGCAAACTGCGCTCCCGGGCCCACGTTCTCTGGGCCCGCGCCTTGGGCATGCTAATGAGGCATCGGACGGTGCACCAATCCAGAGCATACCCGAACCCTCTGGACTGCTATATAAATGGTGCTTCTGCCCCATTTCGGGGTCCTTCTCACAAAAGAGCTGTGCACAATAAATATTACCACAGAAGAATCCTGTTGTCCGCGTGAAGTTCTTGCCAGCGGGAACACAGCGCGCGGGACAATCTGTGCTTGCCAGGACCCATCAAATCCATTAGTGAATGATTTTCTACATTTACAGAAAAAAATGAAACAGAAGTTCTGAAATGTTTTATGGAGTTACAAGTAGGAATTTATCCAATGTTCTAGAATCAAAGCAACTTTTAATGGAATTTTATTCTCAATTCCAGTCTTCATTCTGCATCCTACCTTTAATGATTTAATAAGAATACTTTTACGTATTTGTGCGTACAACAGGTCTTGATATTTTTACCTTTAAAAATGATTGTATATTTTTGTCAACTTATCTTGTTTCTTCATCCAGGCACAAATGTTTTTCCAGTCGCTATGTCTGAGCCAAGTGGCAGATAAACTCGTATATCTTTTCCCTGCAACAGTTTGACTTTTACAAAAACTGCATTGGGTGCTGGTTTTCTGTTCATCTTTGATGGGGTGGGGAAAACCCATCAAAGATAAGGGTCAGATTTCACTGTCACCAAGGTTCTTGTGTTTGGAGTTTTTGTATTTGTTCATTTGTTTATATTTAGATATTTTTCTCTGTAGAATCAGGAAGCAAGGGCTGAGGAAAGCCTTATTTTTTTTAAAAAAAGAGAGATAGTTTAAGGGTGAAGATTTTAATATTGGTTGACAAAGAGGTTTTGTATTCATTTTGTCAACAAATTGGTCCCTATCCACTTGTGACCACATCAGCAATGAAAAGATTCTGTAGGGCAGCCATCTTAGCTAAAAAGATCTGTTTTCCTCAGTGCGTTAATCAGAAATTCTGGAATACTGACATAATTGAAAGAGGAAGAGATTGGTTTGTATAAGATACATTATTCTCAAAACATTTTAGAATTTAGATATATTTTCCTTCAACATATTAGCATTATGTATTGCACATGTCTTCTTATCAAGGTTACAATTAAAATCTCTTATTAATTATGAGATCTGGCTAAATGATGTCATAAAATATGTTTGCTATTTACATTCTTCCCATTACAATTTAAAAGAGAAAAAATAAACAAATGACATATTAAACAAACTTATTTTCAGAAGTACTAAACAATTTATCTTCTTTTTTAGTTTTATCTTTGTGTGTGTGTGTGTGTGTGTGTGTGTGTGTGTGTGTCTTTAGACTTGAGTTAGGAGTGATGGATTTCCAAGCAATGGAATTTTGTTTTAATTTATTCTTTTAATCACAAATATTTTTTGGCATTATGTTAGATTCTGCATATACAAGGGTTAGAAAAGGAAATAAAGAGAACATATTCTCTAACCATATTAATTTACAGTTTTAATTAAAGTTGGTTTATATATAAATAATTTGTGCTCTTGAGCATCTGTGCAAAAAACAGGAGTTGAATTTATGACGTTCATAAAGGGGGATCATTATGTTTGAAGCATTTCATCTGCAGCCTTAAAGAAAAAAGATGTTTCTGTGCTATAGTTACAAGCTGAAAGTCTTATACCTGCATGATGAAATTCTTTTCTCTTTGAGAAGGTCAAGGTGAGCACAGGGTTCCTTATGCCAAGTTTAACCAAATTCTAGGAGGATGCAATATTTCTTGGAAAGTATTGCTCTTTGCAGTGTTTCCTGAAATAAGGAAGATGTCAAAACAATGTACGTAAAAATGAGAGACTACAAAGAGTAAAAGAAAGAATACGAGAGAAGGAAAAGAGTACTTAGAAGAAAGGAAAGAAAGGGAAAGAAGGAAGGAAGGAAAAGAAAGAGGAAGGGGGAAGATTTTGGGAAGAACAGAAATATATTGAGACACCAGGAGAGAACACTGACACTAAAAGAGGAGGCTGTTAGCCCTCCTGGTAACGAGCTGTAGAAATTCTGGCTTTGTCTTTGATGAGAAAAGTTATTTCAGAACTAACTCTAAAACTGATCTACTTAGTTAACATAAAACTGCCTTTTAAAACATGACCCCAGCCTGTAGCTTTCCTGCTTTTTCTGCAGTAGCTGCGGCCCTGGCAACACATCAGCAGGCATGTTTGAAGAACACAGCATAAGAAAAGCAGTAGTTGAGCAGTGGACCCAATGGCAGATCACATAAAGTTTAATGTACACTCTTTGACATCCATTTAGACCACTGAAAAACTTTTTTCTTGTGTTTCTGGTCCTAAACAGAGCAGAGCTATCTGTTAATCATCTGTGTGTAAGCGATCATGATCACCTCAAAGATCCACTGGAAGGCTTCAAGTGCCAGTGTAAGAAATCCTGTTTTGATTTAGGAATATTACATGGGATAAATATTACTCATTTTCCCCAGTGAAACAGTATTGAAGATAGGTGATCCAACTGTCAAGAGTAACTTTGTTAAGGTTTTAGACCCTCCCATATTGCCAAAGAGAACATTTCTTTAAGACGTCAATTAGTGCTGGTGCACACAGTGATCGTGGCTATTACTGACAGGACCAGGGCAGTCACCAGTGTCAAAGAATGGTCTCCTTCTTGGAAATCTGCTTTTGTAACAGAACCTCTTGAACAAGCAGAAGATGAAACCACACATCCACAGAGGAGATCCCTGAAAGAGAGGTTGCCATTGCCGAAGACACTCCCCTGGTTACCCAGACTCTACCAGAGAGCAAACATGCCCAGAAGGACACGACGGTCAGTGAGGTGGAGTTAACCTCTGAAGCTGTGACTGCTCCGGAAACCACTGAGGCTCTGGGTGTGAAGAGGCTACGGAAGCATAAGGGGCAGAAGAGACCACAGACCTGGCGTCAGCAGTTTCCCAGCTAACCAGCTACTCAGACACCACAGAGGAATCCACCCAGTTCAGCAGGTGGAAGGCGGTATGACAGACATGGAAGAACAGAAGGGGCAGACCCAGGCAGTCCTGCAGGCAGTTGCAGAAAAAGTGAAGGACTCAGAGCTGCAGTCGTCAGTGGGCAGCTGCCGGATGCCTGTAGGCAGGAGGATGCAACTCAAACTGTGCAGAGAGCAGGACCCAGAGCACTGGAGAAGGTGGAGGAAGCAGAGGAGGATTCTGAAGCACTGGATGTGAGAGGCATGCAGAGTTGGAAGAACCCATACAAGAAACTGACACAGAGCACAGAGGTCCAAAACTGTGGAGACCAACCCCAAGAGTGTTAACGAAGTCTCTGAGGTAACAGGTATGGAGACCAGGGAGCTTGTCAGCATGTGCCAAGCTGAAAAGCCCCAGTGGTTAAGTGGCCCCTGACTCCACCAACACCCTGACAGACAGTGAGAGAAATGGGAGCACCCCCATAGCAGATTCAGAAACAGTAGGTACAACAGAGCAAGAGGAGGCTGTCAAAAGCCGGCACCCCCCCCCAGCACCTCCTACTTCACAAAGAACAACCTAGAACAGAAGCTGTAGAACCTACAGGACAAGAACATTCCATGGAAGAATGTTCAGGAGAAGAATGTTCTGTGGAAGTCTGTCAAAGACTGAGGTAGTTCAAGAGGCTGGCCAGTTTGTTGATGACAAAATTGAAGAGAGTGTGTTGAAGGACTTGAGATGTCTGCAAACACAGATGAATGTGACAGTCAGGAAAAGATTGACAAAGTGAGCCTTGATGGGGAAGTGACCCAAGGTGCAGAAGATCAGAAAAGTGACAGTCTAAGCCCAGAGGACAGAAAGATGGGAGCTGGTTGAGACAAACAAAACAAAGCCAGATGGAGTGAGCGATGATCAAAAAGGAGAAACAGCCGTCCCAGTGCATGAAGTCCTCCAGCAGCCAACCCAGACAGTTGACACGTCCAGCTCAGACAGGGGGAGGGAAGTGAGGAGTCTTAAAGGAAGCTCTTCTCTCACAGACCAAGAGGAAGCAGGCTGCATAGAGGTCCAAGTTCAAAGCTCTGACACATCAGTGCCTCCGACAGCTGTAGTTATGAAGGAGGTGGTAGACATTTTGAAGTTGTCAGAAACATAAAAGTTTAGAGTCTGCAAGTACCTATTTAATACCAGTGGGGAAGTCTCCTGAGAAAGGTGACCAGCAGATTCCTCAGCCTGGAGAGAACATTGTGTCCTTGGGGCCCAACTCTCACACAGAAACAACTCCAGTAATAGTATCAGTCCCTCTTGAAAATGCCCTACATATACTGACCTGGAATGAGAGAGAAGTGCATCCCAGAAACAGATATCCGATGAAGAGGATGAGCAGGCTGGTGGTCCTGAAGCTGAGGTGAGGGCAGCAGGAGAGGGAGACCTCGAGGCTGAAACTCAGAATATGAGACTGGGAGCAGCAGGTTTTTCCAGAGCATCATCCAGAAGGCTGTTGACCAGTTTGCACGTACAGAAGAATATGAGACTGGGAGCAGCAGGTTTTTCCAGAGCATCATCCAGAAGGCTATTGACCAGTTTGCACGTACAGAAGGAAAAGCCCCTCCAGCACATGCATCTGATTTACAAGCTCAGGCTCCCTGGATGCAAGCTGACTGCCAAGAAGTGGAACAGATGCTGGACAAAGAAGAAAACCACCATCAGGCATCCACACAAGATAAAGCCGAAACCACCCCAGCCCAAGAAACGTCCCAGCTAGGCCCCATGGAAGCAGTGTTTTCTGATATTTCCAAAGATGTGAGTGAGGCTTCAGAAAAGATGCAGGTGAATGAGGTAGAAAGTGCTAGTGTGAATGAATAGGCAGCAGCTTGAGGATATAACTGTCCCATCCGAGGTGGAGTGAGATGGAAAGGAAACAAAGTCTGTGCCAGGTGACGGTCGTGCTAAGTTAGAAGAACATGTAGAGAAGCCACCATCTAAATTCAAAGACCAAAAAGGGGATGCTGCTGCTGACCCCGGGTACCCAAAGCCAGTCCTGGCTGAGGTGGATGCCTTGGAAATCCAAACCAAACCATCTCCAGATACCAATGGACCAAAGCTAAGAGAGGAGAGAGATGCACAGGAGGTAGGAGTTCAGGGAGGAAGAATGCCCAGTGAGTCAAAGGTGGAGCTGAAGCACCAGACAGAAGCATCCCTGCAGAAGCAGGTGAGAGAGCTGGCAACAGAGTTCTAAGACGGTGGTTACCATTGTATATTTGCAAGACAGAATGTGAAGACAAGTCCTGAACAAACTGCTGCTGCTGGGACATGAAATGAAGATTTTAGAACTCTTGAGAGCCAGAGAACAGGGGCGTCCACTGATTCCCTTATAGAGAACCCTCACTCTGTCCTGCCAACCCCCTCCCGCACTGCCCCCCACCCCGCCACTCCCCAGCCACCCCCATAATCCTGAGCCTTCATCCAGACCTAGAGCCATCTTGTTTCAATACCACCTTTTCTTTCCCCTTGATATACCATATGACTATTTCTGATTTAAAGGCCTACATTCTTAACCTGGAATCGACATCGGCAAAACCCAATTCCGCTTCTCAAACTGGAGTGCCTTTTATGTGTTTATGTGTGTATTTTAGGTAGTCCTCCTTCTTTACCTACTGTGTGTATAGATATATGTTCCTAACGTTTAAGCACATTCCTTTTGTATTAGACAATATATGACGGATGTGCAGTCATGGTAAAGCTTAGGGAAGTTCCAAGCCTCAATTATAACATGTGGAAAAGAGCTTTTAAGAAATAACGTATCCTACAAGAAGACACAATTCTTATTTTTTATTTTTTTTATTTTTTGGTGTTTTTGAGACGGGGTCTCCCTGTAGCCTCAGCTGTCCTAGAACTCACTCTGTAGACCACGCTGGCCTTGAACTCACAAAGATCTGCCTGCCTCTGCCTCCCGAGTGCTAGGATTAAAGGCGTGTGCCACCACACCCGGCAACACAATTCTTATTTTTAAAGTGCTCTAATGCTTTATGTCCAGCTTTAGTGAGTTGTCTGAAAATGGTCACTCTTCTATGCACAGCGAACTCAAAATAAAATGCCTTTTGAAACACAGAATGTTCCATGGCTACTGTGACATGTTTATTTTTCCCTTTCTAATCTAGTCCAGGACAGACAGAGGTTTCAGTAGCACATCAAGTCCCTCCTCTTCATTGTATGGTTGTTTGGACAGCTGAGTGAGCCTGAGGCAGTGATGCAAAAGGAATATGTAATTGCTTTATTGTACTCTTACATGCTGGATGGAATTCATACACAAAAAAGTGAGTCCCTTCTTTACAAATGTGTTTTGATATATACTGGAGTGTCTGTTCTGTGCCTCTTTAAAGAACAACGTTGCAGTCTGTTCATTTTGGATAAATTGTGATTTGACAACTGATTTAAATAAAATCTTTGCTTCACTTAAAAAAAGATGTCAATTGTATTTTGTTTTTTTTTTTTAATTTAATTTTTATTGAAGACTACCTTCTAGGTGCCGCACAAGGGTATCTGACTATAGAGAACTATCCTTGCCTTCCCACCGCATAGAGAAACAAGGAGAAAAGACAACGTATGGGTCGCTCCTCCAACTGGTAAATTGGAGACAACTATTGTGAGGTAATCTCTTATAAAACCGGTAAAACTGCCTTCTGTTAATGACTACTAGCATAGGGACAAAGACTGTGAGAAAGGATACTACTCGGTTCAGAACCAATATATTACTAAAACTCCTAGGTGCACTTGGCACCAAGTATAATATATTATAAAGAGCTCTGACATCAGCATGGATTTTCTACCAGGAGGGACGTTGGCCAGGGGATCCAGCCCCACAAAGGTAAGGGCTCCTTGCCTAAGGTTGGGATACTCTGGAGGAGAGGCGATAAGACCCTGCCCGAAAGACCTGACAGTTAACATGGGAGGGATGTATTGGACCACACATGCAGGGTGTACAGTGGCCTTGGAAGCCCAGAGAGTGTTACCAAAGGTCCACTAAGACACATAAAGCAAATATGGGGTCTCCCTGAGTCAAGTAAGACTCCCGTCACACCAGTTACACCTCACCTGCCTGGAAAACTGTGCAGCAGAGGCAGCCATGTGCCTGTATATCCCAAATCTAATTGGCTATTGCTCTCCCCTTGGAGAAATAACCGCTGATGCCAAGCTTACATCCTCTACAGGTTAGGAGTGTATAAGCACAGAGGTAAGACCCTGTCATATTTAACAGGGGGGAAATTTGTAATTCATGGATTCTATATCATCCAATCATGTGTCTATGCAAAGTAACCTACCATAACATATAGTCTGCTTAAATACTATATATCTAATTGCTTGTGCTTCTTAGTAGGATAGAAAGTTTATTCCTGGACAAACTGTCAGCCCATGAAGAAGAAACAGCCAGAATGACACGAAGTCCAAGTCAACAGCTCCAGAGAGTGGACTGTTTACCTCCTCATCCACTGTGCCCCTTTTTCTAGCCTAGGGAACAATCTGAAAGAGGGGGCATGGTAGAATTGTAAGGGCTGCAATTGGGGTGAATGGTGAAACTACAGCGATGTAGTCTGGACACTCATTTGATACTTTGATTGAATAACAACTGCCACCCCCCCACTGGATGGTGGGGCTGTGGGGGTTTGGGCACAAAGCTGCTAGTTTGGTTTTGCAGAAGGTTGCTTGTACTCATGGATTATCACTTATAGCTAAAAATGAAAAACAAAAAAAAGCAGAGAAAGATGCAGGACAGATGCAGAATACATGATCTGGGATGGGGTGGGGGGGGGGGAAGGGAAAGGAAATATGCCTGATCTGAATTGGAAAATGATGTATGAATGCACAAAGCATCAATAAAAATTAATTAAAAAAAAAAAATAAAAAAAAAGTCAAATAGGCATAACAGGAAACCCACAGCCAAGTTCATCCTAAATGTGGAAATAACAGAAACATTCCATTCAAAGGTAGGAGAACTTCGGCTAGGGCTCGCGCACATAGTACAACCCACTACATCACTCTTTCGAATATTAGTAGCATATGCAAACACCTTGCTAAGCAATAGGCAAGGAGGAGAGAGGCGAGAATTAAGAGGAAGTAGGTAATGGAAAAGAGGAAGTCAGCTATTCCTATTAGCTGATGAAATGATTGTTTACTTCAGGGATGCTAAAATTTCTACCTGAAAACTCCTAGAATGATTAACAGCTTCAGGCAAAGTGGCAGGATAAAAATTCAACTAAAAAATCAATGGGCCTTTCTTTCGACAAGAACAAGCAGCTGGAGAACGATTCAATAAGGAACCTTCCCGAATCAAGAGAAAAAATATAACATAGCCCTCAAAAACAATAAAATACCTTGGGAACCTAACCAAAGGACACCAAAGATCTCTAGCAAGACAAATACTTTTAAACTCCTTTAAAGAAAAGAAAATTGTAAGAGCCAGAAGAAGATGAGGAAACCGTCCCAATAGGCTGCTGGGATTGGGGCAAACTTAATCATTGTAAATGCTCAACTCTTCTAACGTGAAACTCTGTATATGTTAAATCAGATCCATCAAGAAGTCTCGAGAGTTTTCTTCACAGAGGCTTGGGAAATAAAGTCCTTAAATGTTCATTTGGAAAAACAAAGACCCCGAACAGCCAAAACAAACCTGAGCGAAAAAAGCAATACACGGGGAGGGAGCTCTATAGCCACTCACTCTACAAAAACTAAACCTAACCACCAAGTGGGGCTTATAGTCATAAAAACAGCCTGGTGCTAGCACAGGCGACAAAAAACAGACCTGTTTGACCAATGGAACAAAACCGAAGATCAAACCTGTGCACCTACAAATTTCAGCCATCTCATAATTATGTGACAAGGGGGCCAAGAATGACACAAGTGGAGAAGAAGAGCACATCCTTCGACTTCAGCAAGTGGTGTTGGAAAAAACTGGATCAACACTTGCAGACGGAATGAAATTTAACCCCCTACCTCCGCCGTGGTACAAAATCGAACTCGCCAGATGGCATCAATAGACCTTCGCAAAGTGAAACCCTCCTAAAACTACTGAAGGCGACTTAGAAAGAAGAAAATTTAGGCAGGGCAGACCGTAGGACATAGGCATAGAAGAGAGACTTCGCTAAATCAGACGAGCAGCTGCACGCAAAGAATTAAGGGTACTCGGACAATCTTGACAAATGGGACCATCACATATAACACTCAAAAGCACGTCTGTTATAGCAAAGAAACCTAAGGAAGTGGAATGAGAAATGCCCACAGAGTGGAGAGGATATACCCTTCACTCACACGAAACATTCTGACTCAGCATGTGATTTTCTAGAGATAGTATAAACATCACTACACAAATACAAAGATAGAAAAACGATGACGCCACTCAAGTTAGATGGGAGCAAAAGAGCTACAGAGACTGTCAACAAGTGAAGAAATTAAGAGAATGTCTGCAGAAAACACCTTTAAGAAGTGGTGTCAAACATCACTCACATCATTAAGAAGAAATGCAAATCAAAAACCCTTTAAGCATATCATCTTACTGGCCAATAAGACTGGCTAGGATCAGGAAACAAATGATAACGATAGTGCTGGAGAGGTTGTGGGGAAAAAGGAAAACTCATCCACTGCTGGTGGGAATGTAAAACTCATACAGCCACTATGGGGAAGCAGTGTAGAGAACCCCGATTGGAAAGACTTGGACATGAACTCGCACCTTGAACCCAGCCATACCCACCTTCCTAAGGGCATCGTACTCTCAAGATCTCACGGCGACCCTGTCACAGGAGATACATGCATGGCCCATGTTTTATTTCAGCTTTTCTCCTTCACAAATACGCAAGGAGCTGGAACCAAACCCAAATGCCCTCAACTGATGAGTGGTTAGAGAAATGCTGGTACATCTACACAGTTGGAGTTCTATACAGCAGTAGAGATGGACATCATTGAGCTTTGCAAGTGAAAATATGGCTTGGAGCTTAGGAGCATCGCTGACGTGAAGTAACACAGTCCCCAGAAAAACAAACGACGCTGGGGTAGCCCTCCACTCCTCGTGCGATGCTATGTGCCAATGTACTCGTTTGTAAGNTTATCAATGTTTATTGTAGCACTAAGCCATTACTAAGCCATGAATCCAACCTAGATGTCCAAATACAGAGATTGGATAAAGAAATATTATTTATAAGAACAATATATTTTTTCATGGTAAACTAGAGACCGTCCATGACATTTATTTATTTTATTTAGTTTAAATTTTTAATTGATTGCTTCATCTTTGTGCATTTCATACATCATTTTCCAATTCAGATCAGGCATATTTCCCTTTCCCTTCTCCCCCACCCCCACCCCATCCCAGATCATGTATTCTGCCATAACTGTCCTGCATCTTTTCTCTGTTTGTTTTTCATTTTTAGCTATAAGTGATAATCATATGAGTACAAGCATCCTTCGTGCAACAAACCCAATTTGCAGAGCTGTTGTGCCCAAACCCCCACAGCCCCACCATCCAGTGGGGGGTTGACAGTTGTTTTTCAATCAAATTGATCAAATGAGTGTCCAGATACATCGCTGTAGTTTCACCATTCACCCCAATTGCAGCCTTTACATTCTACCATGCCCCTCTTCCACAGATTGTTCCCTAGGCTTAGAAAAGGGGCACAGTGGATGAGAAGTTAAACAGTCCACTCTTCTCTGGAGCTGTTACTTGGACTCTGGTATTTCTGGCTTTTTCCTTTCATGGGCTGACAGTTTGTCCAGGAATAACCTTTCTATCTTACTAATGAAGCACAAGCAATTAGATATATAGTATTTAAGCAGCACTAATAGTTATGGTAGGTTACTTTGGCATAGACACATATGTTTGGATGATTGTAATCACATGAATTAACATTTTTCCCCCCTGTTAAATATGAGCAGGGTCTTACTGTGGCTTATAACATCTCCTAACCTGTAGAGGATGTAGCTTTGGCATCAGCCATGGGTTTATTCCTCCAAGGAGAGAGCCAATAGCCAATTAGATTTGGGATATACAGGCACATGGCTGCCTCTGCTGCACAGGTTTTCCAGGCAGGTGAGGTGTACTGGTGCTGACGGTGGAGTCTTGCTTGACTCAGGGAGACCCATATTTGCTTTATTGTTTTGGCCTTTTTGGTAACACACTCTGGCATCCAGAAGGCCATCTGTACACCCTGCATTGTGGTGGTCTCAATACATTTCCTCATGTTAACTGTCAGGTCTTTGGCAGAGGGTCTTATCGCCTCTCCTCCTTCAGGTATCCCAACTTTGGAGGAAGGAGCCCTTACCTTTTGTGGGGCTGGATTCCCCTGGCCAACGTCCCCCTGGTGTAGACAAATCATTGCTGATGTCAGAGCTCCCACTTTATAATATACTTTGCCTAAGTATTTCTTGTGCATGGCCCCTTGAGCTTTTGTCCAAAGGAGCTGGGAGTGATGCATATTGGAAACAACAACAACAACAAGAACAACAACAACAGAAAGGACTGCATCCAAGAACTGACTAAAACAGTGAACTTCTGCTCAAAACAGTCAACTTCCACATGGAGAATATTGAGAAAGACTGAGAAAGAGATGAAAAGCATGTTTGGCAGACTGCAAGAGCTCTGGTGGGGGTGGGGGGATAGGGTGCGGGACACGGGTCTAGGTTTGATAAAAAAATATATAAATAAATATATTTAAGATTTTAAAAAAAAGAAAATAACTTCACTAAACACACTTGTCCATCCATTAGTTATTTATAGTCAAGTTTTGATTCTCTACCAGGCAGGTTCCTGGCTCAGTTTCCAGCCTCTGTTTGCCTTCCTCACCTCCCACTGACAAACACTTGCTGCAGCTTGTAGCAACTTAGAATTTCCCTGAGTCACAGCTCTCCTTCTCTGCTCCAGTTCAGCAACTCCCCCCCCAGCACCAAAGACAGCTACAAACCAAAACATTTACACCCCCACCCCAATGGTACAAGGTTGCCAGATACACTTCAGCTGTGGAGTGAGGCAATTCCTTGCTTGCAAGAAAACCTGGGAGCTCAGGTGTCCCTGGAACCTGAAGGCCGGGAAGGGTCAACAGCCAGGGCAAGCCCGGGCTATTCAATAGCTCCCCACTGCTTTGCACAGAGTGGCAGCACTCTGTGATGGGAAGTGTTATATTCCCAAGACATGTGACGCACCCTCCTCCTCTACTCAAATTCCAGATGCTCACAAAAAAGCACATTCCTCAGTCTCCTCTGAATTCTCTTTTCAGAATTTTCTGTACTTTGTACCCCAGTGACCTCGGCCTTGTTTGTGCTGGATGTCTTCTGGGTCTGCTAGTTCCCCCAGGCAGAGCGGTTTTCATGCTAGCTTAGAGCGACACATCTCAGCTTTGGCATTCTGATGCCCAGGCTTCTGCTCCAGAGATTCCGGTTTTAACTTGTCTGAGGTGAAGACTGAGACTTAAGATTTTCCAACATCCCCTAAGTGATTCTTTCATACAGCCAAGGTTGAGAATCACCGGCTTGGAGCTTCAGGGGTTAATAGTGATTTCCTGTGTGGATCTTCAACTGTATGGCTCTGGCTTCACTGATGTAGAATAAATGTTCAAGAAGGCAGGGGAAAGATGTGCATTAAGACAGGCCAATTCAAAGAGCTATTGTGCATTCAAGGTCAACAATTCATTCGCTCCTTTGCTTTAACATTTATTGAGGGCAGCTGCTAGGATGGATTTAAAAAAAAAAAATGCGCCATAAAGTCCTGCCCTTAGGACTTAACCATCCCTGGATGCAGCCTTGTACCCTCCCTGGAACTCAGTTCTCCATATCCCCACCTCCCTTTTGTGCACAGCCAGCTCTAGTTCTTTAGTTGTGCCTAGTTAGTGTCTTAACTCCTCTCCAATTGGAAATGAGTGTGTGTGTGTGTATGTGTTCACACTTGTGTATGCTTGTGTTGTGCACTTGTGTACATGTGTTTGAAGAGGCCAGAGGTCCCCTTTAAGCATCTTTCTCAATCAGTCTCTACCTTATTGTTGTAGACAGGGTATGTCAATGAACCCGGAGCTTGCCAATTCCCATAGACAGCCTGGCCAGCAAGCACCAGGGATTCTCCTACGTCCGCCTGTCTCCTTACACAGGGATTACCAGAACGGGCTCCAACACCCGTCTATCTTATATGGACATCGTGGATAGAATTAGGTCCTTGTGCCTGCAAGCTAGGCACTTTACTGACTGAGCCATCTTTCCAGCTCCATTTGCGTATGATCTGACTGAACGAACATAATCCTGATGCCTGCAGTCTGGGTGTGCTGTACAGCACAACTGACTGGATCATGGCAGTTTTCTCTGCTAATAAAGTTCACTTTCTTACTGCAGTTATAAATACCATGCCACTTGCGTGTTTGAGGAGGCGTGCCATGTGGGAGGAAAGGCGGAGCTGGGGGCCCTTCCCGAACAGAAGCCTGGCACCTCACATACAGAGCTTTCATGGTAACCTCCAAAAAGCCTTGTCTTTCTTGTAGAAAGAATATACTCCATAGGGGCCTGATGAAAAAAATCCAAAATCCACATTCTCTCCCTCAGCTCTCGGAGATTCACAGCGATCAGCTTTCCTTTACCCAGAGGAAAACAGGTCCTGCAGTCTCTGAGGAAACTGGAACTGAATGAACTGGGAAGCACTGTGTGACAGCTAAGTGGACATTGGGAAGTCCAGCAGCAGAGACAGGGGTTGGCCAGTCCTGTAAACACTAGCCTTGCAAGTATGTTCATTCATTCTAGGATGTGCTGAGGTGTTGATGCAGCCTATGTAGAAACTGTAGGCTGATAAATCTGGCCTGTTCAGAGGAGAGGAGCTAATGGAGGTATTTTTCAAAGGAGCTTTAACTTTTTACTGAGTACAGTAACATTATAAATTACCAATTGGCTGACTGCAACCTTACCTTTTAGCCTGGAGCTTGAACTGCTTTCGGGCGACTGTACCTTGTGGCATGCATGGTGAATATTATACCAAATATTTCTTTAAAATGTGTAGCTAGCTATTTTGGTAACAAAAAATGTTTATCTGCAAAAGAAAATTATAATTATGGTGTGACACAGTGGTCAAAGGGAACTAACAGTTGAAGGGTAAAGCTGGATGGACCTAAGGCAATCCCAGTGGTCTGCTCCCCTGGATGGGGCTGTTTGAGGGTGCACATGCTGGGGTATCTCCTGCCAGTGTCCCATCATGACCCCCCACTGAGGTCCAGGAACCACCCTTCCTAAAGTTACTATCTCTGTCCCATTCCAGGTCAGTGCTCATGAGAAGATCTGAGACAAGAGGTAGAAACACAAAGAAAGACTCTTCCTCCGAGGACGGTTGTAGCTGTGTAGACAGCAGATAAGAGGTTCCAGAAGCTTCCTGGAGCAAACTTTAGGAACTGTACACGAGTATTTCTGTCTAAGATCTGTTGGGGTCGGCTTCTCTGACCTGTTCTCCCACATGCCTGTTCTCTCAGCAGCCTTGATGCCCCTGATTCTATGTTAACCCCTTCATACCGAGAATGCACAGGATGACTTTAGCATTCTATCCTGAACCTTTCATGTTTTGGTGCTTATAGGATGTAGTTTTGGCCAATAGGGGGTCAGGGGGGATGAGCTGGAGAAGACTCTGGAAAAGCCAGACCCTGTCTGCTTTTGATGCCTGGGACAGTTGTCATGATTCCCTGCCAGCCTGAAGAAGAGCCAGTAGACGAGTTGGAGGCAGAGCCAGGAATTGCCCAGAAAGAGGAGCCAGAGTCTTGAGGTGCCGGCACCCAGTGGGTTTCTAACTGGCGCAGGCTCATTCCTCAAGAAAGGGAGCATTTCAGGTGGTTTGCTCTTGGCCGCCAGGGTTCCTGGCGATACATCCTGTGGCGACTCACAGCAGTTTCACTCTCCAGGGAAATGAGTACCCAGAAAATCTCAAATATACTCCACACCATTGGGACAGTTATTTGAGTTACTACTTTGCATTGTAGATATGTCTACAATATTACTGTAATTTTTGTCATTTTCAACTCTAATTATACTTAAAAAAATTTTTTTTTAATTTTATTTATTTCTGTATGTGTATGACTGTACTGTCTGCGTGCAGGTTTGTGCACCCGTGTCATGCAATGCCGCGGAGGTCAGAAGAAGGTGTCGGATTCCCCTGGACCTGGAGTTCTCCTGGAATTGGAGTTTCAGACGGTTCTCAGCTGCCATGTGGGTGCTGGGGATCGAACTCAGGTCCTCTGTAAGAGCGGTCGGTGCTCTTAACCGCTAGGCCATCTCTCCAGCTCCTCTAATTATACTTTAAAATACATCCATGTTGATAAAACTTTGGTATAGTGCTGCTGTCTTGAATTTCTCCTTGTCTTATTGAAACCGGGCAGTTTTCACGTGGCATGGTAATGCATAATCATAGAAAATCACCATCCAAACTGAACTGGTACAAAGCAATCTTAATAACCAATAAGGAGGCACACACCATAATCCCAGTGAGCAGGAGACTGAGGCAGAAGGATTATAAGTTTAAGGCTAGCCTGGACTATATACCCAGACTCAGGCTCAAAAAAAAAAAATCAGTAAGAAAAAAACAACTATTCCCAAAAATATTTGGTAAAATATCAAAAAGTCTTTATCTTCATTGTGAATATACAGGGATACTTTTTTTTTTTTAAGTAAAGCTAGGGGCTGAAGAGATGGCACAGTGGTTAAGGGCACCAACTGCTCTTGCAGAGGACCGGGGTTCAATTCCCAGAACCTACATGGCAGCTGATAATTGTCTTTAACTCTAGTTCCAGGGAAATTGGACGCCCTCTTCTGACCTCCACAGCATTGCACAACACAGGTGCACCAACCTGCATGCAGACAGGACACTCATACACATAAAAAATAATAAATAAAAAAAGAAAAAAGTAAAGCTAATATTATTTAATAGGTTAGACTGAGAAGATTAGAAGCATGGACAAAGTATCTTATTTCTTCATGAAGAGTATTCCTTATGAAGAGTAGTTTGAGCAGTGCTTACCTCCAGAGCATCTTTCCTATGCCTCGATACATGTCATACCCATTCCAAGTTTGGATCCGACATTTTATTCTCTGTCAGTTTTACTTCTAGAAATATCCTGAGAATTTTTATCCATGTCACTCTGGAATATCATCCTTCCTATAAAACCAGCATTTTATATTGATAAATTTGCCTTTGCCTTTTGGATGCATACTTAAGGATTCTTAACTGGCAGCAATATAAACATTGTCACCACAGAAATATGAGAGAGAGAGAGAGAGAGAGAGAGAGAGAGAGAGAGAGAGAACACAGGACTCTGTGTTTTGGAGTAAGGTCTGAGGTGAAGTTTTGCCTTTAGAAGTGTATTTAGCTTACCAGCATTCATCGAATTCCTAGTACAAAGTAGTTTCTGGTTGTCAAGAAGAAAATGGGCTGGCGAGATGGCTCAGTACGTAAATACTTGCTGCCAAACCTGAGAACCTCCTTGGTCCCACATGGTGGAAGGAGAGAACGAATTCCCACAAGTTGTCCTCTGGCCTCCACATGTGCACCTTAGTGCAGGCTAGCATGCCTGCATGGACACATATGCACACAATATAAGTTAATAAAATATACTAAACAAATAAAAGAGTAAACTAAGACATAGTTAATTGTTCTCCAACAGAAAATAATCCTGTGAATAATTTGCATATTCTCCCCTTAGAGTAACTGGTAACTCTAGGTAAAATGAAGAACGTTATCTATCCCTGTAGAGTTGTGACTAATAAATAATATATGCAAAGCACCAGGCTCCTTGGTACCCCCTAAACAACTAGCAGAGGCCTCTGGTAGAAGTGTCTAGCTGTCCAACCCCCATCTACTCCTACTTCATTCTCATGCACTTACTCTCCTGTTGCTGGAGGTGTCACTGTGTTCAGGCTTCCTGGCAGCTATTTGTGGTCATGTGACCTAATTTTAGCCAGTGAGTTAAATCTAGTCCATTCACAATTGGGATTATTGAGGAAAAACTGTCTCCATTTTACCATAAGAGTTCTGAGATTACAGATGCGTGCTACCACATCCAGCCTTTTATGTGGGTTCTAGGGTTTGAACCCAGGTTTTCAGGCTTGAATTAGGAAGTGCTTTTTTTTTTTTTAATTAATTTTATTTATTTCTGTATGTGTATGAATGTACTGTCTGCATGCAAGTTTGTGCACCCGTGTCATGCAATGCCGCGGAGGTCAGAAGAGGGTGTCGGATTCCCCTGGAACTGGAGTTCTCCTGGAATTGGAGTTTCAGACGGCTCTCGGCCGCCATGTGGATGCTGGGGATCGAACCCGGGTCCTCTGCAAGAGCGGTCGGCGCTCTTAACCGCTAGGCCATTTTTCCAGCCCAGGAAGTGCTTTTTAACCTGCTGAGCCATCCCACCAACCACTGGAGTTCTTTTTTTTTTTTTTGGTCTTTTCGAGACAGGGTCTCCCTGTAGCCCCAGCTGACCTGGAACTCACTCTGTAGACCAGGGTGGCCTTGAACTCACAAAGATCCGCCTGCCTCTGCCTCCCAAGTGCTAGGATTAAAGGCGTGCGCCACCACGCCCGGCGGAGTTCTTTTATAAGAAAGGAAAAGACACGGGTGCACAGACTTGCATGCAGACAGTACATTCATACACATATGGAAATAAATAAAATTAAAAAAAAAAAAAAGGAAAGGAAAAGAATATCTCCTTTAAGCCACTGTTTTTAGGCCGCTACTGTTACTGATGGTCAAAATAATCAAAGTATAGGAACTACAGTTACTATCACATACAAAAACTTCCTGGTGGTCTCTAAATCACATATAGTCATGGGATTTAAAGAAACCATTATAGAAACTTTTGAGCTTGCTTCTGGAAAAATAAGATGATATGTCATGAAAATTCTTTCATTCTACTGAGTCTTGACTTCTTAAAATGCCAGTTTTCTTCCTGAGGTCTGCATTGTGCACCACAAAACTTCTGCATTGGTATTAGATTCTATTTTCCCTTCTGAGAAAAATAAAGGAGGGAACGATGTCATAGTTTTGCCTGCGGCTGAACAGTGAAGAAAATTGGTTTTGGTAGGTCACTGTCATACAGGCCAGCCAAACAATAGGGTTTTGTGGGTCAAGTGGCAGCAGCTTCCTGTTAAAAAGGACTTTTAGGCTATGTTCATATTCACAGAAAAAAGCCTTGAAATTGACTGGTGAGGTCTACTGTAGTTAAGGAAGCAGAGAGTAAGCGTGTGTGCACAGGTCATTCCCGGACTAGACTGGGGCTCTCTGTTCTTGGGCCAGAAAGCAAGTTTGCCAGCATATTAAAGTATTTGATTTCTCCAGGTTGGAGTTACACCAACCAAATTCAGAAGGCAATGATTTATAAACCAGAAAGCCAGTCTGGGGAGTTTACAGAATTAAGTGTTTGCCACATAAGCATGAAGGCCTGAGTTTGATCCACATAAGCATGAAGACCTGAGTTTGATCCTCAGAACCCCAATAAAAGTTAGATGTGTGAGCTGGAGAGATGGCTCTGTGGTTAACAGGGCTTGCTGCTCTTGCAGAGGACCTGAGTTCAGTTCCCAGCACCCACACTGGGTGGCTCTCAATCACCTGCAACTCCAGTTCCAGGGAATCTGATGCCTTCTTCTGGCTTCTCTGTGTACTGCACACTTGTGTGTGCATGTATGTCTATGGAATACATATATACATATATATATGTATATATATATTGTGTATGTATATTGTATATACATACACAATATATATGTATATTGTGTATACATACACAATATATATATATTGTGTATATATACATACACAATATATATACATATATGTATATATATATACATATATGTATATATATATTGTGTATGTATATATTGTATGTATATATACATATATATGTGTATATATGTATTATATATACATATATATCAACATATATATGTATATATACATATATATCAATATATATGTATATGTACATATATATATGTTGATATATATATATATGTTGATATATATATATGTTGATATATATACATATATATATATATATCAACCCTGAGGTTGTCCTCTGGCCTTCACATTCATGCACACACAGGTACACCTACCAACAGAGATGTACATGGGTACACACATACAAAACAAGATTAATAAATATATATATATATATATACCATAGACACACACATATGCATACATAGATAGATGATTGATAGATGATAGATAGATAGATAAATAGATATAGAGTTATTGGTTTTTTTTGTTGTTCTTGTTTTGTCTTTTCAAGACGGGATCTCCCTGTAGCCCCAGCTGTCCTGGAACTTGCTATGTAGACCAGGTTGGCCTTGAACTGATAGAGATCTGCCTGCCTCTGCCTCCCAAGTGCTAAGATTAAAAGCGTGTGCCTCCACTCCCGGCTTGATAGATAGACTTTTTTTTTTTCTGTATGTGTATCAATGTACTGTCTGCATGCAGGTGTGTGTACCCGTGTCGTGCAATGCCTCGGAGGTCAGAAGAAGGTGTCGGATTCCCCTGGAACTGGAGTTCTCCTGGAATTGGAGTTTCGGACGGTTCTCGGCCACCACGTTGTTGCTGGGGATCGAACCCAGGTCCTCTGTAAGAGCGGTCGGCTCTCTTAACCACTAGTCCATCTCTCCAGCCCCCAATAGATAGACTTTTTAAAAGCCAGTGGCTGTGCACTCCTGTTGCCCTAGCACTGGGGAGGCCAAGACAGGTAGAACCCTGGGGCTTGCTGGCCAGCCATCCTATCCTACTTGGGAGAGTTCCAGGCCAATGAGGAAAAAAAAAAGGTGGACACTGCCTGAGGAACAACACCTGAGGTTGTCCTATGGCCTTCACATGCATGCACACACAGGTACATCCACCAACACGGATGTACATTGGTACACACATACAAAATAAGATTAATAAATGTAAATCAGAGAGCCAGTTTATTGATCTAACTTATGAACAAAAACATGACTCTGTGTGTGTGTGTGTGTGTGTGTGTGTGTGTGTGTGTGTGTGTGTGTGACCTGGGAAGCTGTGTGGCATAAGGAGGAAATGCATTTGGAGTCCACAGTTCTGCTTTTGTGTTGTCTCCATGCAATGACAGTGACTGGAGTGACAGCTCCTTTGCTTCTCAGACCTCAGCAGGGGAAAGAACACATCCTGATCAAATACCAATGTCCGAAATCTCAAGGTGGGGGAGTGAGAAGGGCTCTTGTTGGTACAGACTGTTACAGGTTCCAGATTTTACCAATCAGTACATTTCCCCTCAATAGAAAAGTACATTTCTCTTGACTTGAACTGAAAGGCTGTTCTGTGGGGACAGGGATATAAAAGATGTTTGCTATGTGGGTTTGATAGCTTGCATTATTGAGTTACCTTCACAGTACAAACCAAGTGACACAGGACTGATAAATGGTGATTTGTTGTTCCAGATCCTATTTCCTTGCTGAGAACTGGAAGATAGCTCGCAGCAACTTTTTTCTCCTGACCACCCTCCATTTTATATATGCCTTACAGAGCAGCAATTTTTTTTTTTTATCTTTTCGAGACAGGGTCTCCTTGTAGTCCCAGCTGTCCTGGAACTCACTCTGTAGACAGGCTGGCCTTGAACTCACAAAGATCTGCCTGCCTGTGCCTCCCAAGTGCTAGGATTAAAGGTGTGCGCCACCACGCCCGGCCAAGGAGTAGTATTAATAGAAAGCAAATGCAAGTCATGACTGAACTGCATGGGTTAAAATGTTCTAGAAGCCTCATAAGAAAAGGGACACAACTGTATCTCACAGTTTTAGCATCTACTATACATCATTCTGCTCACTCTCACTCTCAGGGAGCATCTTTTATATTCAGACTGTGGTCTTGGGTCTCCCTGGCTGAGGACTAGTTTCTCAGGAAGGATGCTGAGGACTAGTTTCTCAGGAAGGATGCTGAGGACTAGTATCTCAGGAAGGATGCTGAGGACTAGTATCTCAGGAAGGATGCTGAGGACTAGTATCTCAGGAAGGATACTGAGGACTTGTATCTCAAGAAAGATGCCGGAGGCCTGGTGCCCACAAGCCTTAGAGTTCTGTAGTCTGCCCTGATTCCTGGGTGGTAGACGGCAGCTGCCCAGCCTGGCATTTCCAGCTCTCTTTGTGGAGCACAGCTTCCTCCACAGCTACTGCTCTGTCAGGCCATTGGCCAAGCCTTACTATTTCTACCTTAGATTCTCTCAAAATTTGCCCTGTAATCATCAAAAACGTTAAATGTGGATAAAAGAATAGACTTCTTCATTGGAACGTCTTTAAACTGCATGCACAGAACCCTTACTCATTTTCTCTAAACCAGTGGTTCTCAAACTTAAGCAACCATCAACATCACTAGAGGGCTTATTAAAATGTAGGCTACTGGGCCTCCTCTGGAGTTGGATCCAGTTAGGTCTGGGGTACAGCTCAAGCATTTGCATTAACCCTTCCCAGGCCATGGTGCTGCTGCTCGTCCGGGGATCATACCTGGAGATCCACTGGCACATGATAATCATGTGATGTAGAAAGGAGGTCACAGGAATAGGAAAAGGAAGGGCTGTCATATACTAAAAGCCATTAGGTTACATCTTTCTTCTCAGGCCAAACCCAATTCTGTTGTTGCTTTTCCCCCAGCGGCAGCATTTTAGCATGCTCTAGTATGCCCTTTCTATATTGTGCTGAGTGCAGAACAACCACACTCTTCCTCTATCCTTTCGAAATCCTTTAAAAGATATGGAGCCCTAGCCAGGTGTGGTGGCGCACGCCTTTAATCCTAGCACTTGGGAGGCAGAGGCAGGCGGATCTTTGTGAGTTCAAGGCCAGCCTGTCTACAGAGTGAGTGCCAGGACAGCTGGGACTACAGGGAGACCCTGTCTCGAAAAGACCAAAAAAAAAAAAAAAAAGATATGGAGCCCTCTGTTATTCCATGGCGATATTAGTTTATTTTGCTTTTGTAATAATGAAATACTGGGGGGAAGGTCGCTGGGTCTCATAGTTCTGGAAGTTCAAGAGTGTAACCCAGAGTCTGGCAAGGGTCCCCAAGGCTATGTCTCAACATGGATGAGAAGCAGGAAGGGAACCAGCCTTGTGTGGTAAGGGCCCAACTTTCCAGCACTCAAACCTCCAGGGGACATGCTTCTGTGACATAGGGTGGTGACAGCAGCAGCTTCACTCTCCCACCAGCATCTCTAATAGTAGTCACTCATCACACACACACACACACACACACACACACACACACAGAATGTTGCTGGATGTGATAGTGTATGCTTGTAATTTCAGCCCCTTGGGAGGCTGAAATAGAATCCTGAGTTTGAAGCCCAGCCTAGACTTACAGAAAGAATATACCTAAAAAAAAATACTTTAAGCTATTTCATTCTACACATTTGGAAGAGAAGGAGACCTTGAACACATTTATTAAGCTTAAGAGACAACAATGACACTGGAAATTATTAAAAAATCAAACAAAACAACAAAAGCACTTGGTCCTCTGAGAACTCATTATAATTTTATAACACACAGGTAAAAATGTTCATCATGATTTTGCAGATGTGATTTCCAATCAATAGAGACTTTATTACTCAAACCAATGGGCTTAAGGCGTGATACAATAAATGAACCAGACCTTTTACAATGCTGATCCCAGAGACCTTCCTCTTGATTTTAACTTTACATTTTTGGAAATTTCAAGTATATAAAAATGTAAAGGGGATGGTATGAATATTAATGAACAAATCATTCAGATTTATCAATTACTAACTCATGGGGAATTTGTTTCAGATATAACTTAATTTACTTTACCAATCCATGTATTTTGAAACAGTTCTCAATGAAATAGCCTTTTATCCATAAATATTTCAGTGTGTGTTTCTATCATAGACTTTTTTTTTTTTTTTTTGGTATTTTTGAGACAGAGTCTCCCTTTAGTCCCAGCTGGCCTGGAGCTTGCTCTGTAGACCAGGCTTGCCTTGAACTCACAGAGATCCACCTGGCTCTGCCTCTGCTGGGATTAAAGGCATGCGCCACCACTCCCGGCTCTACCATAGACTTTTTAAAAGCACAAGCATACTGTTATCATATTTAAATAATAATTCTTAGTGCCACCAAATCTCTGACAAGTTTTAAATTTTCCCCATTGTCCTTTAAGTGTTTTTAGTTTATTTATTCAAATTGGAATACAAATAGGATCATAAACTGCAAGTGGCTGATAGTCCCTTAAGGTCCTCCTTTAAATCATTAGGCTTTCTTTTTATTCCTTTTCATTTCCTATAAATTTTATTTGTAGAAAAAAAAAAAACTGGGTTGAGCTAAGCTTAGTGGCACATGCCTGTAACCCCAGCAGTTAAGAGGCTGAAGCAGGAGAATTGTGAGTTTGAGGTCAGCCTGAGCTACACAAGGAGATGGTCTTAAAACAAAAACAAGGGGCTAGGGAGTTTGCTGCACAAGCCTGAGGATGGAGCAGCAACTTTTTTTTAATTTTTAAAATTTATTCTTGTATGTGTATGAATGTACTGTCTGTATGTTGGTTTGTGCACCCGTGTCGTGCAATGTCGCAGAGGTCAGAAGAGGGTGTCGGATTCCCCTGGAACTGGAGTTAAAGATAGTTTTCAGCCACCATGTGGGTGCTGGTGATCGAACCCGGGTCCTCTGCAAGAGCAGTCGGCGCCCTTAACTGCTAGGCCATCTCTCCAGCCCCGGAGCAGCAAATTTTGCTCAGCAACTTGTTTGTGAGCCCAGTGCTGGGGCAGTGGAGAGCAGTGGCCTCTAGAGCTCACTGTCAGTAGGCCCAGGTTTAGTGAGAGATCCTGTCCCAAAAATACAAGGTGGAGCGCCATCGAGGAAGACACGTAACATTGACTTCTGGCCTCCACATGCACCTGCATGCCTTCCTGCACCCCCCATACCCCTTGATTGTTTTCTTAGAGTCTCCTATAGTCTGGAGCTTGCAGATTATATTCATGTTATCCATTACCCAGTTCCCTCCCTTCCCCTCTAGAAAATAATTTCTTTTAAAATTTCCATATTTTGCCGGGCGTGGGGGCACACGCCCTTAATCCTAGCACTTGGGAGGCAGAGGCAGGCGGATCTTCGTGAGTTCAAGGCCAGCCTGGTCTACAAAGTGAGTTCCAGGACAGCTGGGGCTACAGGGAGACCCTGTCTTGAAAAGACCATAAATAAATAAATAAATAAATAAATAAATAAATAAATAAAATAAAATTTCCATATTTTATCCTTTCATGAAAACAATAACATATACCATACTTGCATTCAACCTCACTTCATATCTTGATGATTACTTGTGGCAGTTTATAGAAATATTCCTCCTTTTTTATGGTTGCAAGTGGACAGCACCTGAGGAGTGATAGTCAAGACTGTCCTCTTGCTCCACATTTGTGTGCGTACACATGTGCTCCACCCCAGTTTGTTTGTTATTATACACAATGCTACACGGAGTAGCCAATATATTCATTTCTTTCTGCCAGGGTGTCCTTGGAATGGATTCCTAGAAGGGAAACTATTGGAACAAAGAACAGTTGCTTCTGTGATTGTGCCACAAGTTACAGAAGCTTTGTTTTTCAACTGCACTGTATTTGTAGACATTTTGTCTTACAAACAATCTTGAAACAGATCCTTTCTCAGCTACCTAGGGCTATAAAACAAATCACCCTGAAGTAGTGGCTTAAAACAAATAAAATATTTCCCAGACTTGTACAGTTTACATGAGAGTCTTCAGGGGTAGCTTGTTGGGGCATGCTGGCTGGGCCAGAGCATCTAAGATGGCTTTATTTATATTTCATGCATTACCTACAACAGCTGGAACAGAACACAACTAACTAGGCTTCTCTTTTTCTTTCTTTCTTTTTTTTTTTGGTCTTTTTGAGACAGGGTCTCCCTGTAGCCCCAGCTGGCCTGAAACTCACTCTGTAGACCAGGCTGGCCTTGAACTCACAGAGATCCGCCTGCCTCTGCCTCCCAAGTGCTAGGATTAAAGGCATGGGCCACCACACCCGGCTAGGCTTCTCTTTTTCATATCTTTTACATTCCAAGATTCCTAACCATGGTGCTTATATCCCAAGAAAGCAAAATCAGAAGTTCCAAGGTCTTTTAAGGTGAAGTCTGATTGAGTTCAATCCCTGGAACCCACATGAAGGAGATAACTAACTCCTGCAAGTTGTCCTTTGACTTCTCCCTGCATGCTATGGCATGCTATGCCCCCCACCCCCACCCCAGTGCATATATGCATGCAAAATAAATGACTATAATTAAAAAAATAGTCACAAGTCCATTCAGATTCAAGGGGAAGGACAACAGACTCAATAGAAATTAAATAAATTGATGGCCTTTTGGAGATAATCTTCCATAGATTCCAATGACTTATATGTATTAGAGAGGTTATAAATACATACCATGTTCTCATTAAGTCCAGCAGAAGCAGAACTTTTGGAAAGAGCACATAAAAACATTGAGATAAGAAGCAACTCTTCACATGGTAGTCTTAGTGGCAAAGCTCAAAGAGGCCAAAAGTGGAGGTTACTTCTACCAAGGAAGAGGAAGAAAGCCTTGCTTTGAGATGGGGCAGTGAACTCCATCACCTAAAGACATTTTTCCCTGAAAAAACTCTTCTTTTATTTCCCTGTCAATTAATTGTACCGTTTACCGCCAAGTTCCTTAGGACGAACCACAGAGACTTTCTTGACTTTCTCTTTCCCCAACTCCTCATCAAGCTCATCAGCTAATACTGTTAGTTTATCTTCAGAATACATCTCAAATTCCACTACTTTTGAGTACTTCTTCTCTTGTACCAAGCCATTACCTCTCTCCTTCTGACAGACCTCAGGCTTCCTTTCATACTATCCCCCCCATCTATTCCCACCCAACTGCTAGAGTCAGAGTCAAATTGGATCTTCTTTTGGTTTTGTTGTTGTTTGTTTTTAAAACAGGATCTGACTGTGTAGCTCAGTCTTGCCTGGAACTCACCATCTTCTAGACTCTACCTTCCTAATCTATCAATAGCTATTTATCCTGTTTGCTAATTCAAGAATGTTGCCTCAAGGAGAGACAGGGGCTTCAGGAGTTCAAGGCCAGCCACACTGGAGAATGAGTCTGAAGCTAGCCCAGGCCATATGAGATCCTCTCTCAAAAAAACAAACAAGTAGAAAAAGACTGTCTTGGGCTCCAGGAGTTTAGTGAAAAAAAAAAAAAAAAACATAACAGACAATGCCACAGTTCTTATGGAATTTTCAGAATGGGGAATTTCAGAACGTGATAAGGAACAGAAAGATATATAAGAATGTCCTGCCCTTCTGGAAGTTACAAGGTTACTCAAAGTGGGGAGTGATAAGCGACCATGACCTAGCTAGAACCAGAGAGAAAGGAAAGACAAATAGAACTTTATATAAGGAGAGGGAAGCACGCACAGATTAGCATGTCCACTCTGCACAAGTTTTGACTACATGGTGAAGAACAGCTGCAAAGCAGCAGAGAATACTGAATTACAGAGGAGAAAGAGGAACCACAGAAGAGAGGCAGATCAGAGAACAGGGCCTTTCCCTGTGTGCACAGACCCAGGTCTAATTCCCAGCACCCACATGGCAACTAACTGTCTATAACTCTAGTTCTAAAGGGGAGTTGTCATCTTCTGACCTCTGCAGGCTTTGTACAACACGGGTACACTTACATACATGCAGGTAATATACTCATACACAGCTGGGCGTGGTGGCACATGCCTTTAATCCTAGCATTTGAGAGGTAGAGGCAGGCGAATATTTGTGAGTTCAAGGCCAGCCTGGTCTACAGAGTGAGTTCCAGGACATCTGGGCTACAAGGAGACCCTGTCTCAAACCGCCCCCTGGGGGGCGGTTTGAGACAGGGAATATATATATATATTCATACACATAAAAATTTTAAAACATTTAAAAAACAAAACAAAGCGAACTCTTCCTGTTCTTTCCCTGAACCCTGGCAAATGAAAGAAACCTGGTTAATAAACTATCACACTTGGAGCAAGCCAGTAAGCAGCACTCCTCCATGGCCTGTGCCTCAGCTCCTGCCTCCAGGTTCCTGTCCTGAGTTCCTGCCTTGGTCTCCCTGAGTGATGAACTATGACCCAGGAGATAGGATAGTAGAAAATGAGAAAATCAATGCAGAAAAGTCATCAAAACAGAAGGTGGATCTACAATCACTGCCAACTCGTGCCTACCTGGATCAGACAATTGTACCCATCTCGGTACAGGGACTAGCTGTCCTTGCAAAAGAAAGACCACCAAATCCCATTGAATTTCTAGCATCTTATCTTTTAATAAACTATCAGACTCATACTGACTGCTTAAACTTGTGATCACAATTACAGGAGCGCCTTTGTCAGTATCTCTACATTTTCTGTCCACCCTCTTACTCTTCTAGATAGTGGTTTTCCCATTCAGTGTGACACCCTCAATGCTCACTCCTCATCCTCACCTGACACTCTCAGCTATTCATTCAACCAAGGAAAAAAATTAAGCAAAAAAAAAAAGCTATCACCATCTTTTCTAATAATATATCCTCCTTATCCCCCAATATTGGTCCACCCCTTTAAGAATGAGGTGCCTATGCTCTAGATACAACTGAACACTGTTGAGAGACAATTCTCCATGTGTCAACATTCCTTTTGTTCTGGGTATTTATATCATGAACATCCTTGGAACAGAGAGACAGTGTCTCCCTCTGAAACTTAAGATCAGGGATGCTTACCCTCCGGGATCATAACAGAAAGTTTCTCTCCAGAGCAAAGGACAGCATCTCTATTGCCCAACACAGCAGACTCAGGCTCCCCAAATTCCTCACTTGTAAGGTAACCACTGTGTGCACGGGTGTCACCTGGCCTTCACAGGGCTCTGGGGACAAAGCATGTCCTCTGTTTCTTCTGACCCAGGAATCTCATGTTTGCTGAGCATCCAGAAAATGATGGCAGGCTCTCTTGTTAGCTTGAAAGGAGGGTGAAATCTCAGGCCCTCCGGAGTTCTCCCAGGACTTCGCTTCTGAAAAGCATCTCACCTGCAGCAAGCATCACAAGGACTTTGCTCCCGTGGGAATTCACTTTCCTTTTGCATGGCCAATTTCGGTCTCTCACATAGCTCTACCTATGATGTACTATCTCCCATCATAAAAGGCAAAACCAACCCCTCTTAGGCCTCTCATTCTCCTCCATCTACTGCCCATTTCACCAATGTCCTTTAAAGTAAAGACTCCTTGGATGAGTTCCCTATTTTCCTTTTGTCCAGTTCATTCTCATTCTCTCCTAGAGTGTTTCACTTTTCTTCTTGTGGCTCTAGAAGTTGAACTCAGGGCCTGTGCATGCTCAGCAAGCACTTTTACCACTGAGTTACATTCCCAGGACTTTTTCCTTTTTCATTGACAGTAGTTCGCCCACTGAACATTTTGTCCTTTCCTAATTTTTTTTATTCCCCCTTCATTTTTTTTTTTTTTTTTTTTTTTTTTTTGAACAAGGGAACTCTCTTCTATGGCACAAGGTGATCTCGCTGGCCCCCAAGCCTCCCAGACGCTGGGATTGTAGGCCTGCACGCCATGGAGACCCAGTCATGACCGTTTTAGTTTTAGTTCCTCTTATTCCATACATCTCCTTTGCTGACTCTTATGAGATCATATGCTTTTTCCTTTTATTTCAATAATATAATAAGTTGGCTTTGCGGTGTTAAATTAACCTTGCTTTCCTTGAATGAATCCTACTTGGTTGTAGAAAACAAATATTGCTGGTCTCAGTTTGACAGCATTTTGTGGAAGCTCTTTGCATCTTTCCTCATGAGACGTATTGGCCTCTAGTTATCTTGTCACATTCTCTGGCTTTGATATCAGGGTAACAGCAGCCAAAGAAAGCAAGTCAGAAAATAGTTTCTTCGTTCTTCTTTTTTCAAAGTTTGTTTGGATTATTTTTTTTTTTTTATTTTTTTTACATAATTTCTTTGATTATTTTATTTATTCTGTATGTGGAGGAAATGTACTTCTGCATGCCGGGTTTGTGCACCCATGTTGTGCAATGCTGCGGAGGTCAGAAGAGGGTGTCGGATTCCCCTGGAACTGGAGTTCTCCTGGAATTGGAGTTTCAGACGGTTCTCGGCCGCCATGTGGGTGCTGGGGATCGAACCCAGGTCCTCTGTAAGAGCGGTCAGTGCTCTTAACTGCTAGGCCATCTCTCCAGCCCGGATTATTATTTCTTTAAAATGTTTTGATGTAGCTAGTCATGGTGGCTCATGCCTTTAATCCTAGCACTTGGGAGGCAGAGGCAGGCAGATCTTTGTGAGTTCAAGGCCAGCCTGGTCTACAGAGCGAATTCCAGGATAGCTAGGGCTACAGGGAGAACCTGTCTTGAAAAGATTTTTAAAAAATATTTTAATGTATTTATTTTTATGTTGTGTATTAATATTTGGCCTGTATGTATGTAAATACACCACATGTGCATCACCCACAGAGGCCAGAAGAAGACATTGGGTTCCCTGGAACTGGAATTACAAATGGTTGTTAGCCAGAATGTGGGTGCTGGGAACTGAACCTGGATCTTCTGCAAGAGCAACCAGTCTTCTTAACTGCTGAGTCATCTCTCTAGGCCCCTGAGATGTGTTTTTAAGTTTCTAAATACTTGGTGGTTTTTCCAGCTTTCTTTCGATTGCAATCAGAGAATGTGCCAATTTTCTTTTATTTTATTGGGACTTATTTTGGGATCTGCCATATGGTCTGTCCTGGAAAATGTTCTGTGTACACTTGAAAAGATGTGTTAAGCTTTTGGTGATGTGTTCTATAAATATCAGTCCATAGTGTCATCAGTCTAGTCTTCCACAATTGTTGGCTCAGTTATTGAGAATGTAGTGTTGAAATTACACCTTTTAAAAATAAAATTTTATTTTTTCGTATTTAAAGTCTTCGAGATGATACTAAGAGAAACATCTATACAATAAAATATAATGAAGCAAATTAACAATCCATCATCTAACATAGCTACCTTTTTGTGGCAAGAGCAGCTACAATCTACTCATTTAGCAAAAGTTCTGAATACAGTGCATTTTTATTAACTACAATGCATTCAACTTGTAGACATAGTCATCTACACATCTGCTATTTTGTACGTATTACTTCTCCATTTCTCCTCTATTACACCTTAAATAAGCACTGTTTTATTTTCTATAGCTACATTTTGGCTGTTTTTTTTCCATTTTGTATATATATATTTTTTAATTATTTATTTTTCTATGTGTATGAATGTACTGTCTGCATGTAGGTTCATACACCTGTGTCATGCAATGCCGCGGAGGTCAGAAGAGGGTGTCGGATTCCCCCGGAACTGGAGTTAAAGACAGTTCTCAGCTGCCATGTGGGTGCCGGGGATCGAAACTGGGTCCTCTGCAAGAGCAGTTGGCGCTCTTAACTGCTAAACCATCTCTCCAGCCCCTCATTTTGTATATTTTGTAGACTCCACATGAAGGTAAATTTTTTCTGTGTCTGACTTATTTGTCTCAGCATGATGTTCCTCATGTTCATCCACTGCAAATGACAGGATCTTTCCTTTTAAAAGACTGACTAATATTCCCATGTGTATATATGTGTGTGTGTGTGTGTGTGTGTGTGTGTATGCGTGCACACACACCCACCTTTATGCATCTCTTTATCCATTTTCCTAACAATGGGCGTACAGACTCTTTCTATTTGTTAACTAAGATGAATAATGCTGTAATGAACATCATAACTTTACTAGTCTGGGTCATATTTCACTCTATTTAAAATTTTCAAGACTCATCCTACTGCAGAGATACATGCACATCCATGTTTATTGCAGCTCTCTTCACAATAGTGAAAAGCTGGAACCAAGTGCCCCTCAACCAATGAGTGGATAGAGAAAATGTGGTACATCTCCACAATGGAGTTCTATGCAGCAGTAAAGAAAGATGACATCATGAACTTTGCAGGTAAATGGATGGAATTAGAAGCTATTATGCTAAGTGAAGTAGCACAGTCCCAAGAAAGCAAATGACGAATAGTATCCTTCATTTGTGGATGCTAGCACCAAATCCCTAGTTGTAAGGCAAACTGAGCAACGTTAATGTTATATTTCTTTTTTATCTGAAAGCAACTGTGCTCTTATAATGTGAATCCCTTAACAGGCTCTAAAATTAACCTACCACTTATTTTCAGACTTTGTAATTTTGGTATATAGGTATAGGGTATGTATGCATATTTTAGAGTAATATAAAATTAAAATGGAAAAAAATATATTCATGGGCTGGAGAGATTGCTCAGTGGTTAAGAACACTGGCTGCTCTTGCAGAGGACCTGGGCTCAGTTCCCAGCACCCACATGATAGCTAACAACCATACACAACTCCAGTTCCAGGGAATCTGACACCCTCTTCTGACTTCTGTGGGCATTGCACAACATGGATGCATTTACATTCATGTAGGCAAAATATTCATATACATTAAATAAATAAACAAATGATAAATATCTTAATTTAAGTTCATAACAAATAAAAACAAATTAAAAATCATTTTATAAAAGAAAACAATAAAAATTTCCAAGAACCTCTGTAATTTCTTCCATAGTGGCTGTACCAATTTACAGGCCCATAAACAGTTTGCAAGGATTCCCTTTTCCCCACAACTCTGCCGCACTTCACTCCTCATTGTTTTTTTCATAACAGCTGTCCTTGTAGGTGTCTCACCATTTTGATTTTTGTGTCTCTGACAATTAGTTATTTCGAGCATATTTTCACACACCTATTGACCATTTTTATGTCTTCTTTGGATAAGTGTCTATTTAGATTCCTGGACAGTGTGTGTGCACGTGTGTGAGTGTGTGTGTGTGTGTGTGTGTGTGTGCGTGTGTACACATTTGTGAGTAGATATGTACCTGTGTGCACATGCATGTGGAAGCCACAGATTGACAGGTGCCTTCTTCAATCACTCCCCTCCTTGTTTCTTGAGATAGGGTCCCTCACCAAACCCAGAGCTCACTGACTTAGATTGACTGGCAAATGAACCTCAGGCTATCCCCCCAGCCTCCTTGCTCATTAAAAAAAAAAAAAATCCAGTTATCCCAGGTGTGGTGGCACACATCTTTAATCCCAGGACTCAGGAGGCAGAGGCAGGTGGATCTCTGTGAGTTCAGGCCAGCCCTATCTACGAAGTGAGTTCCTAGCCAGCTGGGGCTACAGGGAGACAGTGTCTCAAAAAAAAAAAAAAATCCAGTTATATGTTTTCTTGGTACTGTATTGTATGAATTCTTTAAAATTTTTAGATATTTGCCCCTTATCAGATACATGGTTTGTATATTTTTTCAGTCTATAGGTTATCTTTTTATTGATTGCTTTCTTTACCATGAACAGACTTTTCAGTTTGGAAGAGTTCCACTTATTTTTCCTTTTGTAGACTGAATTTTTGGGGGTAGCCAAAAATCATATCCAGGGGAAATGTTAAATAGCTTTGCTTGTTTTCTTCTAACAGTTTTACAGTTTCAAGCATTGTGTCCATTTTTCGTTGATTTTTGTATATGGTCAATGTCCTAGTTTGTCTTTCCATTGCTGTGACAAAACACTCTTGACCGACACCAACTTGGGGAGGAAAGGGTTTATTCAGCTTACATCTACTGGTTCACAGTTCATCACTCAGGTAGCACAAGGCAGGAACTCAGGGCAGGACCCTGGAGGCAGGAGCTGAAGCACAGGCCATGGAGCAATGCTGTCCGCTGTCTTGCTCCCCCACTGGCTTGCTCTCTACTGGCTTGCTCTCTAGCTCATGCCCAGCCTGCCTTCTTATACTGTCACTGCTCAACAATCAAGACAAAACACCACAGATGTGGCCGCACAGGCCAATCCAATGGAGGGCCAATTCCCGCAACCGGAGATCTCCGCTCAACCCAGGTGTGTCAAGTTGACAGAAAAAACAAAGTGCTATCCAGCACAATTGACCCCTAGTCAACTTGACACACAAACGCTCACTATTAAACCACCTTTCCAGGTCTTATCCCCAAAGTAATGATGTTAAATTTAATCACAACCTAAGACAGGACAAACTTAAAAGCCCCACAATCCTCAAAAAGTCAAACATTTAAAAGTTCACAATCCATTAAAACTCTCTTAACTGTGGGCTGGGCGGTAAAAATCCAAACAAGTACTGACTACTGGGTCTTATTTCAAGGGAAGAATCAGGCACGCTCAAACAAAACCTAAGTCACAAGTAGCTCAAGGCTGGAACACCTGGGATATTCACGCGCAAGATCTTCTGGCTCCAAAGGGTCTCAGCAACTCCCCCTCTCCAACTCAGCCATCCATGGCACACTCACTCGGCAGGCCCAGGCACGACTCCATTACACACCTGCTGTGGCTCTTGGTGGTCGTCCCAGTGTACCGGCATCTCCAAAAAGCTGGGGTCGCTACTGAAACTGAGGCAGCACCTTCACCAAGGGTCTCTTTTGACCTCTCCTGGTGCAAAGCATCAGCTTCTCTCCATGACCCCTGGCAATCCGGTGGGGGTTTTCACAGCAACCGAGTGGCACTTCCACCAATGGTCTTTCCTGACCTCTCACAGTGCCGAGCTTCGGCTGCTCTCTGTGACCCCCCTAATTTCAACAACAGCGGAACCATATAGGAGACTCTTACACGTTACCGAGTCCTGCTTCTGGCTCGAGATGGAGGCTCAGCCCTTTCTGGGTCACGCTTCTGTGTGCTGACGCTTGAAGATATTCTCGCCGCAGAAAATTTCACCTCAGTGATGCTGGTCGCTTGTTAGCTTAGGCAGCTGATTTTTCAGCTCCAGCTAGCCAGCATCAATTGCCCCAGTACAACAAAGATTTCTCATCAGGTTCTGGTCTCTTGTTACTTGACCAGCTGATTCTCAGGCCCAGCTGACCAGACCCACAGATTACACAGTCCTGATGATCTCTGCGCCCCTTTGAAACTAGAAACTTCACAAGCCAGGCCTCCATCTTCTACAACGCCTTCAGCAAAAAACTGCTCCAAGCTCCACAGCACAATCTTTAGACATTCAATGATCTTCACAGCCCAAATTTCCAAACACTTCCACAATCCTGCCCAAAACACCAAGGTCAGGGTCTGTCACAAAGGGGCAATACGGCGCCACTCGTCTGGGACCCAGTTTTTGTTCTAGTTTGTTTTCATTGGCTGTGACAAAACACTCGTGACCGACACCACTTGGGGAGGAAAAGGGTTTATTCAGCTTACATCTACTGGTTCACAGTTCATTGCACTCAGGTAGCAAAGGCAGGAACTCAGGGCAGGACCCTGGAGGCAGGAGCTGAAGCACAGGCCATGGAGCAATGCTGTCCGCTGTCTTGCTCCCCCACTGGGCTTGCTCTCATACTGGCTTGCTCTCTAATGGCTTGCTCTCTGGCTCTCATGGTCCCAGCCTGTGCCTTCTTATGACTGTCACTGCTCAACAATCAAGAAATACACCACAGATGTGGCCACAGGCCAATCAATGGAGCCAATTCCGCCAAGCGCGAGGCTCCCTCAACCAGGTGTGTCAAAGTTGACACGCAAAGCGTCCAGCACAGTCAAAAATAAGGGTCCAATTCCATTTATCTGATTATGGAAATATAATTTTTTTCAGTATCATTTGTTGAAAAAAATTATATTTTTCCAATGTGTTTTGGTACCTTTGTTGTTTAAAAAGTAATTCATATGGGGCTGGAGAGGTGGGCTAAACAGGCAGTTAAGAGCACTGACTGCTCTTGCAGAAGACCTGTGGTTTGATTCCGCAGCACCCACATGACAGTTAAGAACC
>VZQC01010550.1:3651966-3717630 GCA_009823505.1 Rhizomys pruinosus | reverse complement strand
AAGCCTTTATTTTTGTAAGGGTTTATTGCCTGCCTACACTCCTTTGTACATTGTTCAAATACCAATTGTTTAACAAGTGGCATGGCAGTGTCAGGGTCACCAAATACTTTTCCTGCTGCCTCCACCATTCTTGCCACAAAATCAGAAAATGGCTCTGTTGGTCCTTGTATTATTTTGGTCAAATTTCCGGTGACTTCCCCTCAGTTGGGCAATTTTTTCCATGCCCTGGTTCCCATATCATTAATCTGATTGTATACTTGGGCAGGATAATTAATTTGTTGATTAGCGAAGCATCCTAAAACCATTAACATATCCACATCCCAGGCGGGCTGGTTGTTGGCCTGGTTTTGCGCGGCCTGATCATAGGCCAACTCTAGACACATAGCTTTCCAATCTAGGTATTTCCCCGGCGACAAACAGGCTCAGGCTAAATTTTGCCAATCCCAGGGGTCATGCAATACCTGTGGAGATTCTCTACCTGTGAAATCACGTAAGCGGCAGTCACTCCATATGAGCGCACACTTTCCGCTATATTTTTTATGATTTTAAAATCGAGTGGCTCATGATAACGGTTATTGTCCTGTTGGTTTTGGAAGACTGGAAAACACAGGGCTGGATTTTGAGTGGCTACCTCCCTCCAGCACTCCGGATGAAACAAAGTGCCAGGTACCGCAAAAGGCGGAGGGGGTCCCGGGGCTGTCAGCAGTAGCGGAGGTCCCGGGGCTGCCGGCTGTATGCTTACCTTCACTTGCTCCATGCTTTCTACCAAACTCTCCAACTCATCAGCCGACATGTCCTGCTCTTCATCCTCAACCCCCTTAGGTGGCACCTGTTTCTCTTTTAGCTGCTGTAGAAGTTCTTCCCCTTTTTTTATTTCTACTGTGCAGCTCCCTTCATCGCCCAAGCAATTTCCTATTAATATCCAATCGGAACTTCACCTCTCTGCAGAATTCCTTGTTCCTCAGCAAACATTAGGTCCCTCCCTAACTTTTCCCAACTAGATATTGTAAGGCATCCCGTCACTGGGAACCATGGAGCGACCTGATCCACCGCAGCCAAAAATCTGTCTAGAGTTTCTCTCCTCAGCTCAATTCCTTTTGCCCTCAATAAAGCCTTAAGGGCGTGGTGCACCGTCAGAGCAGATGTTGTGTTTCCCATAGTGCTAGCTAGAGCCTGTCCCGGAACCGGGAGCTTTATCGTCTCACTCTGAGAAACCTTTAGTCCCCTTTTCCGGGGAGCTTTATTGTCTCACTCCGAGAACCTTAATTGTCCCCTTTCCCGGGGAGCTTTATCGTCTCACTCCGAGAGCCTTAATTGTCCCACTTACCTGGGAGCTTACCGGCTAGCCCACCTGCCTGCATCTGGTTCTGAACCGTGCTTGCACGGTTCCCCATCTGGGCCACCACTTGTCGCTCTCCTTGTCGCTCTGTTCCCAGCCGGCAGGAAAAAGGAGAGGACACACTCTTGTTCTTCCAGACGCAGTTTATTCAGGCAACTCATACATCAACTCTCCCCTTTCCTTCCAGTGTCCCCTACTCATATCCCCTCTCTCAACCCCGCCTCCTGCAAGGGCGCGAGCGCTGTGGCAGTCTCTCATTGGTCTGTAAGTGGTATGCACAATATACGGAAGTCAGCGGACACGCTAATGAGGGTTCAGGTTTGGCGTTCTCTTATTGGCTGGGGAATGAGCTGGGCAGTCAGGTGACAATCAGGCGATAAGACCTGGCCAGGGTCCAAAGCGCCATTTTGGCCAACACCCGCTCTGCACACCAGGACAGCTGGGGCTACAGGGAGACCTTGTCTCGAAAAGCCAAAAAAAAAAAAACCAACAAACTTTTATTTTATGTGTATGAGTGTTTTGTCTGCATTTATGTAAGTACACCACATGGGTAGAGTATCCACAGAGACTAGAAGAGGGAACTGGAGTTATGGATGATTGTTAGCCGCCATGTAGGTGCTGGGAACTGAATACAGATCCTCTGTAAGGAAAGCCCAGTGCTCTTAACTACTGAGGCACTTCTCCAGCCCCTACTTCAATGTTTTTAAGTTTTGTTTTGTTTTTATTTTTTTGGTCTTTTTCGAGACAGGGTCTCCCTGTAGCCCCAGCTGGCCTGCAACTCACTCTGTAGACCAGGCTGGCCTTGAACTCACAGAGAACCTCCTGCCTCTCCCTCCCAAGTGCTAGGATTAAAGGCATGTGTCACCACACCCGGCAAGTTGTTTATTTTTATGTATGAGTGTTTTGCCTGAATGCATGTAAGTGTACCATGTGCATGCCTCCTGGTGGTTAGGTTTAATTAAAGTCGTGTGTCATGTCCAGCAAGAGATTATTGATATAATTTTAGTATATGGCCCATTGGCTACCACAATATAGGGCTTTTTAGGAATATTGATCTTTCCATACACTTTTAAAAAGATTTATTCTATGTGTATGGCTGTTTTGCTTTCATATATATATATACCATTTATGTGCATGTCTGATGTCCATGAAGGCCAGAAGGCATTGGATCCCTGGGAACTAGAGTTACAGGAGGCTGTTAACCACCATGTGGGTCCTGGGAACTGAATGAACCCTGGCCCCCTACAAGAGCAGCAACTGCTCTTAACCACCAATCCATCTTTCTCACCCCCTCTCTTTAGTATTTTTAAATAAGCAAGATGGGGCTGGAGAGATGGCTCAGTGATTAAGAGCACTGGCTGCTCTTACAGAGAACCTGAGTTTGGTTCTCAAAACCCACATGGCAGGTAGCAACCATGTATGGTGTTCATTTATGACTTCCCAAAGTTCATGTAGAAGCCCCTAACTCTAGTTCCAGGGGATCCAATGCCCTCTTTTGGCCTCTGTGGGCACTGCACACATATGGTACACTTACATACATGCAGGCAAAACACTCATATGTGTAAAATAAACTAAAAACTTATAAAAAACAGAAATAATCATAGATTCTAAAATGTTAGTAAAATTTGAACATGAAACTTTTCATTTAATTGTTCACTTATACAGATTAAAATATGTTTATTTTTATTTAACATGTATAAGTGGATTTACCTGTATGTAAGACATCTGTTAAGCAATGCCTGTAAAAGTCAGAAGTCATCAGATCCTCTGGAACTGGAGTTAACAGAGATGGTGGTTAGCTGCCATGTGGGTGCTGGGAACCTAACCTGGGTCTTCTGCAAGAGCAGCCAGTACTCTTAACCACTGAGCCATCTCTCCAGCCTCTATTTTTTTAAATTTCTGTTTTTCAGAACCAATAGTTGCTACTATCTCATCAACTATAGAACTACAGTTATTAAAATGCTAATATTACATTTGGACAGTCTTTCAGTGTTCTCACAATCTGTCATATTATTACCTTTCTTGACTGATTAAGTAGGCTGGAAAATTATTAACCTTAGACACAGAGGTTAAACAGTGTTAAGATGGAGAAAGGTGAAAGCCAGTTAGGATGGAAGCACCCTTCGCCAGCATGCTCAGGCCTGCTACAACGCAGAGATGGCACACTGCAAAACATTTCCATTAATCACTGTTAACTGGAAATTTTCAAAAGAGCCTTGAAAAGTTTCATTAGCTCAATCATAAAACTTATTAAAATGCACATGTGGGGGCTGGAGAGATGGCCTAGCGGTTAAGAGCACCGACTGCTCTTGCAGAGGACCCGGGTTAGATCCCCAGCACCCACATGGCAGCTGAGAACCGTCCGTAACTCCAATTCCAGGAGATCTCCAGTTCCAGGGGAATCAGACACCCTCTTCTGACCTCCGCGGCATTGCACAACACGGTGCACAGACCTACATGCAGACAGTACATTCATACACATAAATAAATTAATAAATTAAAAAATAAAATGCACATGTGGTCCATTATTTTAATCCATACTCCCAAAAGCACTTGAATGCTTCCCGAAAGCCAATCTTTACCATGCTCCTAATCAAATCCTGTTGTGTTTCTAGAGTTTAGAACGTTAACTTAGAGATTACTGAGGACAGGTGTGCTTGTGAATTTGTATTAATTCCTGGGCCAACAAAGAGTGTTAAACAAGCATACCGAGAAAGAAGACATCCTCTGACTCAGGTAAAACACTACTGGATATAGTACATGGGTAATCATTTACAAAGGTGTCTTGTAATCATAAAATATTGTAGTAACATTATCACACCACCTCTGTTTTAGAGAACTAGAAGGCTCTCACACCATTAACTCATTCGGCTTCAATGAACTGATAAAGGAATGACAGTATCTCCATTTCAGCAGCTCTATTTGATAAAGGAATTAGGCATTTGTCCTCCTTCCTCGCCTGTTACATGGCAGTTATGAGAATTCCTCCATTTTAAGTAGGAAACACCAACCATAATGTAAAATGCAATTTTAGAATTTTTTTTCAATAGAATTACAGCAACGGTTTGTCAAAGGGGTACCGGAAGTTCACGGTATTCGTCTATCAGCAGGGTTTTTGAACTTGCACTTTGGTATTTTCAGTTTTTGTGAGGCTAAAGAGTTGTTTTTAAGTGCAACATTATAATAAACTGACAGTCCTGGCACAGAGCCTCATTTCTCTAGACTGCCATTAGGCTCAATCGATTCTCTAATAAAGTCTGTCCCTAGAGACACACCGATAAAGGGGAAAAGAGGATTCTTTTTTCTTTTTTATAAGCCAGGCCTGATGTCACACGTTTGTCTTCTAACCATCTGTATCTTTGATTAACCAGAGGCTGCAGCCGCCCAGGCGGACAGACACAGGAGCACAACAATCTTCTCCCACACAAGCCTGTATTGGTAACAGTGTGAGGCTGCCTAAAGAAAGAAAAGCCTCTTCGGAGCTGAAGGGCGGCGTGGGTGTGTGTTGCAGGACGAGGGAGTCATCCCTCTTCTCCATCCAAGGAATCTATTTATCGGAAATCTCGCACATTATTTCGAGAAAAAAAAATTGATTTCTCGAGTGGGAGGCAAAAGCCTTTTGACGAGCTAAAAGAAAGGGAGAAAATATATGCACGGCGGGTAGGAGAGCTGCGCAGAGAAAGGCTCCGCAGCCACCACCTGTGCGGCGGTGAAGACCACGCCCTTCCGTCCCGCATGCGGCAGCCCCCCCCCCGCGACCACTCTGTCCCACGGTCCCGGCAGCGTTCGCCGTCTCTCTCCACGTGCAAGTCCCCCGCCGCCCTGGCACTTGCAGGAAGGCGGCGGCGGCAGCAGCAACTGCAGCACGGAGGTCCGGCTCGCATCCCTTCAGGCCGCTACATCCTCCCGGGACCGAGGGGAGCGAGCGCACGCCACCTCCACGTACCATCACCAGGCCGTTACCCCACACCAGGTCCCCGTTCCCGCCCCATCTCCAGCCCGGGCTCCGCCCACCGCGCCTGGGGCGCGCGCCCAGGCCGGGGCCACCTGGCCGGCCCGCCCCGCGCGCCACCGCGCGGTGCCCACCCCGAGGGCCGCTTCCTCCGCCCCGCCCCTCCCCCTCGGGGGCGTGGCCTACGACCCAGGCGAGCGCGGCGGCGTGGCCAATGGGCGCTCGGCTTACTCTGGCCTCTCCCCCACTTGGCCACCAATCGCGGCGGGCGGTGGTGGTAATATTGTGGAGTGGAGTTTGGATGCCGCCGCGGCCGCGGGCTGGACCGGCGCGGCGGCGGCGGGGGCTGCCAGGGTATTTCGGGAAGGGGGCGTGCGGCAGCAGCGTGTGGACGAGGCCGCGGGAAAAAAAAGGAAGGGAGCAGGAGGGCGGGGAGGCACCCGAGGAGGAGGAGGAGGCGGGACCGCGAGGCTCTACACCACGGCGGCGGGCGGCGGGGCAGGCGGCGCCGCCCCCTGCCCGCGCTCTCCTCCGCGCCGCCGGCCCCGGGCTGTGGCCGAAGCTCCGCTGCGGGCCGGGCGGCGGGGATCGCCATGGCGTTCCTCAAACTCCGCGACCAGGTAGGTGCGGGCGGCGGTACGGGAGCTCGGGGACGGCGGGGGCCGCGAGGGCAGCGGGTGTCCCGGGCCGCGCCGGGCGCGAGGTTGGAACCGCGGGCCGCCCGCTTGTCAGTGCAGCCCGGGTCCCGGGGATTCCACGTGCTGCCGGGGTCTCGCGGCCGAGGGGCGGGTTCTGTGCTCGCCGCCCTCGCGTCCGGCGAGCTGCTGGGCAGGCGCCGCCTCTTTCCTGCCAGGTGAGGCTCGGGCCTAACAGGTGGCTTTGCCAGGCTGGGCGGGAGCGGCGCTGGCAGCGGCGGCCCGGGGTCACGACCTTGCTATCCCGGTTGCTTCTAGGAGGGGTTCGTGTAGCGGCGGAGTGTCTAGCGGAGAGAAGGGAGGGAAGTCGCCCACCAACCCCGTGTCATTCTGCTGGAGACTAGTTGTTACTGCAAATTCCCAGACGTTTTCTGCACCGTCGTGGTTACTTTTTTGACTTAGGTCAAAGAACCCCCGAAGGGTTCAAAGGACTGAGATTGTGGGACTGGAAAAAGTTTGTGTCTAAGCGTGGAATCGCAGCGGTGTTTAAATAACTGTTGCACTTTAAAGGGGGGAAAGATGGGTAATAATACTTTCTGGAGATGCAGACTCCCAAACGTTTGTATCTTTTTAAGGAAAAGAGAAATTAGTGTGAAATTTACCGAGTCGTGGGAACCTATTAGTGCTGAGTGCTTATTTTTGTCAGTTTGTTTTTTTTTCTGTACAGAAGATACTGGACAGAGCTGAAGGGAAAATAACTTGCATGCATTGGAAAACTATTCCAAAAATGAGCACCCCCTTTCACAAAAACAATGGGAAAACGACCCTAATTTTTTTCTACCAAATATAACTTAAGTTCTGAATCTGCTTATATCAACACTTTTTATTTCAAAAGTAAATTTGATATTTAGGATGCCCTTTATGTATCATGGTATCAGCAGAGTTTTAGCAGATATAAATTAACATCAGGGCATGATACTCTGGAAAACTCCAGTTTATATTTTGTATTTCAAGTTGCTGAAGAACATCACTGTCCAGCATGATATCCACTAGCCAGATACAGAATCTTTAAAGTGATTCTTAAATTATTAAAACTAAAATTAAGCGGATGGGTCTCCTTGGTTCTGCTAGCCACGTTTCAAGTTCTCAGTAGCCACAGGTATTAAATGCAGAGAACACTTTAGTCATCTCACAAAGTTCTATCAGACAAAACTTAACACATAAAGCAGAGTGGAAGCCTAAATTATGTAATTCTTGTATAGGTAACATTCATTTTACTGGCTTAACACTGAAACTCAATATCTAGATTTTTCCCAACATTACTGTTGGAAGTTCAATACAAATTATAAATAAAACAATTAACATTTTATATTCCCAATTAGTTCAAATGTATTACCATTTTCACCAAAACCTACAACCAAATTTAACTAATCTAAACATTTCACTAAGCCTTAAAATATCCTATAATATGTGGATAAAGCTTGGGTAGTTTTTTTTTAAAGAAGATAGTAATTCATGCTTTTAATTCCAGCATTCAGGAAGCAGAGGCAGATGGATCTCTGAGTTCAAGGCCAGCATGTTTTTTGTAGCAAGTTCCAGGCCAGACAGAGCTTGCACCGTTTTGGTTTTACACTTTTTTTTTTTTATTTTTTTTTATTTTTGAGACAGGGTCTCCCTTTTGGTACCAGTTGTCCTGGAGCTTGCTCTGTAGACCAGGCTGGCCTTGAACCCACAGAGATCCACCTATCTCTGCCTCCAGAGTGCTGGGATTAAAGGCGTGCGCCACCACGCCTGCCGGTACATGCCTTTGATTCCAGCACTTGGGAGGCAGAGGCAGATCTGAGTTCAAGGCCAGTCTGGTCTACATAAGTGAGTTCCAGGCTAGCTGGTGCTGCAGGGAGACTGGTTCAAAAAGACCCCCCCCCATTAAATAAATAAAATATGAGTAAGTAAATAAGAAGAGGATGTGAAATTGGGAGGTGGATGTGTTGGGAGTACCTGAAGGAGTTGGAGATGATAAAAATACATTGTACATGTGTTTTAAATTCTTAAAGAATAAAATTTATATGAGAAAACAAATATATTAAAAATTCTTGGGGCTGGAGAGATGGCCTAGCCGTTAAAAGCACTGACTGCTCTTGCAGAGGACCCAGGTTTGATCCCTAGCACCCACATGGTGGCTGAGAACCATCTTTAACTCCAGTTCCAGGGGAATCCGACACCCTCTTTTGACCTCCGCAGCGTTGCTTGACATGGGTGTACAAACCTACATGCAGATAGTACATTCATAAACATACAAAATAAATAAAGATTAAAAATTTTTTTAATTCCTATTTTGGGTAGTGAGCCATTCTCATTTGACCAAGGCCCTACTAAGAGTAGAGCATCATCTGACCTTTTAGTAGTAAAAAGAAAAAAGGCCAGGTGTGGTGGCGCAGCATGCCTTTAATCCCAGCACTCAGGAGGCAGAGGCAAGCGGATCTTTGTGAGTTCAAGGCCAGCCTGGTCTACAGAGTGAGTTCCAGGCCAGCTGGGGCTATAGGAAGACCTTGTCTCAAAAACACCAAAAAAAAAAAGGAAGAGATAACCTTTGAGAAACCTTAATTATAGTTAGAGAACACATGAAATGCTGAACAGAGTGCACATATCCAAGCACTCTATAGCAGAGTTCCCTGTGCTTTGTGTTGGGAGGAAACAAGGCAGAAGGAGGAGATAGGCATAATCTCATCTCTTAATGAGAGGAGAAAAAACAAATACACGGTAGATAAGTTACTACAAATTCAAAATTTGTAAAACTTGAGGGAAAGCATACAACATGCTATTTGAAAAAGAAATTATGGGGCTGGAGAGATGGCCTAGCGGTTAAGAGTGCCGACTGCTCTTGCAGAGGACCCAGGTTCGATCCCCAGCACCCACATGGCGGCTGAGAACCATCTTTAACTCCAGTTCCAGGGTGCCAGGGGAATCCGAGACCCTCCTTCTGACCTCCGCGGCTTGCACGACATGGGTGCACAAACCTACGCAGACTGTACATCCCTACACAAAAAAATAAATAAAATTTTAAAAAATTAAAAGGAAAAAAACAATAGTGGAAAATTAAGTACCTCCTGTGCACTTTGGCTCATTGGATTCCTTGTATCATACTGAGTAGCACCTTGTGATTCCATAAAAGATGGAGCTAACATGCTTCAGAATCAGAAAGGATCAGATTGTAGTTAGATGGAAACTTCTGTAGCAAGTGAGATATTTTAGGTTCACCAGAAGGATTTGTCAATGTCAGGAGCTAATAGTTGTGCTTGAAAGCATCAACAGGGAAATGAGATGGTAAGCCAGGAAAGAAGATGTTGGCATAAGGAGACAGTTTTGATTTATGTAGTTGCAAAGAATGGGAGATAGATTGATTAGCTAACAGTGACTGCATTATGAAATACTTGGAATATTAGGTGGAGAATTTAATGATTGTCAGTAATAGCTGAACCTTTCAAAATAAGGTCTGAATTCAGGAAGATACACATGCACGCATGCATGCACATGCACACACATCCTGAAGAGGGTTTATAAATACTAGATCCTCAGAGGGTCTGTTTATACATTTTAACAGGATTGGGCCCTGGTGCTACAAATCTGTAATCTCACAGCCTTGGAAGGTGGAGGCAGGGGAGAGTCAGGAGTTCATCGTGGCCTTATTTTCAAAAAAGAGAGAGGGGAAAAAAAGGTTTATCAGGGAATATTACAAAAGGGAGACAGACACCCAACACCAATTAGATAACTGCTACTCTAATTGGGAGAACATTCGTAAACTATTTTAACATAAACTGAGAATATTAAATGTGAAGACAAAAGTGAATGGAAATGAGTACATTTTTGGTGCAATATATTTTTTATTTTAATTTTTTTTTTTTCTTTTTCTTTTTGAGACAGGTCCTCCTGTACCCCAGCTGTCCTGGAACTCACTCGGTAAACGGCTGGCCTTGAACTCAGAGATCCACCTGCCTCTGCCTCCCGAGGCTGGGATTATAGGCCTGCACCACCGTGCCCAGCCATGACATTCTTAATTGTATAGAAGGGATTTCATCATATATCCTCCATTGCCCGCTGATCCCCTTTTTTTTATATACTGTATATCTTTCTCTAATATTTTTCCCCTTCTAGATGCCACATGTAAGAAAAAAATCAGATGTTTGCCTTTCTGAATTTTATTTTCCTTAACAAAATACTCTCCAGTTCTATTTTCCCATACTTGTTTTGAAAATGATTTCATTCTTTATAGTTAAGTAGTATTGTATTGGGTGGATGTACCACCATGTTTTCTCATTTCTCTGTTGATGGGCACCTCGGCCAATTTCTTAACTTAGCTATGGTAGGTAGTACTGTGATAAACATGAACATGCATCTTTCTTTACAATGACTCTGATTCTTTTTAGTTTATATGGAAGAGGTATAGCTGGATCAGATGGTAATTCTATTTTTAAATAGCCTCCATATTGATTTGCATGGTAGCTCGATTAATTTACATTCATCCCAGTGGTTTACAGAAGTTGCCCCTTCTCTATCCTGGCCAGCATTTTTGTGAGTCCATCTGGTATTAGGATTTTCCTTGAAGTTTGAGATGGTGTGTGCGCACGGGCGTGCACGTGTGTGTGTGGTGTTGTATATGTTTGTGTTTGAGACAGAGTCTCCCTGTAGCCCAGCTGTCCTGGAACTTGCTTGGTAGACCAGCTGGCCTGAACTCACAGAGATCCACTTGCCTCTGCCTCTTGAGGGCCGGGAGTAAGGCGTACGCCACCACATAGGCGAGTTTTTTTTAATTAATGCTGTAATATTAATGATGCTGTCAATCTTTTAAGTTGTTTATAACCTCCTTGGTTCAATTTGGTAAATTATATGTTTCTGGGAAGTTTATTATAGGATTTTTCAGATTATTGGAAACATCTTTCAAAATATTCCCAACAATCTCTGGTTTCATTGGCATTCTTCGATATCCATTTTTTTTTGTTTTGTTTTTACTATTACTAATTTGGATGCATTGTCTTTTGCTAGCTTAAATAAGGATTTCTCAATGTTGCTTCACTTTTCAAAGAGTCATGCTTTTGCTTTGTGGCTCCTTTTATTGTTGCTTTTATGTCTATTTTATTCTGTTCTAAAATTTCTTTGAATTTTGGGTTTGGCTTTTTTCTTGTTTTCCTTAAGACCATGCGATGAATTGTGAGGTATTCATTTGAGTTCTGCAGATTCTTGGCTATGAATTTCCTTCTTAAAACTACTGCTTTTGCTAGATCCCACAGGTCAAGTAAGTTGTTTTCCACTTTTATTGATTTGTAAGAATTAAAAATTTTCCCCCAGTTTTTTTTTTTTTTTTTTATTTTTGTTTCTGTATGTGTATGAATGTACTGTCTGCAGCAGGTCTGTGCACCCGTGTGTGCAATGCCGCGGAGGTCAGAAGAGGGTCTCGGATTCCCCTGGAACTGGAGTTCCCTGGAATTGGAGTCTCAGACGGTTTCTCTGCCGCCATGTGGGTGCTGGGATCGAACCGGGTCCTTTGTAAGGCGGTCGGCGCTCTAAACCGCTAGGCCATCTCTCCAGCCCCCCCCAGTTTTTAAAAAACTTGTTCCACTCATTCTTTATGTGTTTGCATATTTTCTGTAGTTTTGCTTGGTATTTGTTAGGTTGGAGGCCCCTAAGGAGGAATTTAAGATGGTGTGGACTACGGAAGATAGGACCCCAAGTTCTCAAAGGTCGAGAAGGCCCACACAAGGCATCAAGAGCCAACACCTGATTCTAAGGAGATCACGAACCCAGTCTCCTTTCAGGACTTTCACCTGGCCAAAGTAGCCAGGCTTTAACTTCACCATTCTCTCTCTTCCCCTCAGAAGAAGCCCCAAGGCTCCCCTGGAGCTCTCTCTGTCTCTCTGTCCTTTACTCCCACATTTTTCCTTCCCCCCTTCCCACTTTCACTTTGCACATCTTTTCACTTCCTTCTCTATTCCTTTCACTCCTGTAGGCCCATTGTGTTTTCCCCCAAGGATATATTTTCCTTCCTTAAATAAGTCTGCCCCCTGTTAATTTGGATGGACTCTGCCTCCTCAGCATTGGGAAACCTAACAGTATTGATTTCTAGTTTTAATCCATTATTATCTGGAAAGATCAGAATTATTTCAATATTTTTGTATTTGTTTTATGGCAATAATGTAAGCAGTTTGGGGGAAAGTTTCATGAGTCACTGAGAACAGCATGTATTCTACAACTGTTGGATGGTATATTTGTTTTTTAAAGATAGGGTTCCCTAAAGCCACCAGCTGGCCAGGAGCTCACCTCTGTAGACCAGGCTGTCCTTGAACTCAGAGAAATCCGCCTGCCTCTTCTGCCTCTGCCTCTGCTGCCTCTTCTGCCTCTGCCGCCTCTTCTGCCCTTCTGCCGCCTCTTCTTCTGCCTCTTCCGCCTCTTCTGCCTCTTCGGCCTCTTCTGGCCCCTGCCCCTGCCCCTGCTACGCAAGGATTAAAGTTGAGCGCCACCACCGCGCGCCGTTTAAAAGTGGTTCTTTTTTTTTTTCCCCCCCTATTAATTTTATTTTTTTCTCTTTTTTTTCTTTAAAGATGGTTCTTAGCCACCATGTGGGTGCTGGAATCGAACCCAGGTCCTCTGCAAGACAGTCAGTGCTGCTGAGCTATCTCTCCAGCCCTGGATGGTATATTCTGTAGAATCTGTTAAATCTGTTTGATCTTTGGTGCAATTTAACTGAAATTTGGGGGGGGGGTTGTATAATCTATCATTCATGGGTGTGGAGTATGAAGGTTATTCACTACTAGATACGGACCTTTATGTCCAATAGGTTGCAGTTGATGAAATGGAGTGTGCCGGTGTTTGGTGCATTATAATATTAAATCAACTTTGACAGATTGCTCTCTATATTAATTGCTTCTAATTTCAGATTGAAGTCTGCTTTCTAATATGCAAACATGACTATTCCTGCTTGGTCTCAGATTTTATATATTGTCTAAAGTTTGCCATGTGATTTTTTTTGTTGTTTGCACACAGCAAACATTGGCTCTTGGTGTTTAGTTTAGGTGTTTTTTGTGTGTGTGTGTGTGTGTGTCTGTGTTCTGTCTTTTGGGACAGACTTCTTCTTATAGCCCCAGCTGTCCTGGAACTCACTATGTAGAACCAGGCGGGGCCTTGAACTCAGAGATCCACCTGCTCTGCTTCCTAGGTGCTGGGATTAAAGGCACATGCACAATAAACCCAGCAGTCTTATTTTTATTTATTTATTTTTTAAAATATTATTTATGTGTATGAATGTACTGGCTGCTGCAGGTTTGTGCACCCGTGTCGTGCAAGCCGTAGAGGTCAGAAGAGGGTCTCAGATGTCCCCTGGAACGGGGTTCTCCTGGAAATGGAGTTACAGACGGTTCTTAGCCGCCATGTGGGTGCTGGGATTGAAACCCAGGGTCCTCTCAAGAGCAGTTGGCGCTCTTAACCACTAGGCCATCTCTCTAAGCCCCAGCAACTCTTATTTTTTAAAAATAAAAAACAGCCAATTTGTATGTTTTAATTGGACAGGTAAAACCCTTTACTTTTAGGGTTATTAAAGATGTATAACAATTTTTCTGTTACTTACCTAAGGTTTGCTGGTGTACTGAGTTTGAGCCTTTCATAATTCTCGTTTGTTTAGTCTTCTAGTGAGACTTTTATTTCTTGAACTCATTGATCTGTATTCTTTTGTCTGGTATTCCTCTGTGTATTTTTACTGAGTTTTAGGTCATGAATTACTTGAGTTCAATGTTTATCATGGAAATCCTTTATTCTTCAGTTTTTAGAGGCTGAGTGGATATAGAAATTGGTTGGTTGGCAGTTACTTTTGTCTTTTCGAGACAGGGTCTCCCGTATCTCTGGCTGCCGGGAACTCACTTTGGTAGACCAGGCTGGCCTTGAACTACAGAGGGATCCACTGCCTCTGCCTCCCAGTGCTAGGATTAAAGCGTGGCGCCCATGCCCGCTGGCAGTTACTTTCTTCAGTATATATTAGCCCATGCCCTCCTAGCTGTTAGGGTTTCTGCTGAGAGATTTGTTAGTTTTGTTAATTTTTTTTTTTATATTTTATTATTTCGATATGTGTATCAATGTACTGTCTGCATGCAGGTTTGTGCACCCGTGCGTGAATGTGCAGTGCCGAGGTCAGAAGAGGTCTCGGATTCCCCTGGAACTGGAGTCTCCTGGAATGGATCTCAGACGGCTCTCGGCCCGCATGTTGGTGCTGGGGATCGAACCCGGGTCCTCTGTAAGAGCGGTCGGCGCTCTTAACCGCTAGGCATCTCTCCACCCAGAGATTTGGTTATTTTTGGTAAATTTATCTTAGAAAGCAACTCGGAACTTGTGTCTTAGAGCTTAAGTGCTTTTTCTGTACTTTTGATTTTTTTTAAATTTTATTTTTGTATGTGTATCAATGTACTGTCTGCATGCAGGTGTTGTGCACCCGGTCGTGCAATGCCTCGGAGGTCAGAAGTGATCTCGGATTCCCTTGGAACTGGAGTCCTCCTGGAATTGGAGTTACAGACGGTTCTTAACCGCCATGTGGGTGCTGGGGACAAACCCGGGTCCTCTGGCAAGAGCAGTTTTGCTCTTAAACTGCTAGGCTATCTCTCCAGCCCTTTGACATTGTAGTTAAATCATGATCTGGAGAGGTTTATTTCTGGTCGTATCTATCGGGGGCTCTAAATGCTTCCTGTATTGGATGTCATGTCTTTCCCTAACTTTAAGAGATTTTTCCTGCTATAATCTCCTTGCCCAATCTCTTCTCCCTTTTTGGGGTAATACGTGGCTGGCTTGGACTCACTGTGGGATCCTTTTGTCCTCAGCCTCCCAAGCACTGGGAATATAGACATGCACCATCATGCCTAGTTAATATTTATGACTTCATTGAATAGGTTTTCTTCTGTAATTTTTAGTCTGTGTTTTGGCTTTTTCTTCTATACCAAAGATTTGTACTTTGGACTCTTAATCATATCTCAGAAGAGCTTAAAGTTGTGGTACATTTTTTCCCTTTTTATTGCTGTCTGAGTATATTAAGTTAAATGTGTCTTCAATCCCTGGCATTTCTTTCTTCTTCTGCCTGCCCAGTCTACTGGTGAATCTGTTCCAGACTTGGATTTATTGTCGTTGTCTTTGAGGTGAGTCCTCCCTATATAGCACTGTATCCCTGTGTATCGCTAGGCTAGCCTACCTCTGTCTCCTGAGTGGTGGGGTTAAAGGTGTTTGCCGACACACCAATCTTCCAGTAAGTATTTTGTTTGATTTTATTAGATTTTCATTCCTAAGAGTTCTAGGCCAGGTGGGACTAGATGGAAAAATCAAAACAAAAAAGGGAAAGAAAGGAATTGAGAAAGTTTGTTTCCAGATCCTCTACTTTTGGAATCTGTCAGATCTGGAGGAAGGACAGTGAGTAATCTGTAGCGCATACTGCTTGGTGCTGGTGCTGGTCCTCCATACTCATCCCAAGGCATGTTGGTGGTGGCCAAGGCTGCATTCACTTGAGATGATTCTCTTCTGTGTATACCTGGAGTTGGTGCTGGCTCCATTGAGCTTTGAGAACTGTAGGGTGAGATGAGGTTTCCACTCATGTCAGTGGCCCCCTAGTTTATGCACCTATAGGTGATAAACATCCAAACCCAAGTGCATGTGAGAACAAGGAAAACAATACTGAGTTCTTCTCTGGAAAGGGGAGACTGGATGGATCCCATCACACTGCCTATAGGTCTCAGTGCCCAGCAATAAACCACCTTGCTGATGGGAGGAGGCTGTGGAAGTTGAGCCATTCCTGGGCTCACAGCCTTAGTTTCTCCTGTCAGTAAACCACCTGTGCCAGTGAGGCAAGCCTGTAGGCTGAGTAGTCCACTAGACACTCAGAACTCTCTCTGCAGTAAAACACAGGCTTCAAGTCTTAATTCCTAGCTGCAGAAGGTGAGGCCACCAAGTTTGTTGGTTTCTTTTCAATCCATGTTTATTTAAATACTATACTAACACTGTAGTGCTATTAATGTACAAAAGCATTATGTGTAAGATAGACATACTTAATTAAAATTACTTAAAGGTATTAAGGATGGTTTTTGAGCTATTGAATGTACTGCACTGATAGACTTGCCCAAGTGTGGGATTGTCACAGAGTTAGAATCTATAAAATTGTATTGCAAAGACAGAGAATTAGTTATGCTTTGTAAAGTATTAAGTGTAGTCCTTCTAACCCTTTTCCCTAGCCTATGTTGAAACTTAGTATTAAAATTTTAGTACATCAGCCAGAATTTACGGCTATTGATTCAACTCAGACATTTTAACCGAATAGTTCTACTCGCCTCTTGTCACAGAGTCCGATAGAACTATTCTTTGTAAATTATTGATAATATAGCCTTGATGACCTAATTACGTTTCCACATAGCCTTAACATATTTAGTGACAAAGCTAGAAAGACACCCCAAGGTTGGAAATACTTTCATGTTCTTACCCTGTGGAATCACCTTAAATGAATACAAGTTTGGCTTGGATGGTTGTGTTTGTTGAGATGGTCACAAAAAGTTCCAGAAACAATTAGTTTATTGGCACCTGAAATGAATAGGGGTGGTTCATTGTATGTTGAGAAAGAACTAGAGTTGTTCCGAGGAATCTGAAGCCATCCTCATGGTCTCCACTGGGTGGGCCTTCTCATGTCTCATTTCATCTCGTTCCTCGTCTCCCGTCTCTCCCTCTGCTCTCTAAATCTTTTAAAAAATAAGGGGAAGGCTGGCGTGGTGTGCGGCGTCTTTAATCCCCTTACTCGAGGAGAAGTAGAGTGGGTGGACTCTCTGTGAAGTTCAAGGCCACCTGGTCTTACAGAGTGCCCCAGGACACGCTGGGACTAAAAGGGAGACCTCTGTCCTCAAATACAAAAAAAAAAAGTGAAAGTAATGTAAGAAAGACATTTCAATTCAGTTGCTCTGGCCCTCCATGGTGTGCACATGGCACAGTGCATCTGCACACACATGCTACATACACAGAGAGGGAGGTCAGAAGAGACTAAAAAATTTTGTTTTTTCTTTGTCTTTTGTAACGGGTCTTCCTGTATGCCCTAGCTGTGCCTGGAACCCTCTGGTAAGGACCAGGTGGCCTGTGAAAACTCAACAAGATACCGCTGCCTCTCCTCAGAGTATACTAGGAATGAAAGGTGTTGCTGAATTGAGGAACCTTGGCTGTAAATAATCTGCTTAAAGAAGAGCTTAAGTCACATCGTCATGGATGTGTGTATTCATGTGCGAATGTAGGTACATATTAACTTTTGGTCCTGGGTAAAACTTGCCTAGTATATACAAGCCTGTAGGTGATTAATTGGCTTTTATATACTAACGGGTTTGTGTCTAACCTTGTTTGGGAGGCACCCAAGACCATTTAGTAATTTTCTAAAAACACTCAGAGCTCTCAAGAAAGCAGTTAAATTCATGGTGTGCTTTATTATATTAGAAAGATATAGAGTAAAAAACCAGCCAGCAGTGGAAAAGGTGTTTGGGCCAGCCAGGGTCTGGGAGACCTCCAGGCTCGAGAATGCCAGTGGTCCTCTTATTATGGAATTTGTAGGGCAGTTAGTGATTGCTTCTCCCAATATTGGAAAACGGGATTGCCAGCGAACAGTACCCATCTGAGCTTTAGTCTACAATATTTTTATTGGAGGATTAGTCACAAGTAATGGCAACCTCCTATGTGATTGATCTGTGTTAGGTCCTTTTTAGATAGGGTCTCCCTGTTTAGCCCCCATATGTAGACCAGGCTGCCTTTGAACCACAGAGGTTCCATCTGCCTCTGCCTCCAAGGTGCAGGGATTTACAGGTAATGTGCCCACACCCGGCCTTTGTGATGATCTTAATTGTCATCCTTGCCACAAATCAGTCAGATGCTGCATGACCTAAGTTCCCACCATAAATTTTATTGTTATGACTATCTTGCATAGACTTAAGTACTCCTAGCTTTTAAAAAAAAAAGAAAGGCAGACATTCAAGGCTCAGAGTTTACCTTCAGAAGAGATTAGTATTAGTTAGCTGGGCCAAACTTCTTTGGATCAGGTGTAATCTTTTTACTAATATCTNTTAACGGATGAACCTTCTCTAGCCCCCTTTTCCTGATTGATTTATTTGAAACCGGGTCTCATGTAACCCAGATTGACCCCATCTTGCTATGTAGTCAAGGCTAGCCTTGACCTCCTAATCTCCCTGCCTTCACCTCCCACGTGTTGAATTACATGGTGCACCATCAGATCACACCCTTTTCCACATTTTAAGGTGAACTTTCTTCAGTTTTCTCTCTTTTGAAAAATTGGGGATAAATTCAAGTAACATTTTATTAGCCAGTTTAATGTGTACAATTGAGTAAGACATTTAGTGTACTCAGGCACCACCAGCTCTATCTAGTTTTAAGTTTTTTTCATAACCCCAGAAGAACACTCTACCCAGTCAGCAGTCACGCCCTATTCCCTATTTGTCCTGGCCACCAATAGGCCTTTGGTCTCTACGGATCTATCCACTTCTCATAGGGTTTATTTTATTTATTTAAACAAAATTTTTTTGCCTTTTTGAGACAGGGTCTTCCTGTAGCCCCAGCTGTCCTGGAACTCACTTTGTAGACCAAGCTGGTCTTGAACTCACAGAGATCCACCTGCCTCTGCCTCCAAAGTGCTAGGATTAAAGGCGTGTACCACCATGCCCGGTTATTTATTTTTATTTTATTTATTTAGTTTACTTACGTGTATGACTGTACTGCCTGCATGTAGGTTGGTGCACCTGTGTTGTGCAATGCTGCAGAGGTCAGAAGAGGGCATCAGATTCCCCTGGAACTGGAGTTAAAGACGGTTCTCAGCCACCATGTGGGCACGCCTGGTTATTTAAACAAATTTTAAATAGGCTAGAGAGAGGGCTTAGTGGTTAAGAGCACTCGGTGCCCTTGCAGAGGACCAGGGTTCAAATCCCAGCACCCACATGGTGGCTAACAACTGTAACTCTAGGGACTGGAGAGATGGCTCTTGCAGAGGACCCGGGTTCGATCCCTTGCACCCACATGGCGGCTGAGAACCATCTTTAACTCCAGTTCCAGGGGAATCCGAGACCCTCTTCTGACCTCCGCGGCATTGCACGACATGGGTGCACAAACCTACCTGCAGACTGTACATCCCTACACATAAAAAATAAATAAAATTTTAAAAAATTAAAAAGGAAAAAAACTAATAGTGGAAAATTAAGTACCTCCTGTGCACTTTGGCTCATTGGATTCCTTGTATCATACTGAGTAGCACCTTGTGATTCCATAAAAGATGGAGCTAACATGCTTCAGAATTCAGAAAGGATCAGATTGTAGTTAGATGGAAACTTCTGTAGCAAGTGAGATATTTTAGGTTCACCAGAAGGATTTGTCAATGTCAGGAGCTAATAGTTGTGCTTGAAAGCATCAACAGGGAAATGAGATGGTAAGCCAGGAAAGAAGATGTTGGCATAAGGAGACAGTTTTGATTTATGTAGTTGCAAAGAATGGGAGATAGATTGATTAGCTAACAGTGACTGCATTATGAAATACTTGGAATATTAGGTGGAGAATTTAATGATTGTCAGTAATAGCTGAACCTTTCAAAATAAGGTCTGAATTCAGGAAGATACACATGCACGCATGCATGCACATGCACACACATCCTGAAGAGGGTTTATAAATACTAGATCCTCAGAGGGTCTGTTTATACATTTTAACAGGATTGGGCCCTGGTGCTACAAATCTGTAATCTCAGCCCTTGGAAGGTGGAGGCAGGGGAGAGTCAGGAGTTCATCGTGGCCTTATTTTCAAAAAAAGAGAGAGGGGAAAAAAAGGTTTATCAGGGAATATTACAAAAGGGAGACAGACACCCAACACCAATTAGATAACTGCTACTCTAATTGGGAGAACATTCGTAAACTATTTTAACATAAACTGAGAATATTAAATGTGAAGACAAAAGTGAATGGAAATGAGTACATTTTTGGTGCAATATATTTTTTATTTTAATTTTTTTTTTCTTTTTCTTTTTGAGACAGGGTCTCCCTGTAGCCCCAGCTGTCCTGGAACTCACTCGGTAGAACAGGCTGGCCTTGAACTCAGAGATCCACCTGCCTCTGCCTCCCGAGGGCTGGGATTATAGGCCTGCACCACCGTGCCCAGCCATGACATTTTCTTAATTGTATAGAAGGGACTTTCATCATATTCCCTCTCATTGCCCGCTGATCCCCTTTTTTTTATATACTGTATATCTTTCTCTAATATTTTTCCCCTTCTAGATGCCACATGTAAGAAAAAAATCAGATGTTTGCCTTTCTGAATTTTATTTTCCTTAACAAAATACTCTCCAGTTCTATTTTCCCATACTTGTTTTGAAAATGATTTCATTCTTTATAGTTAAGTAGTATTGTATTGGGTGGATGTACCACCATGTTTTCTCATTTCTCTGTTGATGGGCACCTCGGCCAATTTCTTAACTTAGCTATGGTAGGTAGTACTGTGATAAACATGAACATGCATCTTTCTTTACAATGACTCTGATTCTTTTTAGTGTATATGGAAGAGGTATAGCTTGATCAGATGGTAATTCTATTTTTAAATAGCCTCCATATTGATTTGCATGGTAGCTCGATTAATTTACATTCATCCCAGTGGTTTACAGAAGTTGCCCCTTCTCTATCCTGGCCAGCATTTTTGTGAGTCCATCTGGTATTAGGATTTTCCTTGAAGTTTGAGATGGTGTGTGCGCACGGGCGTGCACGTGTGTGTGTGTGTGTGTATATGTTTGTGTGTTTGAGACAGAGTCTCCCTGTAGCCCCAGCTGTCCTGGAACTTGCTTTGTAGACCAGGCTGGCCTGAACTCACAGAGATCCACTTGCCTCTGCCTCTTGAGTGCCAGGAGTAAAGGCGTACGCCACCACATAGGCGAGTTTTTTTAATTAATGCTGTAATATTAATGACTGCTGTCAATCTTTTAAGTTGTTTATAACCTCCTTGGTTCAATTTTGGTAAATTATATGTTTCTGGAAGTTTATTATGGATTTTTCAGATTATTGGAACATACTTTCAAAATATTCCCAACAATCCTCTGGATTTCATTGGCATTCTTCGTAATATCCATTTTTTTGTTTTGTTTTTACTATTACTAATTTGGATGCATTGTCTTTTGCTAGCTTAAATAAGGATTTCTCAATGTTGCTTCACTTTTCAAAGAGTCATGCTTTTGCTTTGTGGCTCCTTTTATTGTTGCTTTTATGTCTATTTTATTCTGTTCTGATAATTTTCTTTGAATTTTGGGTTTGGCTTTTTTCTTGTTTTCCTTAAGACCATGCGATGAATTGTGAGGTATTCATTTGAGTTCTGCAGATTCTTGGCTATGAATTTCCTTCTTAAAACTGCTTTTGCTAGATCCCACCAGGTCAAGTAAGTTGTGTTTTCACTTTTATTTGATTGTAAGAATTAAAAATTTTCCCCCAGTTTTTTTTTTTATTATTATTTTATTTATTTCTGTATGTGTATGAATGTACTGTCTGCATGCAGGTCTGTGCACCCGTGTTGTGCAATGCCGCGGAGGTCAGAAGAGGGTCTCGGATTCCCCTGGAACTGGAGTTCTCCTGGAATTGGAGTCTCAGACGGTTCTCTGCCGCCATGTGGGTGCTGGGGATCGAACCCGGGTCCTCTGTAAGAGCGGTCGGCGCTCTTAACCGCTAGGCCATCTCTCCAGCCCCCCCCAGTTTTTAAAGAAAACCCACTCACTGTTCCACTCATTCTTTATGTGTTTGCATATTTTCTGTAGTTTTGCTTGGTATTTGTTAGGTTGGAGGCCCCTGAGATGGGAATTTAAGATGGTGTGGACTACGGAAGATAGGACCCCAAGTTCTCAAAGGTACGAGAAGGCCCACACAAGGCATCAGAGGAACCCAACACCTGATTCTAAGGAGATCACGAACCCAGTCTCCTTTCAGGACTTTCACCTGGCCAAAGTAGCCAGGCTTTAACTTCACCATTTCTCTTCTCTTCCCCTAGAAGAAGCCCCAAGGCTCCCCTGGAGCTCTCTCTGTCTCTCCTGTCCTTTTACTCCCTACATTTTCCTTCCCCCCCTTCCACTTTCACTTTGCACATCTTTTCACTTCCTTCTCTATTCCTTTCACTCCTGTAGGCCCATTGTGTTTTCCCCCAAGGATATATTTTCCTTCCTTAATAAAGTCTGCCCCCTGTTAATTTGGATGGACTCTGCCTCCTCAGCATTGGGAAACCTAACAGTATTGATTTCTAGTTTTAATCCATTATTATCTGGAAAGATTCAAGAAATTATTTCAATATTTTTGTATTTGTTTTATGGCCTATAATGTAAGCAGTTTGGGGGAAAGTTTCATGAGTCACTGAGAACAGCATGTATTCTACAACTGTTGGATGGTATATGTTTTTTTTAAAGATAGGGTCTCCCTAAAGCCCCAGCTGGCCAGGAGCTCACTCTGTAGACCAGGCTGTCCTTGAACTCAGAGAAATCCGCCTGCCTCTTCTGCCTCTGCCTCTGCTGCCTCTTCTGCCTCTGCCGCCTCTTCTGCCTCTGCCGCCTCTTCTGCCTCTGCCGCCTCTTCTGCCTCTTCTGCCTCTTCTGCCCCTGCCCCTGCCCCTGCCACGCAAGGATTAAAGTTGAGCGCCACCACGCCTGGTTTAAAGATGGTTCTTTTTTTTTTCCCCCCTATTTATTTATTTTTTCTCTTTTTTTCTTTTAAAGATGGTTCTTAGCCACCATGTGGGTGCTGGGAATCGAACCCAGGTCCTCTGCAAGAGCAGTCAGTGCTGCTGAGCTATCTCTCCAGCCCCTGGATGGTATATTCTGTAGAATCTGTTAAATCTGTTTGATCTTTGGTGCAATTTAACTGAAATTTGGGGGGGGGGTTGTATAATCTATCATTCATGGGTGTGGAGTATGAAGGTTATTCACTACTAGATACGGACCTTTATGTCCAATAGGTTGCAGTTGATGAAATGGAGTGTGCCGGTGTTTGGTGCATTTATATTTACAATCATACTTTGACAGATTGCTCTCTATATTAATTGCTTCTAATTTCAGATTGAAGTCTGCTTTCTAATATGCAAACATGACTATTCCTGCTTGGTCTCAGATTTTATATATGTCTAAAGTTTGCCAGTGATTTTTTTTGTTGTTTGCACACAGCAAACAATTGGCTCTTGGTGTTTAGTTTAGGTGTTTTGTGTGTGTGTGTGTGTGTGTCTGTCTGTCTGTCTTTTGGAGACAGACTCTTCTTATAGCCCCAGCTGTCCTGGAACTCACTATGTAGACCAGGCTGGCCTTGAACTCAGAGATCCACCTGCCTCTGCTTCCTAGGTGCTGGGATTAAAGGCACATGCCACTATACCCAGCAGCTCTTATTTTTTATTTATTTATTTTTTAATATATTTATTTATGTGTATGAATGTACTGTCTGCATGCAGGTTTGTGCACCCGTGTCGTGCAATGCCGTAGAGGTCAGAAGAGGGTCTCAGATTCCCCTGGAACTGGAGTTCTCCTGGAAATGGAGTTACAGACGGTTCTTAGCCGCCATGTGGGTGCTGGGGATTGAACCCGGGTCCTCTGCAAGAGCAGTTGGCGCTCTTAACCACTAGGCCATCTCTCTAGCCCCAGCAACTCTTATTTTTTAAAAATAAAAACAGCCAATTTGTATGTTTTAATTGGACAGGTAAAACCCTTTACTTTTAGGGTTATTAAAGATGTATAACAATTTTTCTGTTACTTACCTAAGGTTTGCTGGTGTACTGAGTTTGAGCCTTTCATAATTCTCGTTTGTTTAGTCTTCTAGTGAGACTTTTATTTCTTGAACTCATGATTGTATTCTTTTGTCTGGTATTCCTCTGTGTATTCTTTACTGATGTTTTAGGTCATGAATTACTTTAGTTCATGTTTATCATGGAAATCCTTTATTCTTCAGTTTTAGAGGCTGAGCTGGATATAGAAATTTTGGTTGGCAGTTACTTTTGTCTTTTCGAGACAGGGTCTCCCTGTAGCTCTGGCTGTCCTGGAACTCACTTTGTAGACCAGGCTGGCCTTGAACTAACAGAGATCCACCTGCCTCTGCCTCCCAAGTGCTAGGATTAAAGGCGTGCGCCACCATGCCCGGCTGGCAGTTACTTTCTTTCAGGTATATATTAGTCCATGCCCTCCTAGCTGTTAGGGTTTCTGCTGAGAGATTTGTTATTTTGTTAATTTTTTTTTTTATTTTATTTATTTCGATATGTGTATCAATGTACTGTCTGCATGCAGGTTTGTGCACCCGTGTCGTGCAATGCCGCGGAGGTCAGAAGAGGGTCTCGGATTCCCCTGGAACTGGAGTTCTCCTGGAATTGGAGTCTCAGACGGCTCTCGGCCGCCATGTGGGTGCTGGGGATCGAACCCGGGTCCTCTGTAAGAGCGGTCGGCGCTCTTAACCGCTAGGCCATCTCTCCAGCCCCGAGAGATTTGTTATTTTGGTAAATTTATCTTAGAAAGCAACTCGGAACTTGTGTCTTAGAGCTTTAAGTGTCTTTTTCTGTACTTTTGATTTTTTTTTAAATTTTATTTTTGTATGTGTATCAATGTACTGTCTGCATGCAGGTTTGTGCACCCGTGTCGTGCAATGCCTCGGAGGTCAGAAGATGATCTCGGATTCCCCTGGAACTGGAGTTCTCCTGGAATTGGAGTTACAGACGGTTCTTAACCGCCATGTGGGTGCTGGGGATCAAACCCGGGTCCTCTGCAAGAGCAGTTGGTGCTCTTAACTGCTAGGCTATCTCTCCAGCCCCTTTGACATTGTAGTTACATCATGATCTGGAGAGGTTTATTTCTGGTCGTATCTATCGGGGGCTCTAAATGCTTCCTGTATTTGGATGTCCATGTCTTTCCCTAACTTTAAGAGATTTTTCTGCTATAATCTCCCTTGCCCAATCTCTTCTCCCTTTTTGGGGTAAGTACGTGGCTGGCCTTGGACTCACTGTGGTGATCCTTTTGCCTCAGCCTCCCAAGCACTGGGAATATAGACATGCACCATCATGCCTAGCTTTATAATTTATGACTTCATTGAATAGGTTTTCTTTCTGTAATTTTAGTCTGTGTTTTGGCTTTTTCTTCTATACCAAAGATTTGTACTTTGGACTCTTAATCATATCTCAGAGAGCTTAAAGTTGTGGTACATTTTTTTCCCTTTTATTGCTGTCTGAGTATATTAAGTTAAATGTGTCTTCAATCCCTGCCATTCTTTCTTCTGCCTGCTCCAGTCTACTGGTGATCTGTTCCAATGACTTGGATTTATTGTCGTTGTCTTTGAGGTTGAGGCAGTCTCACTATATAGCACTGTATTCCCTGTGTAGTCTAGGCTAGCCTACCTCTGTCTCCTGAGTGCTGGGGTTAAAGGTGTTTGCCATCACACCCATCTTCCAGTAAGTATTTTGTTTGATTTATTGAGATTTTCATTCCTAAGAGTTCTAGGCCAGGTGGGACTAGAGGGGAGACTCTGTCTCAAATTTTCAAAAAAAGGGAAAGAAAGGGAATTTGAGAAAGTTTGTTTCCAGATCCTCTACTTTTGGAATCTGTCAGATCTGGAGGAAGGACAGTGAGTAATCTGTAGCGCATACTGCTTGGTGCTGGTGCTGGTCCTCCATACTCATCCCAAGGCATGTTGGTGGTGGCCAAGGCTGCATTCACTTGAGATGATTCTCTTCTGTGTATACCTGGAGTTGGTGCTGGCTCCATTGAGCTTTGAGAACTGTAGGGTGAGATGAGGTTTCCACTCATGTCAGTGGCCCCCTAGTTTATGCACCTATAGGTGATAAACATCCAAACCCAAGTGCATGTGAGAACAAGGAAAACAATACTGAGTTCTTCTCTGGAAAGGGGAGACTGGATGGATCCCATCACACTGCCTATAGGTCTCAGTGCCCAGCAATAAACCACCTTGCTGATGGGAGGAGGCTGTGGAAGTTGAGCCATTCCTGGGCTCACAGCCTTAGTTTCTCCTGTCAGTAAACCACCTGTGCCAGTGAGGCAAGCCTGTAGGCTGAGTAGTCCACTAGACACTCAGAACTCTCTCTGCAGTAAAACACAGGCTTCAAGTCTTAATTCCTAGCTGCAGAAGGTGAGGCCACCAAGTTTGTTGGTTTCTCAATCCATGTTTTATACTTATACTACACTGTAGTCTATTAATGTACAAAAGCATTATGTGTAAGATATACATACTTTAATTAAAATTACTTAAAGGTATTAAGGATGGTTTGAGCTATTGAATGTACTGCACTGATAGACTTGCCCAAGTGTGGGATTGTCACAGAGTTAGAATCTATAAACATTGTATTGCAAAGCACAGGAGAATTAGTTATGCCTGTAGTATTAAGTGATCCTTCTACCTCCTTATGTGACATTAATTTTAAAAAGTCTCCAGAATTTCCTTGAGCATAACCTGCTTGTCTTACAGAGTCCGGATAGAACTATTCTTTGTAAAGTTATTGATAATAATAGCCTTGATGACCTAATTACTTTCCACATAGCCTTAAATATTTAGTGACAAAGCTAGAAAGACACCCCAAGTTGGAAATACTTTCATGTTCTTACTGTGAGAATTCACCTTATATGAATACAAGTTGGCTTGGATGGTTGTGTTTGTTGAGATGGTCACAAAAAGTTCCAGAAACAATTATATTTATTGGCACCTGAAATGATATAGGGGTGGTTCAGGGTATGTTGAGAAAGAACTAGAGTTTTCCGAGGAATCTGAAGCCATCTCATGGTCTCCACGGGTGGGCGCATTCTCATTCTCATTCTCATTCTCTCTCTCCCTCTCTCCCTCTCTCCCTCTCTTAAATCTTTTAAAAAATAAGGTGGAAGCTGGGCGTGGTGGCGCGTGCCTTTAATCCCAGTACTCAGGAGGTAGAGATGGGTGGATCTCTGTGAGTTCAAGGCCAGCCTGGTCTACAGAGTGAGCTCCAGGACAGCTGGGACTAAAAGGGAGACCCTGTCTCAAAAATACAAAAAAAAAAAAGGTGGAAAGTAATTAAGAAAGACATTTCAATGTCAGTTTCTGGCCTCCATGTGTGGCCACATGGACAAGTGCATCTGCACACACATGCTACATACACAGAGAGGGGATGGTAGGGAGGATCTAAATTTTTTTTTTCTTTGTCTTTTTGAGACAGGGTCTTCCTGTAGCCCTAGCTGGCCTGGAACTCACTCTGTAGACCAGGGCTGGCCTTGAACTCACAAAGATCCGCCTGCCTCTGCCTCCAGAGTACTAGGATGAAAGGTGTTGCTGAGATTGAGGAACCTTGCTGTAAAGTAATCTGCTTAAAGAAAGAGCTTAAGATCATCATCGTCTGGATGTGTGTATTCATGTGCGAATGTAGGTACATATTAACTTTTGGTCCTGGGTAAAACTTGCCTAGTATATACAAGCCTGTAGGTGATTAATTGGCTTTTATATACTAACGGGTTTGTGTCTAACCTTGTTTGGGAGGCACCCAAGACCATTTAGTAATTTTCTAAAAACACTCAGAGCTCTCAAGAAAGCAGTTAAATTCATGGTGTGCTTTATTATATTAGAAAGATATAGAGTAAAAAACCAGCCAGCAGTGGAAAAGGTGTTTGGGCCAGCCAGGGTCTGGGAGACCTCCAGGCTCGAGAATGCCAGTGGTCCTCTTATTATGGAATTTGTAGGGCAGTTAGTGATTGCTTCTCCCAATATTGGAAAACGGGATTGCCAGCGAACAGTACCCATCTGAGCTTTAGTCTACAATATTTTTATTGGAGGATTAGTCACAAGTATGGCCAACCTCCTATGTGATTGATCTGTTTGGTCTTTTTTTAGATAGGGTCTCCCTGTAGCCCCTCACTATGTAGACCAGGCTGGCTTTGAACTCACAGAGGTCCATCTGCCTCTGCCTCCCAAGTGCAGGGATTACAGGTATGTGTCACCACACCCGGCTTTGTGATGATCTTAATTGTCATCCTTGCCACAAATCAGTCAGATGCTGCATGACCTAAGTTCCCACCATAAATTTTATTGTTATGACTATCTTGCATAGACTTAAGTCTCCTAGCTTTTAAAAAAAAAAAAAAGGGCAGGACATTCCAAAGGCTCAGAGTTTACCTTCCAGAAAGATTAGTATTAGTAATGGCCAAACTTCTTTGGATAAGGTTAATCTTTTTACTATATGCTTTGGGCTTCATCGTTTCTATTTTTCTCCTTTGGAAACAAATTACTTTACAGGTAGCTTAATTCTTAGAGGCTAGTTTAAGATGCTGTATTACTGAATTTAGGATTAGTTTCTACCCATCTTTTGATTCTTAAGAGACTTGTTAGTAGATTTAAGACAATGTTTTTTTTTCATCTGAATTAGTTTGTATTATAAAACACAAATCTGTGGCAATTAAATAACAATAGAGTTGAAAGGGGATGTAAATTACAGGTTTTTTTCTGTTTTAAAACACTGTAGTAAAATACTACAGTCAGCTTACTATACACACAAATCACGAACAGCAGCTTTTCAATAAAATCTCTAACATCTCACTCACTGATGCTAAGAACTTAAAAAGGTGCATCAGGGGCTGGAGAGATAGCCTAGCGGTTAAGAGCGCCCTGGGTTTGATCCCCAGCACCCACGTGGCGGCTGAGAACCGTCTGTAACTCCAGTTCCAGGGGACTCCCGACACCCTCTTCTGACCTCTGCTGCATTGCACGACACGGGTGCACAAACCTACATGCAGACAGTACATTCATACACATAGAAAATAAATAAATAAATAAATAAATAAATTAATAAATAAGAAAATGCTTAAAAAAGGTGCATCAGGCTGCACACATACTCTCTCACTTTCTCTCACAACACACATGGAGTCGTACAGAGAGGTCAACTGTACATTAAACCATTGTTGTAAAAGTATATTCCAGCCGGGCATGGTGGTGCATGCCTTTAATCCCAGCACTCAGGAGGCAGAGGCAGGCGGATCTCTGTGAGTTCAAGGCCAGCCTGGTCTACAGAGTGTGTTACCGACTGGCCCTCTGGGGGTCGTGGGTATCCAGGGTCCTCTTGGCAGGAAAACACAGGGTCGGTGAACGGCTTACAGAAGAAAAACTAAGAGAAGTTTTCCTGGATTTGTAGTGATTTTATTGAGCTCAAGGCAATGATTTTATAGTAAATTTAAGAAGAAACAGCAAGGAAAGTTGGCAAACTTTCCAGAACTACTGGACAGGTTACTAACAATTTAATTTTTTTTTTAATTTTTTGTTTTAATTTTTTAAAATTTATTTCCATATGTGTATGAATGTATTGTCTGCATGCAAGTCTGTGCACCCGTGACGTGCAACGCCGCGGAGGTCAGAAGAGGGTGTCGGACTCCCCTGGAACTGGAGCTCTCCTGGAATTGGAGTTTCAGACGGCTCTCGGCCGCCATGTGGGTGCTGGGGATCGAACCCGGGTCCTCTGCAAGAGCGGTTGGCGCTCTTAACCGCTAGGCCATCTCTCCAGCCCCTAACAATTTAATTTTTATACATTAACCAAAGTACATAGTCATGGGTCATGGTTGGCAGATTATAGCATAATACATGTTTGAGTTTAGACAATGGTCACAAAACCGCAGGCACAAGTCTGGAAAAAACCTTTTTTGAACTGAGAGATTGTGGCTTTTTTTTTTATTATTACTTTATAACTAAAATAACCTTTACTTTGTGATCTTAAAGTTTTCTTTTTTTGTCTCCCAGGGAAATGCTCAGGCCAATTGTAATGCACCCGGAGTCAATTTTTTAACATGTCTTGTTTTGGTACAGTGTGTGCAATGCCACCATTTACTATTGTATATTTAATTAATAATAGTTTGTTTTTGTTGTGGGGTTAACAAGCGCCAAGGAGGCCTAGTTTTTAGCAATTTTTGTATGAAGTTTAAAGTATAGTAAAAGACCCACTACCCATCTATATTAACCCATTTATCTTTCCATTTATTATATGTTCCTGTGAAAGGAGGGGGAGAATCAGGGACCCTTTGCATGTTATTTTTTTTAAAAGGAGGAGTCCACCATCTGCCTTTAATTAAATAATGTCTCCCGTTATACACAACTGTCACTGGAATTCCCATTTTACTCAGTAACAGTCATGATATAAAACATCATTTTTACCTGATTATCTTATTTTGAACTTTTTTTAAACAATTTATTATTTTGTGATTGGTCTATGATATCACCCAATGTAATGTTGTTTTTTTAATAAATTTTTGTAAAAACTTTTAAGAAAGGAGGGTCGTACTTAAAAATATTTTTATATTTAATTTAACTAAAATTTACAAAAAGTTCCTACTCCAAAAATGGCCAAAAACTGGGGGAGGTATTTGACTATTATTGTCAACTCCCAAAACATCTAGGTAACTCTGTCCTTTGTCTATAAAAAACATTTAATTAAACTTAAAAAAAACTTTGTTGTATTTAAAAAGTATATTGTAACTAAAAAAAACAACATGCCAAGCCCAACACCAAAAAAGTGTGACATCTTAAAAACATATCAAAAAATGGTCAAGGCCGAGCACTTTGTCAGGGACCTCCAGGGGGTCAGGCCCCGAAGGACTTTGCTCCCCCGCCTGCCTCAAATATAACTTTCGTCACAGCTCATACACAAGCGACACTGGAGTTGGTGTAACAAGAGTGAGTTCCAGGCCAGCTGGGACTAAAGGGAGACCCTGTCTCAAAAATACCAAAAAAAAAAAAGTATATTCCAATTTGACCTTGAGGTAAAACCTTTCACATAATAGTATTAACTATATTATATGCTTCTTTTACTTTGTTGACATTTGTACAAATGGTGCAAAAGTTGTAGTATTTACTGTGTATCTTGTATCTAGTTAGACTCAGGATGATGGCACCAAATGTCCAGTTGTCTCTATGCACTCAGAATTAAGAGGCAAGGAGACTGCTGCCCTCAGCAACATCAAGATCCTGAGTTCAGTTCCTGCACATGCACACACACATGAGAGGAAAAAAAAGACTTCAGTAGAAACTTCTTTGCAGGGGTTTTGTTTTGGGGTTGTGGTTGTTGTTGTCATTGTTATTTTGTCTTTTTTTTTTTTTTAATTTATCCACCTCTTTTTTAAATTTTTTTTATTAATTTTATTTATTTCTGTATGTGTATGAATGTACTGTCTGCATGCAAGTTTGTGCACCCGTGTTGTGCAATGCCGCGGAGGTCAGAAGAGGGTGTTGGATTCCCCTGGAACTGGAGTTTCAGACGGCTCTCGGCCGCCATGTGGGTGCTGGGGATCAAACCCGGGTCCTCTGCAAGAGCGTCGGCGCTCCTAACCGCTAGGCCATCTCTCCAGCCCCTAATTTATCCACCTCTTAAATTTTATTTATTTTTTTATGTGTATGAATGTACTGTCTGTATGTAGGTTTGTGCACCCGTGTCATGCAGTGCCGCAGAGGTCAGAAGAGGGTGTCAGATTCCCCTGGACCTGGAGTTAAAGACAGTTCTCAGCCACGATGTGGGTGCTGGGGATCGAACCCAGGTCCTCTGCAAGAGCAGTAGGCGCTCCTAACCGCTAGGCCATCTCTCCAGCCCTGTTTTGTCTTTTTTGAGACAGGGTCTCCCTGTAGCCCCAGCTGGCCTGGAACTTGCTGTGTAGACCAGGCCGGCCTTGAATTCACTGAGATCCGCCTGTTTCTGCTGGGATTAAAGGTGTGCACCACTATGCCTGGCTAGAAATTACTTTGATTACATCTGAACCATTGATTCCTATAACAGCCTTTTAACTAATTTTCTGGACTACAGTCTCACTCTTTGTTCTATTCTTGCTATTGGATGCACAGCATAATTCTTTCTAAAAACGTACGTTTGGTTGACTATATCTGTGCTTATTATGACCTTCAGGATAATATTAAATATAGCTAAGTCTGTTGTGTTTTCTGGTTTACTTTTTTGAATAGTTCTTTGCTTTTTAAAATCCTAGCTTTATAGATCAGGAAATTGAAAATTGAAACAAGGATTTAAATCCTTGACTGTCTGGTTTCAGGGTTTATGTTTTTAGGTGCACTGTATTCTACAACTTAAGCAGGGCATTCATGGTGCCTTTTGTTATGGCTCTTAAAAGTCACCTTTCTTCTGGTCACTTGACGTTTTTAACCGTTAAGTTTCTTATAGCAGCAGAGATCATATCATAAGCAAAGTAGTTATCTGATAAATAGTGTTTGGTAAACATTTTGGAGTACATTTTTAGCACTGAGTAAATAATGGGGGGGGAATAGCCTGCTGAGAATTACTTCTGACTGAGCAATTTCATAAAAGGTCAGCCTTTGTGCTGGAGATGTGGCTTAGCAGTAGAAGCATGCACAAGGACCTGGGCTCAATCTATAGCATGAAATGAAAGGTTAGCTTTGGGTTTAAGGCAAACTAGAAGTAACTCATTAAGGGAAATGAAATCCAGAGAGGTGATTAAATATAGCAAGTATTTCTCTTGATTTAAATGAATTATACCCTACAAGTATAAGAACTTGAAAGCAAAAGTCCTATATAAATTTTTTTAAATGTTAAAAGAAAGTTTTAAGGTCCTGCTGGGTTCAGGAAAGAAGTATCTATAAACAGAAAAATGTTACTCTGTTTTTCAGAAAGAAAAATAGATTATACAGCTTGATGTGGCTCTTAAGTGAGATCCTAGGATTTTAGAAAAAAAATTTTTTTTAATTTTATTTTGTATGTGTATGAATGTACTGTTTGCATGTAGGTTTGTGCACCCATGTCGTGCAGTGCCTCAGAGGTCAGAGAGGGTCTTGGTTCCCCTGGAACTGGAGTTCTCCTGAAATTGGAGTTATAGACGGTTCTTAGCCACCATGTGGGTGCTGGGGATTGAACCTGGGTCCTCTGCAAGAGCAGTCTGGTGCTCGTAACCGCTAGGCTCTTTCTCCAGCCCTGGATTCTAGAATATTTTACAGGGTCATTTGTTTCTATGTGAAATGAAGCACTAATAATTATGTTGAATTTATTCACAACAGGCTAAAACAGTGAAACCTCTTCCAGGTAGGGTGTTGGGGGGGCACTCAATGCTTTCTTCAGTGGACTGATTGAGATTTAAGGCAGGGTTTTCAGATTTGCAGATGGTACAGATATGAGAGGGATGATATGTTAACTAGAACAGGCAAACTTCGATATAGAAGAAAATAGTCTCCAGCTCTCAATGGCTTAATAACAGAAGTGGTTTATTCACTAAACATACTACATGTCATGTTGTCAAGTTGTGTCGCTTTGTGTTTTCATGCAGGAATGCAGGTCTGTGCACCCGTGTCGTGCAAGGCTGCGGAGGTCAGAAGAGGGTGTCGGATTCCCCTGGAGTTCTCCTGGAAATGGAGTTTCAGATGGTTCTCGGCCGCCATGTGGGTGCTGGGGATCGAACCCGGGTCCTCTGCAAGAGCAGTCGGCGCTCTTAACCGCTAGGCCATCTCTCCAGCTCCAAGGATGTCTTTCTTTTAACGGTTCCACAAGAATGTACAGTTGAGAAAATCAGCTTGGTTGATGGGGCCTGGGCATTATGGCTGCCTCAGATATTTTGAATTCTTTATGGGGAAACAGGAATGGACTGTTACTCTGCCAGACTTGGAGTAGATGAAAAACACAAGAGGTGATTTAAGTTTAGTGTATAAAAGAAGTTAGTCTAGTTTCACATAGAGCAATCCTTGGAGATAGGCATCAGGTTGATTAGACTGCTTCTACATGCTAAGAATATCCATAAATAGAATACAGTGAATATGAAATTATTTCTGATTTTGTTGGTAAAAATGAGATTTAGTGAGTTTTGGAGGTTTTAAAATAATTTTTTTTTTACTTAGGTGTATGAGTGTACTGCCTGCATGTAGTAGGTGCACCCATGTCATGCAATGCCATGGAGGTCAGAAGCGGGCATCGGATTCTCCGGGAACTGGAGTTAAAGACAGTTCTTAGCCACCATGTGGGTGCTGGGAATCGAACCCGGGTCCTCTGCAAGAGCAGTCAGTGCTCTTAACCGCTGAGCCATCTCTCCAGCCCCCAAGTTTTAGTGGTTTAAAAGAACATTTCTGCTTGTTACATACTAGAAATAAACTAAGGACTTAATGATTTTTAAAACTCAAATCTTTGATCTAATTTTATAGGTGAGAAAATGGATTCAGAGAATTGTTATTATTTGGTCTTTTGGGATAGGGTCTCCCTGTAGCCCTAGCTGGCCTGGAACTTACTGTATAGACCAGGCTGGCTTGGAACTCACAAGAGATCTGCCTGCTTCTGCCTCCCAAATGCTGGTGGGACTAAAGGTGTGTGCCACCATGCCTGGCCTTTATTGTTGTTTAAGGGATCAAGATTTTAAATAAAATACCATTGATTTTGAGCGCACGCCTTTGATCCCAGCACTTGGGAGTCAAAGGCAGGCAGATCTCTGCCAGTTCAGGGCCAGCCTGGTCTATGGAGCGAGTTCCAGACAAGCTGGGAGACCCTGTCTCAAAAAGACCAAAAACAAACAAAAAACCACAGTGTTGACAGGGGCTGTCTCAATGAGATGAAATTTGACTCCTTGTGATTGAGACAGGGTCTCCCAATGGTCCCATTTGGCCTGAAACTCACTGTGTAGACCAGGCTGGTCTTGAACTTACAGTGATCCTCCTGCTTCTGCCTCCTGAGTGCTGGGATTAAAGGCATGTGCCACCTATGCCTGCCTGAAATGTCCTTAAAAAAAAAAAAAATCTTGGCTGGGCGCTTTTAATCCTAGCACTTGGGAGGCAGAGGTAGGCAGATGGATCTCTGTGAGTTCAAGGCCCACCTGGTCTACAAAGTGAGCTCCAGGCCAGCTGGGACTAAAGGGAGACCCTGTCTCAAAAAGACCAAAAGAAAAAAAAAAATCTCAAAGCATGGCAGCAAACACTCATAACTCCAGCACTCAGGAGGCAGGGACAGGTGGATTACAAGCATGAGGTTGCCTTGGTTTACATGGCTGAAAGATGTCATGTTTGAAGTCTCCTCCTTGGTAAGCCCAAACCACCATCAGTTCTGCCCTTATGCTCCACACTGGGGTTTTCCCTTCCCATGGTCATCAAATGAAGTCCAGTAAGCACCGTGTCCTGTCTTGATCTTCCTGTACTGGTCTCCATGATATAGCCTGGGTAGTCCAACAATGGCAGTCTGTACTCTGAATAAGTGGAAACCCCAGTAGTAGCTCAGTCCACAAGTTGGGTGTCTCAGCAGTCCCCATCTGGCACTGAAGGTTTGCAGGATTCTTGGAGAGATTTGAGTCTTCAGTCCATATTGGAAGGTTGAAAAGCTGTGTCTTATGTCTTTAAGGATGGCAAAAGCAGTGGCAGCCAAAGGGTAGCTGCACTTGCCAGTAAGACAGGCAAAACAACTGTGCTCTTTTGTCTTTTTATTAGGATCTCAAGTTTTATACCTGAAGTATAATTTCTCAGGCCTTACAGATTATTTATTTCTGGTTATACTTTCCTTTTGGATGTTTAAGGGCACACAGTTAGCCCAGATTAACCAAGGTTTTTGTTTTCTCAAGGTCAGTTGAGGATCTGGTCCTCAAGGGTCACTCAGGGTTTTTTTTGGGGGGGGGGGAGCCCCTGGCTCCTTTTGGCTTTTCAATCACCAGTTCTGTTCACTCGAGGACAAAGTCAGGTCTTGCTAGACCACGCTTCCCTTTTTGAAGCATGAGCAGACTTTCCTCTTTATTGACTGGACACTGGCTGAAGTCCCATTAGTGGATCGCCAAGACCTCCCTGCACAGGAAGACGGGTGACTCACATTTGCAGGACATATCAAGAAATGCCCCCAAACATAGTCCCCTGGGACTCAGTTGACCTCTGAGGGTATCCCTTAAGGTCCTCGGCCAAATTGGAATGGGCATTAAGTATGGTCGTTAAGCATCCAGAAAGGCTAAGTTACATCAGCCTGATACTTTTTTTTTTACTTTTTTAAATTAATTTTATTTCTGTATGTGTATGAATGTAATGTCTGCATGCAATGCCATGGAGGTCAGAAGAGGGTGTCGGATTCCCCTGGAACTGGAGTTCTCCTGGAATTGGAGTTTCAGACTGTTCTCGGCCGCCATGTGGGTGCTGGGGATCGAACCCAGGTCCTCTGTAAGAGCGGTTGGCACTCTTAACCGCTAGGCTATCTCTCCAGCCCCGTGCATAGCCTGATACTTTTAACTACTGTGTAATATTTTGAAAATCCTTGGACAAAAGCTCAAGCAGCCTTGTATAAGAAATACTAAGGGGGCTGGAGAGATGGCTCACGATTAAGAGCTCCGACTGCTCTTGCAGAGGACCCGGATTTGATTCCCAGCACCCACATGGCAGCTAAGAACTGTCTTTAACTCCAGTTCCAGGGGAATCCGATGCCCTCTTCTGACCTCCACGGCATTGCATGACACAGGTGCACCAACCTACATGCAGACAGTACATTCATACACATCAAAAATAATAAATAAAAATTTAAAAAAGAAATACTAAGAAGCACTCCCATAAGATAAATACTGTGTTTAGACATAAAAAAAATACCATTGATTTCAAAAGTTCCTTTTTCTCACTATACATAGCAGTATTGTCTTGCTTGCCTACCATGCTTACGGGAGTAGTGCTCCCTTATTTTTGAGTTGTCTTTCCTTCCCTTTAGTCTCTTACCACTTGGTTGTAATTGCCCCTCTCAAATCCTCGTGTTACTTAGTTTCATACTTCCTTTCTCATACATCAGGCCAGTCAGAATTGCCAAGGAGTTTGAAACTAAAGCTGGGGAAAAGAAGCATTCTTTTGTCATTGTAGGTATGTTAAAGTATAGCACTTGAAAATTGTCCACAATGAGATTCGTCACTCCAGGGAAAGGTAGTCTGAATTGAGAATGATGTCCATTGTCTGACAAATGAGTTTCTTAGGTTTTTGAGTCTCATATTCTGGATGCATCTCTTCCTTGGCTATGAGAGTTACTTGTAATCTCCTTCTCTATGAGACATCTTCTATAGCTTTCCAGAAATTCTTTTTACAGAAATGAAAGGACTGGACCTTAAACAATGCTTGATGACTTTTGACAGATAATTTGTGGCTCTCTGGGCTTTGTACTGGATGTACTCTGCAGGGCAAAAATGAGCCAACTTCAGTGGTTCTTAAGGGTATGGTTCGTGGGGGGGGGGGTTACATGAGTAACTTTTCAAACTTATTTTATGTATATTAGTGTATTCCCTGCATTCATGTATGTATGCAAGTGCACCTGTGTCATGCAATGCCTACAGAGGTCAGAAGAGGATGTCATATCCCCTATAGCCGACATTATGAATGGTTGTTAGCCACCATTTGGCTGCTGGGAGCTGAACCTGGGTCCTCTGCAAGAGCAGCCATCACTTTCAACTAAGCCATCTCTCCAGCCCCTTGGACTTTTTTGGTCTTTTTGAGACGGGTCTCTTCTGTAGCCCCAGCTGTCCTGGAACTGGCTCTGTAGACCAGGCTGGCCTTGAACTCAACAAAGATTCACCTGGCTCTGCCTCCCAAGTGCTAGGATTAAAGGCGTGCGCCACCACGCCTGGCTGGACTTCATTTTTTTTTTTTTTTTAATTTTATTTATTTATTTTCTATGTGTATGAATGTACTGTCTGCATGTAGGTTTGTGCACCCGTGTCGTGCAATGCCGCGGAGGTCAGAAAGGGTGTCGGATTCCCCTGGAACTGGAGTTCTCCTGGAATTGGAGTTACAGATGGTTCTCAGCCGCCAGGTGGGTGCTGGAGATCGAACCCGGATCCTCTGCAAGAGCGGTCGGCGCTCTTAACCGCTAGGCCATCTCTCCAGCCCTGGACTTCATTTTTTAAAGAACTATTGTATTCATTTTATCAAATGCAGCCTCAGAGTCTACCCATCATTACCAATGTCTTATGTTAAGACATGGCTATTTTGTTGATTACTGTTTGCTTTTTTTTTTTTTTTTCCTCAATTTCTTGGCTACTACCTGAGGCACTTCTTGTGATTTGACTTTTTTTCTTTTTTTTTTTTTTTTTTTTTTGTCTTTTCAGAAGCGGTCTCCCTGTAGCCCAACTGGCCTGAAACTTGCTCTGTAGCTCTGTAGACCAGGGTGGCCTGGAACCCAGAGTTCTGCCTGCCTCTGCCTTCCAGTGCTGGGATTAAAGGTGTGAACTTCCACACCCGGCCTTGATTTATTTTTTAAGCTGGTAAATTGAACTTCTTTATGCTGATCCTTAAAGGACAAGAAACACAATAGGTGTTTAGTAACACTTGGGGTTAGGGTGGAAGAAAGGAAGAGAAAGGCAGGGAAGGATTTATTCATTAAGAATTTTAAGTTAGCACGCCTTTAATCCTAGCACTTGGGAGGCAGAGGCAAGCGGATCTTTGTGAGTTCAAGGCCAGCCTGGTCTACAGAGTGAGTTCCAGGACAGCTGGGGCTACAGGAAGACCCTGTGTTGAAAAGACCCCTCCCCCCCAAAAAAAGAATTTTAAGTTAACTGATTTGGAGTAAGTTACATTGTTCTTATTACAGGAAGACCCTGTATTGAAAAGACCCCTCCCCCCCAAAAAAAGAATTTTAAGTTAACTGATTTGGAGTAAGTTACATTGTTCTTATTACAGTACGGAGATTCAGCTTCAAAGACTAAGCAGTTTTATTTACCAAAATCAGGGCTAATTGAACATCTGCTCTAACTCTAAAACTTGGGCTTTTAAAATAACTCCTGGTGAGAATCTTTACAGTTTATCTATGTGTATTAGTAACTTTTCTTTTGCTGTGCTAGAACACCATGACCAAGGGAACATATAAAAGGAATAATTTATTTGAGTTTATGGTTGATGGCTTTTTGAACTCTCCTAAGCCTCCTCCCAGTAACCTGCTTCCTCTAGCATGGCCACACCTTCTAGAGCTCCCAAAACAGCGCCACCAACTGAGGACAAAATGTCCCAATACTTGTTGGGGGGGGGGGATTCTCATTCAAACCACCACACTATGCTTAGTAAAAAAAAAAAATAATAATAATGCTAATTGCATTTGTCCGATAAAAGACAAAGGCAGGACAAAAGTTAGGAACAGGAACAAAATAGAAAAATTATTCCATAGAGGATTAAGAAAGAGAAGAAACAAATTATGGTAACGATAACTAATTGAAGTATCTTCATAATACCAGTGTCCAGCAAGTGTATCTTTGTTATATCATGGACCAGTGAGTACTGTTAAACACACAGCCCAAACACCTTTGCCTCAGAGAGCAGTTCTCAAAAGTCTAGAAAAGGGACTGGAGAACATTTGCCGCTCTTGCAGAGACCTGAGTTTAGTTCCCAGCACCACACTGGGTGACTCACAACCACCTGTAATTCCAGCTCCAGTGGACCTAACACCTTTGTGTGGGCCTCCACAGGTAGCATCCATGTGGTATACATACATATGCACACACATACACATAAGTAAAATACTTTTTAGGATTGAACAGTCTTTCTGCTTCAAAGTTAACATAATTAAGCTATTTTAACTCCTCCCAAGGTAAAAGCTCTCATTTGCCAATTCTTTTTAAAAAAATATTTATTAAGTGTATGAGTATATTGCCAGCATGTGTGTAAGTGCACCCAATGTTGTGTGACGCCTGCAGAAGGGACATCAGATCTCCTGGAACTGGAGTCCCAAGAAGGTTGTTAGCCACCATGTGGGTGCTGGGAATTGAATCCAGGTTCTCTGCAAGAACAGCCAGTACTCTAAACCTTAACCACTGAACCATCTCTCCAGACCCTTATTTGCCAGTTCTTAAAATGAATTCCTGAGCCATTGGAGTTCCTTTCAGAGGTTCTTAGGATGTCTTGACATGTTCCCCCTGCTTTTTTTCTCTCATAGTTTCAGAATTTCAAGTCTTACAGTAAGGTCTTTGATTCATTTTAAATTGAGTTTTGTACATGCCCAGAGATAGGGATCTAGTTTCTTCTTCTGCACATGGATATCCAGGCTTATCAAACCTGTTTTTGAAGAGTTTTTTTTCTTCTGTGAATATTTTTGATAACCTTTGTCAAAAATTTGGAGTTTATAGGTATGTGAGTTTACTTTTGGGTCCTCATGTCTATCTTTGTATTGTGGGAACCATTACTATGGCTCTTTAGTATAATTTGAGATCAGTTATTACAATACCTCTAGTAGTATTACTCTTTTCCACATTCAGTTTTTTAAATTCATTTTTAAAATTAGCATACAAAGTAATGAGTTTCATTATAGCATTTTCATATGTACTTGGTTACTGGGCCTCCTTCCTCCTTCCCTTCCTCTGTTGCCCTACCCTCTCCTGTGTTGGTCTCTTTACTCCTCTCTCTAGCTGTCCTTCTGCTTTCTTGCCAGGTATATTGTTACCCCCTCCCCATTTAAGATCTTTTCCTCGGAGCTGGACAGATAGCTCAATGATTAAGAATACTGGCTGTTCTTGCAGAGGTCCTTTATTCTGTTCCCAGTACCCACATGGTGGCTAATAACTCTAGTGACACCATCTTCTGACCTCTTTAGGCATTGCACCACATGGGTGCTCTTACCTGCAGGCAATACACTCATATACATGAAGTAAAAATTACAAAATATTTTAAAAATATCTTTTCCTCCCCTCTCATGGTCCCTTTTATAGTTTCATAAACCTACACCTCTCCATGTGGACATACACAAATGTCTAAAAATTAATATCTCAGATCTGCATAGGATAGAAAACTGAAATAAAATTTTATTTTCTTTATCCATTTACCTGCTGTTGGATATTTAGGCTGGTTCTATTTATTAGGTATTGTGAATAGTGTGGGAATAAACATGATGTGCAAATATCTGTGTTTGGTATTAAGAGTTCTTTGATTATATATCCAGAAATGGTATAGCCAGGTTACATGGTAGCTTTATTTTTTAAATTTTTTTGAAAAGCTTCCACACTGATTTCTATAGTAGCTATACCAGTTTACATTCCCTCATCTGCAGTGAATGAGGAAGGCTCTTTCCCCATGTCCTCATCATAATTCATTTTCTTCATGTTGACTGTTCAAAGATGGATTGCTTAAAGCAGTTTTCATTTGCCTTTCCCTAATGGCTAAGACTATTGAAGATTTTTTTGAAATATTTACTTGCCATTTATATTGTTTTGAGAACTATTCAGCCCATTTATGGTTTGGAATATTTACTTTTCTAATGTCTGATTTTATCACCTGGCAAAGAATTTGTCCCAGCTGTAGGCTGTGTCTTCATTCTGTTAATAGCTTCCTTTACTGTTCAGAACTGTGTGTGTGTGTACATGTACATGTACATGGATGTCAGAAGATAACCTAAAGTGTTGTTTACCTTTTGTTTATTGAAACAGGTCTGTCATTGGTATGGAACTTGACAGTTAGGCTAGGCTAACTTAGCATTAGCTACTCCCCAGGCCCCTCCCTCTGCCCCCAGCTCTGGGATTACAAGTATGTACCAGTATACCTCACTTTTTCACATGGATTCTGGATATATGCCTCAAATCCTTCAACTGAGCCACCTCCCCGGACCCAAAGCTTTTTTTTTTTTTTTTTTTTTTTTTGGTCTTTTCGAGACAGGGTCTCCCTGTAGTCCCAGCTGTCCTGGAACTCACTCTGTAGACCAGGCTGGCCTTGAACTCACAAAGATCTGCCTGCCTCTGCCTCCCAAGTGCTAGGATTAAAGGCGTGCGCCACCACGCCCGGCTGGACCCAAAGCTTTTTAATTTAATGTAATCAATTTGTCAGTTCTTGGGGTTGTCTGTGCTATTGGAGTCCTTTTCTTAAGTCTTTGTCTGTGCCTGTATCTCTTTAAGTATTTTCTTCTTGCAATGTTAGTGTTTCTGGTTTTATATTAAGTTCTTTGATCCGGTTAGAATGGACTTTAGTGGAGGGTGAGAGAGATGAATCTAATTCTTCTGCATCTGGATATCTTCCCAGCACAATTTCCCAATGTGTATTTTTGACACATTTTTGGAAAGATTAGGGACTGAGGCTGTATGGATTTATTTTGGGGTCCTTTTTTAAAATTTATTTTTATTTTATATGTAGGATGTATTGACTGCAATGTGTGTAAGTGCCCCTGTGCCATGCAGTGCCCGCAGAGGTCAGAAGAGGTTGTTGGATTCCTCCAGAACTGGAGTTACAGGCAGTTGGCTGCCATGTTGGTTGTGGGAATGAAACCCAGGTCCTCTGCAAGAGCAGCGGTGCTCTTAACTGCTGAGCCATCTCTCCAGCCCTATTTTTGGATCCTTTACCATTGATCTACTCATCTGTTTTTGTGCCAGTACCATACTGTCTTTGTCATGATTCTGTAATACATGTAGATATTTATTTCACCCAGTTGATCTATAATGTAGTTTAGATCTATAATGTAGTTTTGCTGATAATTTATTCAGGAAGACCTAGCTAAGGATCAGAGTAGGGTATTTAGGTCTCCCAACTATTACTGTATCTGGATTTGTCTGACCTTTCAGGCCTTTTATAGGCCAAATTTTTATTTTATTTTATTATTTTAACTTTATGTGAGTGTTTTGCCTGCACGTGTGTTACTTGTATGCAAAGCCAGTGGCAGCCAAAAGGTATCCTTGGACCCCTGGAACTAGAGTTATAGACAGTTGTGAACCACCATGTGGGTGCTGGGAACTGAACCCAGGTCCTCTGCAAGAGCAGCCAGTGCTCTTAACTGCTGAGCTATCTCTCCAGCCCTTGAGGCATTTTCTTATTTGCTAATTGGTATAGGAGGCAGGAGGCAGTAGCCTCTGTGGGTGGTGCCGTCCCTGAGCTGGTGGGCCTAGAATGAGTAAGGAAGATAGCTGAGCGAGCCTGGAAGTAGCAAGCCAGGAAGCAGTGTTCCTCCATGGTCTCTGCTTCAGTTTCTGCTCCACTACCTGCCTTGGCTTCTCTTGGCAATAGACTATAAGCTGTAAGCCAAATAAACCCTTTTCTCCCCAACTTGCTTTTGGTTAGTCAGTGTTTTTTATCACAGCAACAGAAAGCTAACAGACCCGCTAACTGGACAGTCTCTCAGTATTTTCATAGTGCCACTATCCATGAGGGGAGAACACCTGCTTGACAGGTATCCCTGTGTCTGACCATACACAAGCAGTATGGTACATCTAGACCCTGGCATAGCTGTTGTTCTGTAGGGGGAAAAATCTGAATGTGACTTGTTTTTTTCCTTCAGCTTTTTCTTTCTTTTTTTTTTTTTTTTTTTTGAGGCAGGGTCTCCCTTTAGTCCCAGTTGGCCTGTAACTCACTGTACAGACCAGGCGGGCCTTGAACTCACAGAGATCCGCCTGCCTCTGCCTCCCAAGTGCACCATCACACCCAGCGGCAGCTTTTTGTTTTATAGGAATAGATTCTATTGTTTTATCTTGATTGTGGTCTTTTACTGGGTTGTACAGAAGTGGCTCTGCCATCTTACCTGGAGGTCCTAGTATATTCCTATATTACTCTTTGTGCTTAGGATTGCTTTAGCCCTTCGGGATCTTTTGTGCTATGGATTCCTTTGAGTAATATGGCCATTTTCACAGTAAAAATTCAATGTGGAACTTGGTGCCTGAGCATGGGAGGGCTTCTCATATAACTTATAGTATGCAGCTGCCTTCTTCATTGTTTCAAAGTTGTCTCTGTAGAGGTTTTCGCCTATTTGGTTAAGTTTATTCCTAGGTATTTTAATATTTTTTTGGAACCTATTATGAATATGATTTGTTTTCTGATTTATTAACAAGTTCATGCTGATACACAGGAAAACCATTAGTTTTTGTATGTTGATTTTGCTGGAAGTGTTTATGAAATCTAAGTGTTTTCTAGTGGAGTCTTTCAGGTTTTTTTTTTGTATTTTTTTTTTTTGTTGTTTTTTTTTTGTCTTTTCGAGACAGGGTCTCCCTGTAGCCCCAGCTGTCCTGGAACTCACTCTGTAGACCAGGCTGGCCTTGAATNTTAAAAGTGTTAAATATGGTCACACTGTTGTGAGATGAATCTCCAGACCATTTCTGTACTGTTAAATAAAAACTCTATACGTATTACCTAACAATACCCCATTCTCCCTCTCACCACTACCTATCACCTTCCTTGTGTTTCTATTAAGCTGACTACTTCAGATACTTAGTATGAGCAGAATCATGCAGGATTTATCTTTTCGGACTAGCTTATTTCACTTAGCATAATGTTCTCAAGATTCATCTACATTGTAGCATGTGACAGGATTTCTTTCCTTTAAAGCTACCTTCTGTGTATATTCATTTATCAACCTGGTCAATGGAATTTTAGATAATTTCTACCCCTTAGTTATTGTGAATAATGCTGTTATGTATACAAGTGTATATAGGATTATATGGTAATTCCATGTTTAATCTTTTTTTTTTTTTAGAAAGGATCTCCCTATAGCCCCAGCTGGCCTGGAACTCACTCTGTAGACCAGGCTGGCCTACAGCTACCACGCCCAGCTTAAAGATGGTTCTTAGCTGTCATATGGGTGCTGGGAATCGAACCCAGGCCCTCTGGAAGGGCAGTCTGTGCTCTTAACTGCTGAGCCATCTCTCCAGTCCCTTATTTCATATTTTTATCCCTTTATATCGTTCTTTTATCTTGCAGCTCTAGCTAAGACTTGGAGTACTATATTAGGAGTGGAGGGAGGGGCTGGAGAGATGGCCTAGTGGTGTTAAGAGCGCTGACCATTCTTACAGAGGGGTTCGATCCCCAGCACCCACATGGCGGCCAAGAACCGTCTGAAACTCCAATTCCAGGAGAACTCCAGTTCCAGGGGAATCTGAGACCCTCTTCTGACCTCCGCCGCACTGCACGACACGGGTGCACAAACTTGCATGCAGACAGTACATTCATACACGTATGGAAATAAATAAAATTAAAAAAGAGTAGAGGGAGATATACTCCCAAGAGAGGCTTTGGGTTTTCCCCATTTGCTATAATATTGGCTGTAGGTGTGTAACATGCAGCCTTTATTGTGCTGCTTCTGTCCTTGGATTCTGCGGTGCTTTTATCAGGAAGGGATGCTGAGATTTGCCTTTTCAGCATTGATTAAGATCGTCCTGAGTTGTGTGATTTCTGTTAAGACTGTTTATGTGCTGTTTACTGATTTACCTATATTGGACCATCCTTGCATCCCTGGAATAAAACTTACTTATTTGTGATATATAATCTTAAATGTGTTCATTGAGAACTTTTAATATCTAGGTTTATCAGGAAAATTGGTCTGTAGTTTTCTTCTGTGCATGTGTGGGTGTGCTCATTTGTGTTCTTACCTGGTTTTAGTGTAAGGGTAATACTAACTTAACAGAATGTTTGGTGATCTTTCTATTTTATGAATAGTTGAAAGCACACTGATGTTAGGTCTTCTAAAGCTTTGGTAGAATATATGTAGAATATAAGTTTTAAATTAATTTTTACTTATGTATGAGTGTTTTGCCTGCACATATATAGGCACGCCATGTGCATGCAATGCCCACGGAGACCCAAAAAGGGCATTGGATTCCCTGGAACTGGAGTTAAAGTATGCTTGTTTGCCACCATATGAGTTCTGGGAACAGAGCCCAGCCAGTGTTCTTAACTGCTGAGCACCTCTCCATCCTCTGGTAGAACATCTTTCTGATTTCATTTTAGTAAATCCTATGTAAACATTTATCCATTTCATCTCAGTTTTCCAGTTTTGGGGAATATTAAGTTTTCAAAGTATTCCTCTGGATTTCTTTGGTATTTGTTGCAATGTTCTCTTTTTATTTTATTTTAATTAATTAATTAATTAATTTGTTTATTTATTTTTGGTCTTTTCGAGACAGGGTCTCCCTGTAGCCCCAGCTGTCCTGGAACTCACTCTGTAGACCAGGCTGGCCTTGAACTCACAAAGATCTGCCTGCCTCTGCCTCCCAAGTGCTAGGATTAAAGGCGTGCGCCACCATTCCTGGCTCCTTGTTTATTTATTTTTTATGTGTATGAGTGTAATGTCTGCATGCAGGTTGGTGCACCCGTGTCGTGCAATGCTGTGGAGGTCAGAAGAGGGCGTTGGATTCCTTTGGATTCCCCTGGAACTGGAGTTAAAGACGGACAGTTCTTAGCTGCCATGTGGGTGCTGGGAATTGAACCCATCTCTCCAGCCCCTTCTTTAAAAATTTTTTCAATTTTTTTATTGCAATGTTCTCTTTTTTAATTCTTAATTTTATTAATTTGGGTCTTGGTTTTGGTTAATTTATCTAAGAGTTTGTTAGTCTTGTTTATTTTTTCAAAAAGTCAACTCTTTGTTTCATTGATTCTTTGTATTATTGTTCTTTAATTACCTTTCATTAATTTCTGCCCTAATTTTATTTCTTTCTAGCTAGTGATACTGGATTTGGTTTGTTTTTCTAAGACTTTGAGGTACATCATTAAGCTATCTAGTTGAGACCTCTCTACTTTAAGTGTAAGCACTCATAGCTACTCATTTCCTGTTAGGAGATGAGATACCTATGCTGTATCCCAAAGGTTCTGATGATTTAATTCTCTTTTGATGTAGGAATTTCTAAATTTCTTCCTTGATTTCTTCAAGTATTTGGATAGGCAGAGAAAATTTGCCTCCCAGAGCACTTGGGAGGCAGAGGCAGTTGCTGAGAAAAATGTGTAATTCCCCAGCTGTAAATGTCTATCAAGTACATTTGACCTGTGGTATGATTACTCTGAATTTTCCATTTTTTGATTTCTCCCTTGATGGGAGTGAGGTGTTAAAATCACACAGACTGTTACTGTGTCACCAACTGTCTGTCCTTCCAGGAGTGCTTGCTTCATGAAATTGGGAACTCCAACACTCAGTGCGTTGTTGATATATTCTTTTTTGTTTTGTTTTTTTTTGCTTTTTGTTTTTTTGTATTGTAGTGACCTTCTTTATCTCTCCTGACTACTTTGTTTTGAATTCCTTGATTATTTAAGGGATCTTTCAGTGAACTGCCTATTCTTCAGGGCTTAATTTCTAGCACCACACTGAGAGGAGTAAACAAACTGCTAGAACACCAACATCAAACTGCATAATAATAGAAATAGACTTAAAATTGGATTTAAGTGGGGCTAGAGAGAGGGCTCAGCAGTTAAAGAGTACTGGCTGCTCTTGCAGAGGACCTGGGTTTGATGCTCAGCAAACATGGATACGATATGGAACATTCCTTATTTCTTTGGCCCAGATAGTTGTTTTTGAGGCTGCTATCAATGTGTGCATACGGAGTACCCATCTCCTTCATAGCAAATTTCTGGATTTCTTTTGAGTGCCTGAGGGGCATGTTATTTGAAGCCTACTCCGTGATTGCACTGGTCACTACCTGGTTGATGGCAGAGCAGCCCTTCTTCTTGCCACCGTTTTGTTAGAGCCATTTTGCCAGTCCCAAATTGGAAAGAAGCCCCACATATTTTTTAAAGAAATATAAATTTTTAAAATGGAGTAAAACTCAATAATATGCCATCCATGACCATAGAACAGAAAATGGCAAAAATAATGTAAAATATTCTGTGAAGTTAAAAATCATTTAGGGCAAAGGTAGATTTATTTATTTTTATTTATTTATTTATTTATTTTTTGAGACAGGGTCTCCCTGAGCCTCACCTGGCCTGGAACTCCCTATGTATACCTGGCTGGCCTTAAACTTTGAGTCTGCCTGCCTCTGCCTCCCAAGTGCTGGGATTAAAGGTATGTACCACCACGCCTGGCTTAAAAGAAATTTTTAATGAATGAGATAAAGGAAGGGGACAGGGAAAGGGGAAAATATAGAAGATCACAGATGGAAGGTTAAATAACAGAAAGAAAAATGTAAAAGATGTTATGAAGGAAAAGTAGAAAGAGCAACAGATTTTTTTTTTTTTTAAGACGGGGTCTCCCTGTAGCCCCAGCTGGCCTGGAACTCACTTTGTAGACCAGGCTGGCCTTGAACTCACAGAGATCCACCTGCTTCTGCCTCCCAAGTACTGGGATTAAAGGTGTGCACCACCACACCCGGCTACAACAGATTTTTTTTAAGGAAAAATGATTAATTAAAAACAACAGTAGGTAAATATAAGGGGTTAATAAAAAATAAAGCTTTTAAAAATGAGGACAATGCCGGACGTGGTGGCGCACGCCTTTAATCCTAGCACTTGGGAGGCAGAGGCAGGCGGATCTTTGTGAGTTCAAGGCCAGCCTGGTCTACAGAGTGAGTTCCAGGACAGCTGGGACTATAGGGAGACCCTGTCTCAAAAAGACCCCCCCGCAAAAAAAATGAGGACAAAATTAGGCAGGCATAATGGTACATGCCTGTGCTACAGAGAGACCCTGTCTCAAAAAGATGATGTAAAAAAAAAAACCCTAAGACAAAATCAAAATATTACTAAAAGTATAGTAAAAATGAAAACAGGAAAAACAAGTGCTAAAAGCAAAGAGGAAATACTGGTAGTTTCTTTCTGGGTCTTCTGGAATGTCACAGGTGGATGCCAGGGGTGGGGAAGGATGGTTAGTTCACTTTGTATGCCCCTCTCCCCCACAGTTTATGGTGGTATTAGGCCAGTACTTGTGGATGAGGCTTCTGCTTCCCCTCTTCCTGCTAGGGAGCCGTATAGGTGGTTCTTTCCATTGAGCCTCCCTTCTGTTTCTCTGAACTTTTAAGCTCCCCTGTCACTCTTTATTTTGTGATGTTTTCTCTCTCCAGAACAGTCTATGTAACCTCTAATACTTTTGATGGGTCATAGGAAGGGAGCTTCTCAGCTACCACCTTACCCAGAAGTCTCAACTTTTGAAATTGTCCTCTTGTACCTGGCTTATTTCGGGGTTTTTTGTTTTGTTTTGTTTTGTTTTTGTCTTTTTGGGACAGGGTCTCCCTGTAGCCCCAGCTGTCCTGGAACTCACTCTGTAGACCAGGCTGGCCTTGAACTCACAAAGATCCGCCTGCCTCTACCTCCCAAATGCTAGGATTAAAGGCGTGGGCCACCACACCCAGCTGTACCTGGCTTATTTCATTCAACATCATGTCTTCCAGGTTCATCTACATTGTACCTAATGACAAGATTGCTACTTTTTTTGGTCTTTTTCATACAGGGTCTCCCTGTACCCCCAGCTGTCCTGGAATTAACTCTGTAGACCAGGCTGGCCTTGAACGCCCAAAGATCCGCCCGCCTCTGCCTCCCAAGTGCTAGGATTAAAGGCATGCGCCACCACACCCAGCAAGATTGCTACTTTCTTTTTATTTATTTATTTATTTATTTATTTATTTATTTATTTATTTATTTTCTATGTGTATGAATGTACTCTCTGCATGTAGGTTTGTGCACCCATGCCGTGCAATGCTGCGGAGGTCAGAAGAGGGTGTCGGATTCCCCTGGAACTGGAGTTCTCCTGGAATTGGAGTTACAGACGTTCTCTGCCGCCATGTGGGTGCTGGGGATTGAACCCGGATCCTCTGCAAGAGCGGTTGGCACTCTTAACCGCTAGGCCATCTCTCCAGCCCCAAGATTGCTACTTTCTAAAAGCAGCGTAATATTCTGTTTTACACACACACACAAAAAGCAACTCAAATCTAAAATTCCAAAACTTTTTGACTACTGATGTGATACCTGGTGGAAAATTCCACACTTAAGATAGGTTACAGTAAAAATGCAAGTGTGCTAAAAATTCTGTTTTCAAACATTTATTTAGTATGTGTGTAATGTGTGGGAGCATGCACATATGAGGTTAGAGGCAACTTTCAGGAGTCATTTCTTTCTTTGTACCATATAGGTTCCAAAGATTGAGCTTAATATTGTCAGGCTTGGTTGCAAGCACCTTTACCTAGTGAGCCATTTTGTCAGTCTTAAAAATACTGATATATTAAATAGTTCCCAAGCTGTGTGGAAAGGTGGATATGGAACATAATGCCTTTCATGTTTAGCTTTGATCTCATTCCCAAGATTGCCTGTTTTTATACAAATATTCCAAAATCTGAAAATTCCAAATCTCAAATCCCTCCAGTTCTAAGCATTTTGCCTCTCTGTACCAGTGTTTTCTTCATTTATCCATTGACAGTTAACTAAGTTTGGTTCCATGTGCTGACTTTGTGAATAATGTTGCAGTGAACATAGGAGTGCAGAAATGGACCACTTTCCTTTGTATGCATACCCTATGATAAGATTGCTGCATCGTGTTATCTACTTTTATTTTTTACTTTCATTTTAAATTTAAAATTTTTCTGTATGAAAAGAGAGGTCAGTGTTGGGTGTCTTTTTTTTTTTTTTTACTTTTTGACTTGAGACAGGGTCTCCCCTTTTTTTTTTTTTAGCCCCAGCTGGCCTGAGCTCATTATGTAGACCAGGCTGGCCTTGAACTCAGAGATCCGCCTGCTGGGATTAAAGGCATGCACCACCATGCCCAGTTTAAAGATGGTTCTTGGGTGCCATGTGGGTGCTGGGAATTGAACTCAGGTCCTCTGCAAAATCAGTCCAGCTCTTAACTGCTGAGCCATCTCTGCAGCCCCAGGTGTCCTTCCTTATCATTTCTTATTTTTTTTGAGACAGCCAGGGCTTTCTTTCACTGGAACCCGAAGCTCTCCAGTTTGGTTAGACTAGCTGGCTAGCAAGCACCAGGGATCCTCCTGTCACTACCCTGCCAGTGCTAGGATTGCAGGTTTACACTACTGCTCTTGGCTTTTTTTTTTTTTTTTTTTTTTTTTTTTTTTTTGTCTTTATTGAGACAGGTCTTCCCTGTAAGCCCCAGGCTGCTCCTGGAACTCACTCTGTAGACCAGGCTGGCCTTGAACTCACAAAGATCCGCCTGCCTCTGCCTCCCAAGTGCTAGGATTAAAGGCGTGCGCCACCACGCCCGGCTGCTCTTGGCATTTTAAAATTAATTTTTATTTTTATATGTATGAATATTGCCTGTGTGTATGTAAGTACACCACATACATGCAATGCCCATGGAGACCAGAGGAGGACACTAAAACCCCTGGGACTGGAGTTGTGGTTGGTTGTTAGCCACCACATGGGTACTGGGAACTGAACCTAGGTCTTCTGTAAGACTATCCAGTGCTCTTAACTCTAAGCCATCTCTCTAGCCCTTGTGTCCAGCTTTTTACATGGATGCTGAGGATCTGAAGTTAGATCCTCGAGCTTGCCTGGGTAAGCACTTTACCAACTGACCTGTCTTGGTAAACTCTTTGTTGTTAATTTTTTGAGGAACTGCTCTACTATTTCCATAGTAGCTATACTAGTGTACATACACATTAGCAATGTACAGAGGTTCCCATTTCTGCGTAGCCTCATCCTTTTTTCTTTTGGTAATAACTATTCTCTTCATCAAAAGGCAATAGTTAATTTGCCTGTTGTTGATGATGAGTTATTTTGAGCCTCTTTTCATGTAACTGATGTCCATTTGTTTGCCTTTGCAGAAATGTCTGTTAAGAGGGGTTTTTTTTTTGTTTTTGTTTTTGGATTTTTTTTTGCTGGCTGGCTGGCTGGCTGGCTGAGTGATTGATTTAGAACTAGGCTGTTTCTCAAACTGGCTTAGAATTAACTGTAGCCTAGAGTTGCCTGAAACACTTCTCCTGCCTTTGCCTTTTTAATATTGGAGACTTAAAAAAAAATTATCCACAGATATTAGACTACTGTTCGTTCTTTCTTCCTTCCTTCCTTCCTTCCATCCTTCCTTTCTTTCTTTCTTTCTTTCTTTCTTTCTTTCTTTCTTTCTTTCTTTTCTTTTCTTTCTTTCTTTTTTCTGGTATTTTTGAGACAGGGTCTCCTTTTAGTCCTGGAGCTCACTCTGTAGACCAGGCTGGCCTTGAACTCACAAAGATCTGCCTGCCTCTGCCTCCCAAGTGCTAGGATTAAAGGCGTGCGCCAGGAGGAGGGGAACAGGGGGAAGGAAGGGAGGAAGGAAGGGAAGGGAGGACAGGAAGCAAAAACAAGAAAGAACGAAAGGAAGAAAGGAAGGAAGGAGAGAGTATGAAAGAGAGAAAAAAGAAGAGAAGAAAGAAAGAAAGAAAGAAGAAAGAAAGAAAGAAAGAAAGAAAGAAAGAAAAGAAAGAAAGAAAGAAAGAAAGAAAGAAAAGAAAGAAAGAAAGGAAAGAAAGGGAAGGATGGGAGGAAGGGAAGAGGAAGAAAGAACGGAAACAGTAGTTCAATATCTGTGGAAATTTTTTTAAGTCTCCAATATTAAAAAGGCAAAGGCAGGAGAAGTGTTTCAGGCAACTCTAGGCTACAGTTAATTCTAAGCCAGTTTGAGAAACAGCCTAGTTCTAAATCAATCACTCAGCCAGCCAGCCAGCCAAGCCAGCAAAAAAAAAAATCCAAAAACAAAAACCAAAAAAAAAACCCCTCTTAACAGACATTTCTGCAAAGGCAAACAAATGGACATCAGTTACATGAAAAGAGGCTCAAAATAACTCATCATCAACAACAGGCAAATTAACTATTGCCTTTTGATGAAGAGAATAGTTATTACCAAAAGAAAAAAGCGATGAGGGCTACGCGAAATTGGGAACCCTCTGTTACATGCATAAGTGTATGTACACTAAGTATAGCTACTATGGAAATAGTAGAGCAGTTCCTCAAAGAATTATACAACAAAGAGTTTACCAAGACAGGTCAGTTGGTAAGTGCTTTACCCAGGCAAGCTCGGAGATCTAACTTCAGAATCCTCAGCATCCATGTAAAAAGCCTGACAGCCCCCCCCCCCCCAGGCAGAGAGATGGCTTAGAGGTTAAGAGCACTGGATTAGTCTTTACAGAAGACCTAGGTTCAGTCCCAGTACCCCCATGTTGGTGGCTTAACAAACCCAACCCACACTCCCAAGTCCCCAGGGGATTTTCCGTGTCCTTCCTTCTAGGTCTCCAGGTGTGCATTGCATGTATGGTTGGTGTACTTAATACACAACAGCCAATATTCATACATATAAAATAAAAATTAATTTTCAACGTTAAGTGCCAAGAGCAAGCCCGGGCGTGGTTGGCGCACGCTTTAATCCTAGCACTGGGAGGCAGAGTGAGTTCAAGGCCAGGCTTTTCTACAGAGTGAGTTCTAGTCTCAAGGCCAGCCTGGTCTACAGAGTGAGTTCCAGGAGCAGCCTGGGGCTTACAGGGAAGACCTGTCTCAATAAAGACAAAAAAAAAAAAAAAAAAAAAAAAAAAAAAAAAGCCAAGAGCAGTAGTGTAAACCTGCAATCCTAGCACTGGCAGGGTAGTGACAGGAGGATCCCTGGTGCTTGCTAGCCAGCTAGTCTAACCAAACTGGAGAGCTTCGGGTTCCAGTGAAAGAAAGCCCTGGCTGTCTCAAAAAAAATAAGAAATGATAAGGAAGGACACCTGGGGCTGCAGAGATGGCTCAGCAGTTAAGAGCTGGACTGATTTTGCAGAGGACCTGAGTTCAATTCCCAGCACCCACATGGCACCCAAGAACCATCTTTTAAACTGGGCATGGTTGGTGCATGCGCCTTTAATCCCAGCAGGCGGATCTCTGAGTTCAAGGCCAGCCTGGTCTACATAATGAGGCTCAGGCCAGCTGGGGCTAAAAAAAAAAAAAGGGGAGACCCTGTCTCAAGTCAAAAAGTAAAAAAAAAAAAAAGACACCCAACACTGACCTCTCTTTTCATACAGTAAAAATTTTAAATTTAAAATGAAAGTAAAAAATAAAAGTAGATAACACGATGCAGCAATCTTATCATAGGGTATGCATACAAAGGAAAGTGGTCCATTTCTGCACTCCTATGTTCACTGCAACATTATTCACAAAGTCAGCACATGGAACCAAACTTAGTTAACTGTCAATGGATAAATGAAGAAAACACTGGTACAGAGAGGCAAAATGCTTAGAACTGGAGGGATTTGAGATTTGGAATTTTAGATTTTTGGAATATTTGTATAAAAACAGGCAATCTTGGGAATGAGATCAAAGCTAAACATGAAAGGCATTATGTTCCATATCCACCTTTCCACACAGCTTGGGAACTATTTAATATATCAGTATTTTTAATTACTGATCAAATGTCACTAGGTAAAGGCTTTTGCAACCAAGCCTGACAATATTAAGCTCAATCTTTGGAACCTATATGGTACAAAGAAAGAAATGACTTCCTGAAAGTTGCCTCTAACCTCATATGTGCATGCTCCCACACAACATTTACACACATACTAAATAATGTTTGAAAACAGAATTTAGCACACTTGCATTTTTACTGTAACCTATCTTAAGTGTGGAATTTTCCACCAGGTATCACATCAGTAGTCAAAAAGTTTTGGAATTTTAGATTGAGTTGCTTTTGTGTGTGTGTGTGGTAAAACAGAGTATTACGCTGCTTTTAGAAAGTAGCAATCTTGGGGCTGGAGAGGGATGCCTAGCGGAAGAGTGCCAACGCTCTTGCAGAGGATCCGGGTTTTCAATCCCCAGCACCCACCGCATGGCGGCAGAGAACCGTCTGAAGCTCCAATTTCCAGGAGAACTTCCAGTCCCAGGGGAATCCTGACAACCTCTTCTGACCTCCGCAGCATTGCACGGCATGGGTGCACCAAACCTACATGGCAGAGAGTACATTCATACACATAGAAAATAATTAAATAACTAAATTAAATAAAAAATAAAAAATAAATAAAAAGAAAGAGCAATTCTTGCTGGGTTGGTGGCCGATGCCTCTTATAATCTATGCACTTGGGAGGCAGAGGCGGTGCGGATTCTTGGGCGTTCAAGGGCCAGCCTGTTCTACAGAGTTAATTCCAGGACAACTGGCGGGTTAACAGGGAGAGGCCCTGTATGACAATAAGGACCAAAAAAAGTGCAATCTTTTTCATTAGGTACAATTAGAGACCTTGGAAGACATGATGTTGAATGAAATAAGCCGTACAGGCTGGGTGTGGTGGCCACGCCTTTAATCTAAGGCATTTGGGTGGTAGAGGCAGGCGGATCTTGTGAGGTTCAAGGTCCAGCTGGTCTAGCATGTGAGTGAGTTCCAGGACAGCTGGGGCTACAGGAGACCCTGTCCCAAAAGACAAAAACAAAACAAAACAAAACAAGAAACCCGGAAATAAGCCAGGTACAAGAGGACAATTTCAAAAGTTGAGACTTCTGGGTAAGGTGGTAGCTGAGAAGCTCCCTTCCTATGACCCATCAAAAGTATTAGAGGTTACATAGACTGTTCTGGAGAGAGAAAACATCACAAAATAAAGAGTGACAGGGGAGCTTAAAAGTTCAGAGAAACAGAAGGGAGGCTCAATGGAAAGAACCACCTATACGGCTCCCTAGCAGGAAGAGGGGAAGCAGAAGCCTCATCCACAAGTACTGGCCTAATACCACCATAAACTGTGGGGGAGAGGGGCATACAAAGTGAACTAACCATCCTTCCCCACCCCTGGCATCCACCTGTGACATTCCAGAAGACCCAGAAAGAAACTACCAGTATTTACCTCTGTGCTAGCACTTGTTTCCCTATTTTTCTCTTTATTATACTTTTAGTAATATTTTGATTTTGTCTTAGGTTTTTTTTTTTAACATCATCTTTTGTTGAGACAGGGTCTCTCTGTAGCACAGGCATGTACCATTATGCCTGTATTTTTTGTCCTTTCATTTTTTCTTTGCGGGGGGTCTTTTTGAGACAGGGTCTCCCTATCAGCCCCAGCTTGGTCCTGGAACTCACTCTGTTAGATCCAGGCTGGCCTTGAACTCACATAAGATCCGCTCGCTCTGCTCTCCCAAGTGCTAGAATTAAAAGGCACGCTCGCTGGCCTAGCACGTTCCTCGGGGATTGTCGCTCATTTTAAAAGCTTTTTTTTATTAACCTTATATTTACCTACTGTTGTTTTTAATTTAATATTCCTTGGTAAAAAAAATCTGTTTTGTAGCCGGGTGTGGTGGTGCACACCTTTACCCATACTTGGAGGGCAGAAGCAGGTGGATCTCTGTGAGTTTTCAAGGCCAACCTGGTTCTACATTGTGAGTTCCAGGGCCAGCTGGGGCTACAGGGGAGGACCCGTCTTAAAAAATAAAAAAAAAATCTGTTTGCTCTTTCTTCTTTTCCTTTCATAACATCTTTTAAACATTTTTCTTTCTTGTTATTAAACCTTCCATCTGTGATCTTCTATATTTTCCCCTTTCCCTGTCCCCTTCCTTTATCTTCATTCATTAATTTCTTTGTAGCCAGGCGTGGTGGTTACATACCTTTAATCCCAGCACATTGGCGGGCGAGGGCAGGGCAGACTCAAAGTTAAGGCCAGCCAAGGTATACATAGAGTTCAAGGCCAGCCTTGAGCTCAGGAGACCCTGTCTCAAAATAATAAATAAATAAATAAAAATAAAAATGTCTTCCTTTGCCCTAAATGATTTTTAACTTCACAGAATATTTTACATTATTTTTGCCATTTTCTGTTCTATGGTCATGGATGGCATATTATTGAGTTTTACTCATTTAAGAAAATTTATATTCTTAAAATTATTGTGGGGCTTCTTTCCAATTTGGGACTGGCAAAATGGCTCTAACAAAACGGTGGCAAGAAGAAGGGCTGCTCTGCCATCAACCAGGTAGTGACCAGTGCAATCACGGAGTAGGCTTCAAATAACATGCCCCTCAGGCACTCAAAAGAAATCCAGAAATTTGCTATGAAGGAGATGGGTACTCCAGATGTGCACATTGATACCAGGCTCAACAGAGCTATCTGGGCCAAAGAAATAAGGAATGTTCCATATCGTATCCATGTTTGCTGAGCAACATCAAACCCAGGTCCTCTGCAGAGCAGGCCAGTACTTTTAACTGCTGAGCCCTTCTCTAGCCCCACTTAAATCCAATTTTAAGTCTATTTCTATTATTATGCAGTTTGATGTTGGTGTTCTAGCAGTTTGTTTACTCCTCTCAGTGTGGTGCTAGAAATTAAGCCCTGAAGAATAGGCAGTTCACTGAAAGATCCCTTAAATAATCAAGGAATTCAAAACAAAGTAGTCAGGAGAGAAAGAAGGGTCACTAGGCAACAAAATAACAAGCAAAAAAAAAACAAAGAGCAAAAAAAGAATATATCAAACAACGGCACTTGAGTGCTTGGAGTTCCCATTTCATGAAAAGGCAAGCACTCCTGGAAGGACGGACAGTTGGTGACCGTTAACGGTCTTGTCGATCGTTTACACACCTCACTCCCATAAGGGAGAAATCAAAAAATGGAAAATTCAGAGTAATCATACCACAGGTCAAATGTACTTGATAGACATTTACAGCTGGGGAATTACACATTTTTCTCAGCAACTGCCTTGCCTCCCAAGTGCTCTGGGAGGCAAATTTTCTCTGCCTATCCAAATACTTGAAGAAATCAAGGAAGAAATTTAGAAATTCCTACATCAAAAGAGAATTAATGCATCAGAACTTTGGGATGCAGCGATAGAGTCTCATCTCCTAACAGGAAATGAGTAGCTATGAGTGCTTACACTTAAAGTAGAGAGGTCTCAACTAGATAGCTTAATGATGTACCTCAAAGTCTTAGAAAAACAAACCCCAAATCCAGTCACTCACTAGCTAGAAAGAAATAAAATTAGAAAAAAAAAATTAAATGAACAGGGTAATTAAAGACAATAATACAAAGAATCAATGAAACAACAGAGTTGACTTTTTTGAAGGAAATATAACACTAAGACTAAAAACTCTTTAGATAAATTAACCCAAAAGCAAGGACCCAATTAATAAAATTAAGAAATTAAACAAAGAGAACAATTTGCATATAGAAAAAAATGAAAAATGTTTTTAAAGAGATGTGGCTGGAAGATGGGTTTTGTTCCCAAGCACCCACATGGCAGCTAAGAACGTCCGTCTTTAACTCGCGAGTTCCGTGGAATCCAAAGGAAGTCAACCGCCCTCTTCTGACCTTCGCGACAGCATTGGCACGACACTGGTGCACCAAACCTGCATTTGCAGACACTTACGACTCATACACATAAAAAAATAAATAAACAAGGAAGCCAGGAATTCGGCGCACGCCTTAATTCCTAGCACTCTGGAGGCAGAGGCAGGGCAGATTTTTGTGAGTTCAGGCCAAGCCTGGTCTACAGCGTTGGAGTTCCACGCCCGACAGCGGGGCTACAGGGAGACCGGCTTGTCTCGAAAAGGACAAAAATAAATAAACGAAATTAATTAATTAATAATTAAAATAAAATTAAAAAGAGAACATTGCAACAAATACCAAAGAAATCCAGAGGAATACTTTGAAAACTTAATATTCCCCAAAACTGGAAAACTGAGATGAAATGGATAAATGTTTACATAGGATTTACTAAAATGAAATCAGAAAGATGTTCTACCAGAGGATGGAGAGGTGCTCAGCAGTCTAGAAAACACTGGGCTGGCTCTGTCCCAGAAATCATATGGTGGCAAACAAGCATACTTCAACTCCATTCCAGGGAATCAATTTGCCGCTTTTGGGTCTCCGGTGGGCATTGCATGGCTATCATTGGCGCTATAATGTGCAGGCAAACCACTCTCACATAAGTAAAATATTAATTTAGAACTTATATTCTACATATATTCTACCAAAGCTTTAGAAGACCTAACATCAGTGTGCTTTCAACTATTCATAAAATAGAAAGATCACCAAACATTCTGTTAAGTTAGTATTACCCTTACACTAAAACCAGGTAAGAACACAAATGAGCACACCCACACATGCACCAAGAGAAAATTACAGACCAATTTTCCTGATAAACCTAGATATTAAAAGTTCTCAATGAACACATTTAAGATTATATATCACAAATAAGTAAGTTTTATTCCAGGGATGCAAGGATGGTCCAATATAGGTAAATCAGTAAACAGCACATAAACAGTCTTAACAGAAATCACACAACTCAGGACGATCTTAATCAATGCTGAAAAGGCAAATCTCAGCATCCCTTCCTGATAAAAGCACCGCAGAATCCAAGGACAGAAGCAGCACAATAAAGGCTGCATGTTACACACCTACAGCCAATATGTCAAATTCCTCACTAGCGAAGAATACTATGAGCACAGGAGGTCATCAAGGAGTGAGAGGCCTCCGCGAGCTAAGGCTGAATGGTTTGACTGCGCTTGGTTCTGCGTATTGCTTGGTGCTTGTCTTGTGGTGGCGAGTCTTTACCTTCGGGGTGCAGACTCGGACATGTGAAGAGATGGCGACGGCAATTGTGCGAAGGGTCATCAGGTGGAAACTGCTCGTGGAAACGTGAATCATAGATCGTGCAACGCACTCCAGCACGCATCAACCAGCGGAGGCCATGCCTGGCCCGCACCCCAATCCCACCAGAAACCCCACTACTCCCCAGCAAAAACCTCAGAAATAAAGATTAAGATTATCCTTATAGCATAATGGGGAAAACCCCAAAGCCTATCTCTGGAGTATATCTCCCCTTCTTACTCTATTTTTAATTATATTATTTGCCATCGTGTATAGAATGTATCTGATCTGCATGCAAGTTGGTGCACACGTGTCGGCAGTGCGGCCGAGTGGCTTCAAGAAGAGGGTCTTCAGATTCCCCTGGAAAACTGGAGGTTCGTAACATGGATTGGAGTTCTCAGACGTGTCTTGAGGCGCCCATGTGGGCTGAGGGATCCCGAAACCACGCTCCTGCTCAAGACGACTGGCTCGCGGCTCTACACCAACTACCAATCTCCTCCACGCCCCCCTCACCTCCTAATCAGTACTCACAAGTCTAGCTAGCAGCTGTCAAGACCATCAAAAGCTAACGATCAACAAGGGTAAAATATCGAAATAGAGCGACTGGAGAAGAGGATAAAGCACTCTAGCAGTTAAAGAGACAAAACAGATGCCCCTGGCAGACGTCGCCTTGGTTCCCGATTACTCCAGCCAAATCTCCATTCATAAACAAGACTCCAAAAGAAAACTATTCTCGTAATGACACTGAGGCTGTGATACTGAGGCCAGCCTGGTCTACTCAGTGGAGGTGCAATCGTTCCTAGGCTGTGCCTGGGCCTATAGGGTGATGCTCCTTTCTTTAGTAATAAATCAGAAAACAGAGAATAAACTAACTATTATCCCTATACTCTCATGCAGACCACGACAGACTTTCTCTTTTTCTTTTTTGGTCCTTTCTCACGCACTATCGTGGTCTCCCCCCCGAGCCTCCAGCCTCCGCACTGAGAGAAACATCATCTCTGTAGTGAGACACAGGAACTGGTCATCCGTTGAACTCCACAAAAGATCCGAGCCGGATGCGCTCTGGCCTCTAGTTCTAGGATTAAGGCGTGTGCCACCAGGGCTGGCATCGTAACTATTCTTAAAAATAAGATCGCGAAGAAAACGACTTGGGCATGGTGGCAAGATATGCCTTTTACCCGGTAGCACTCCTGAGAGGCAGAGGCAGAGTCAAACAGATCTCTGTGAATATTCAAGGCCTTACGCCGTGTCTAACAGAGGAGTTCCAGGACAAGTGGGGCTACAGGGGGAGGACCTTGTGTCTCGAAAAGAAAAAATACTATAAAACAAACAAAAAAAAAAAATACAAATAGAAAACTGAAAGGACTCCACTAGGAACACTTAGATTTCATAAAACATATCAGGCAAATCAACATACAAAAACTAATGGTTTTCCTGTGTATTCTAGCATGTACTTGTTAATTAATCTCAGAAAACAAATTTGTTCATTCATAATTAGGTTCCAAATAAAATATTAATACCTAGGAATAAACTTATCCAAATAGGGCGAAAACCTCTACAGAGACAACTTTGAAACAATGAAGAAGGCAGCTGCATACTAAGTTGTATATGAGAATGCCGCTCCTCATGCTCAACTGGCACCAAGTTCACACATTGAATTTTAACTGTGAAAATGGCCCCATATTAACTCAAAGGAATCCATGCTACAAGAAGACTACGCCGCAAGCGGCTAAGCCGCAGTCCTAAGCACAAAGAGTAATATAGGAATATACTAGGACCTCCAGGTAAGATGGCAGAGCCACTTCTGTACAACCCAGTAAAAGACCACAATCAAGATAAAACAATAGAATCTATTCCTATAAAACAAAAAGCTGCCGCTGGGTGTGATGGTGCGACTTGGGAGGCAGAGGCGCACTCCGCGGATCTTCTGTGATTCAGGCCGCCTGGTCTGTATACAGTGAGTACAGGCCAAACTGGACTAAAGGGAGACCCTGCCTCAAAAAAAAAAAAAAAAGAAAAAAAAAGAAAGACAAATAGAAGCTGAGGAAAAACAAAAACCGGAAGTCACATTTCAATTTTTGCCCCCTACAGAACAACAGCTATGCCAGGGTCTAGATGTACCATACTGCTTGTGTATGGTCAGACACAGGGATACCTGTCAAGCAGGTGTTCTCCCCTCATGGATAGTGGCACTATGAAAATACTGAGAGACTGTCCAGTTAGCGGGTCTGTTAGCTTCTGTGCTGTGATAAAAAACACTGACTAACCAAAAGCAAGTTGGGAGAAGGAAACAAGGTTTATTTGGGCTTACAGCTTTAGAGTCTATTGGCAGCAGAAGCCAAGCAGGTTAGTGGAGCAGAAACTGGAAGCAGAGACCATTAGGAGGACCCACTCTTCCTGGCTTGCTACTTCCAGGCTCGCTCAGCTATCTTCCTTACTCATTCTAGGCCACACCTGCCTAGGGACGGCACCACCCACAGAGGCTACTGCCTCCTGCCTCCTATACCAATTAGCAAATAAGAAAATTCCTCATAGGAACGGCGGCAATGGAGAGGATAGCTCAGGCAGGTTAGAGGCACTTGGACTGCTCTGTCAGAGGACCCTGGTTCAGTTCCTCATACCCACCCACATGGATGGTTCAGCAACTGTCCCTATAACTCTGAGGTTCCCACCGGGGGTCTTCAGCCAGATACCTTTTGGCTGCCACTGGCTTTGCATACAAGTAACACACGTGCAGGCAAAACACTTACACATAAGACAAAGATGCATAAATAATATAATAAATACATAAAACATTTGGCCTAAAAAGGCCTGAAGAGGTCAGACACAATTATACCAGATACAGTAATCAGTTGGGAGACCATAAAACCACTACTCCTATCCTTAGCTAGGTTCATTCCTGAATAAGAACTTATCAGCAAACTACACTATAACGATCTAAACTACATCATAGAGTTCAAAAACTGGTGAATAAAGTATCTACATGTCCATTAACAGGAATTACACTTCGACACAAGACAGTATGGTACTGGCACAAAAACAGAAGTGAGTAGACTCAAATGAGTAAAGGATCCAAAATAAGGGCTGGAGAGATGGGTCAGCAGATAAAAGGAGCCTGCTGCTATGCAGAGAGAACCCTGGGTTTCATTCCCACAACCAACATGGCAGCCAACTGCCTGTAACTCCAGTTCTGGGAGGAATCCAACACCTCTTCTGACTCTGCGGGCACATTGCATGCTACAGGGGAGCACATAATACACACATCTTGCAGGTCAAGTACATCCTACATATGAATAATAAAATAGTAACTTAGTTACAAAAACGGACCCCAGAAAACTAAAATCCCATACAAAGCCTAACAGTCCACTAACACATCGTATTTCGCGACACAAAATGTGTAAAACACATTGGGAAATCTGGGAAGGATATCCCAGATGAGAAGAAGAATTAGATTCATCTCCTCACCGTCCCACTTAAAAAGTCCATTCTTAAAACCGGATCAAAGAATTAATATAAAAACCAGAAACACACTGAAACATTGCAAGAAGAAAAAATACTAAAGAGATTACAGGCACAAGACAAAATTTAAGAAAAAGAGCACTCCAAAGCAAACAGACAAACCCCAGAATCTGACAATGTAACCATCTCAAATTAAAAAGCTTTGGGGTCCAGCGGGACGTAATGGTGGCGAGCTATTCATCTACCGCCACCTTGGGGAAGGCAGCGAGAGGACAGGACAAGACTCTTGTGAGTTCAAGGCAGCCTGGCCTACACAGAGTGCCGTTCCAGAACAGCTGGGGGACTACAGGGAGACACCCTGTCTCGGAAAAAAGACAAAAAAAAAAAAGAAAAAAACAAAAAGCTTTGGGTCGGGAGGTGGCATAGATATGAAGAGATTTGAAGGCAATATCACAGAATCATTTAGAAAAAGTGAGGATATTACTGGTACATACTGATAATTCCAGGGAGCTGGGGGCAGAGGGAGGGGCCTGGGGAGTAGCTAATGCTAAGTTAGCCTAGCCTAACTGTCAAGTTCCATACCAATGACAGACCTGTTTCAAATAAACAAAAGGTAAAACCAACACTTTAGGATTATCTTATCTGAATCCTGTACATGTACATGTAACACACACAACACAGTTCTGAACAGTAAAGGAAGCTATTAACAGAATNCCTTCCTTTCCTTCCTTTCCTTCCTTTCCTTCCTTTCCTTCCTTTCCTTCCCTTCCTTCCCTTCCTTCCCTTCCTTCCCTTCCTTCCCTTCCTTCCCTTCCTTCCCTTCCTTTCCTTCCTTTCCTTCCTTTCCTTCCTTTCCTTCCTTTCCGAGACAGGGTCTCCCTTTAGTCCCAACTGGCCTGGAGCTCACTACGGTAGACCAGGTGGGCCATGAACTCACAGACATCCGCCTACCTCTGCCAACCAAGTGCTGGGATTAAAGGCATGCACCACCACTCTGGGGTTACTTTCTCCTTTTTATTCAGTCTAGGACCCTCAGTACATAGGATGGCACTGCTTGCAGCTAGGGTGAGTTTCACCACTTCAATTAACTAAATCTAGAAAATCTTTCATAGAAATGCCCAGAGATTTGTCTACTAGGTATTAGATCCCATTAAGTTGACAGTAAAGATTGGCCATCACAGTAGCCTTTATCCAGTTATGTCCCATTGTGTTTATCTTCTGTAATCAAGCCAGTCAAAATGTACTTGAAAAATGCTTTTAATTAAGTTGTAATTTTTAAAGTAAAATGTGTGCAGTTATAGCCGGGCGAGGTGGCGCACGTCTTTGATCCCAGCACTTGGGAGGCAGAGGCAGGCAGATCCCTGTGAATTCAAGGCCAGCTTGGTAAACATAGTGAGCTCCAGGCCAGCTGGGACTAAAGGAAGACCCTGCCTCAAAAAGACCAAAAAAAAAAGTGTGTGCAGTATAAACATAAGTTTCTGTTGCCTGGAATGAATAGAGTCCATACTTGGCCATATTTTTTCTGTCTCTCAAAAGATTAAAATTGTTCGGTATATATGATGTACCCGTCTTTCCCTAAGTAGCCACCTTGAAAGTACCCATCCTTCCAAGTTTTCTATATATCAGATAACAATTAATAAACAACATGTGCTATCAATTTCTTTCCTAAGAACTGTAATATGCTTTATCTCATAATATTTCTAAATGCACCCATTATAATTTGTTACAGTTACAGTATTATATCTCATACATGCAAACCAGTTCATTGCCCAAACACACTGTAATCAGGTAGTGTTCAATTTTGAACAAATATTAGTACTGTGTAGGAATTCTGGTATATAACTTTATCCTCTATTTCCAAGATTGATATGGGGAAGTAGAATTACTGGATCATAGAATCTATGTAGTTAATTTTCTTCAAAGTGATTATATCAGTTATATTGCTTTAAACAATTGTTACTTTCTCTTTACTTCTATAGTGGCTTGTTTTTAGCTTTTGGTTTTCTGAGACAGTTCTAGGCCCCAGCTGGCCTAGAACTCGCAGAGATACACCCACCTCTGTCTCCATAGTGCTGAGATTAAAGGCATGGACTACCAGGCCTGGCTTCTACAGTAGTTTGAATGAACAGTGCCTCCCATAGGCTGGGGTATTGGAATACTTCGTTCACAGTTAGTGGCACTGTTTGGGGAAGTTGAGGAGAATTTATGGCTTTCCTGGGGGGAAATATGTCACTAGTGGCCAGCTTTGGGAGTTCAAAGCCTCACTCCACTTAAGAGTTTGCCCTCTGTTCCATGTTTGCCTTCCAAGATGTGTCTCTCAGCTTCCTGCTCCAGCTGCCTGCTACCATGCCTTTCCTGCCGTTATGGACTCTGCCTCTGGAACTGCAAACCAAAATAAATGCTTCCCGTTCATAAATTGCTTTTGGTCATACAGTTGTTATTATTTATTATTATTATTTGGTCTTTTCAAGACAGGGTCTCCCTGTAACCCTAGCTATCCTGTAACTCACTCTGTAGACCAGGCTGGCCTTGAACTCACAGGGATCCGCCTGCCTCTGCCTCCTGAGTGCTAAAAGGCATGTGCCACCATGCCCGGCTAATTATTAATTTTTATTTTATGTGTATGAGTATACTGTTTGCATGTATGTAAGTGCACCCATGTCGTGCAGTACCCACAGAGGTCAGAAGAATACATCAGTTCCCTGGGAACTGGAGTTACGGATGGTTGTTAGCTATCATGTGGATGCTGGGAATCAAACCTAGGTCTTCTGCAAGACCAGCCAGTGCTTTTAACCACCGAGCCATCTCTCCAGCCCCATTGGTCTGTAGTTTATCACAGCAAACAAATAAATAATACAACTCCTAAATGGCCGAGAATTGTTTGATTCAAGTGATAAAAGTTGAAAAGTTGCTATAATTTGCATTTCCCAGATTCCTCGTGAGATTGAGTAGATTTTAATTTGGGGGGTGCTGGTCATGGTGAATTGCTTTGTTTTTCCTTTCAATAAACATACATTTATATATTTATGTCTGTATATAGGCTATGACTCACTGATTTTTGTCATACATCTCAGTTAATTGGCTAGATTTCTCATTTTGTTTAGTAGGAGTCTTTTGTTCAGAACTTTTAAATTATAAGGCCCACTAATCTTTTTTTTTTTTTTTTTTTTTTTTTTTTTTT
>VZQC01010550.1:3629580-3651790 GCA_009823505.1 Rhizomys pruinosus | reverse complement strand
TATTAATTTACTTATATTTTTAATGATGTATATGCATATTGTACTGTCTTGGCTGTATAGTGTGTTGTAGGATTGACCAGCAGTGATGGTGTGCACTTATCTATACTGCGTAATTGCCGTGAGAAGTATGAACCTCCCCAGATAATTGCAATTCCAGGTGGCAGGAGATTATGTTCGGCGTCGGTACTACTTTTTCGCCTAGGCGACCGAACTGGTTAAACCAGAGTTCTTTTATTTCTCCAGTGTTGTGGTTACTGGGAATCGAACCCGGGCTTCGGCAAAAGGAGTTGGTGCTCTTTATATGCTAGCCAATCTCCCAGCCGTTCCAGCCCTGATACTGTGGATTCTTAGAAAAAGCAGATGACTCTATATAACAGTCATGTAAAAGCTCATGGGAAAATAGACATCCTCGTGTACAGAAGCATTGAGTGTTTATTCTTTTTTTTTTTTTTTATTTCTGTATGTGTATGAATGTACTGTCTGCATGCAAGTCTGTGCACCCGTGTCGTGCAATGCTGCGGAGGTCAGAAGAGGGCGTCGGATTCTCCTGGAACTGGAGTTGTCCTGGAATTGGAGTTTCAGACGGTTCTCGGCTGCCATGTGGGTGCCGGGGATCGAACCTGGGTCCTCTGTAAGAGCGGTCGGCGCTCTTAACTGCTAGGCCATCTCTCCAGCCCCTGAGTGTTTATTCTTTAACTGTGGTGGAAACTGGGTCTCTTTTGCTTAGTTTCTAAATGTTTTTTATAATGGTAAAGAGACTCCCTTCTAATATGTCGATTATTTTAATTATGAAGGCATTGAATTTCATTTGTCTCTGTGTCAGTTGTGATTGTCTTGTGTTTTCTCTTGATCTAATTAAAGTTAATGTCTACCCTGTAAATCTTGCTTCTATTTGGAACAGAAAGCAATAGCCCAAAATTGGGAGATATTATGATAATTCTTTTGTAACAGGATATAATCATTAGTATGAAATGTCCGTTCATGAAAAAGTGTTCATGGCTGTTAACATATTAAGCAGAGCTATAGAGCTGATAAATATCTATATCATACACATGATGTGAATGAGATGCAGTCCCTGCTCTTGAAGAGCAGTGCTCTCTCAGGACTTGGCTTTAATAGTCTTCAGATGTGTTTAACTCCATGATTAATCTGTCAGTATAGATTAATCCACACATTTAGGTGGATGTATTGATAGATTAATCCACTGGTGATGTAATTTCATGTTTCTCAGGGTCTTCCACTGTAAGCATTTGGCATTAATTTTGAAAATAAATTTCTAAGAAGTGAAACATACTTTGCTATGTGGTAATTTTGTATAAAGAGATGCTCTGTGTACATTTTTAGGTGCTTGTAACTTAAATACTTTGGTCACCTTGTGGATTTAAGAAAGAAAAAGTAGCTCATAAAGGGTAGCAGGTATTTTTCCTTTTGAAATAAATTGATATTGCAACAGAAGAGAGCTTAAGGCAATCGTAGGGTAATACTTTGTAGTATACCCTTTCATTGCTTTTTTTTGGTGTATGTTCTCACTGTAAATTACACTAGTGGGAGCTGTATCAGTGTGGTCTTTAGGTTCTCAAGTAATTCTTTCACTATCTTATTCTCTACTACCCTTTATAGCAAAAATGGGGAAAACATATGTAAAAGACCCCATTGTTTTTTTAGCATAAATTTGCTCTTGGTACTGTTTTGAACTTGGCTGTAAATATGTTACAAATGGAACTGTCAAAGCTGGTCATGGTGTCCAGCACATGCCGATAATCTCAGTAGTTAGGAGGCTGAGGTAGACAGTTTAAGAAAGCCTGGTGTACCTTAACAAGCAAACCAACAATCTAAAACATATAAAATGTGCATGCCTGTAATCCCACCACTCTGGAAGCCGAGACTTTGGGGCCAGTCTGAGCAAAATAACCAGATTCAGTTTCAAGAAAAAGCCTCCCTTTCATTTGAAGTTCTTGTTTACAATAGGAGATTTGGAAAATACTTTTGCTTGGTAATAGCCCTGAAAAAATTTTCTTTTGTATTTGCTGCCACCAAATGGCAAATTAATGGTATTGCCAGGGCTGTTATGTGCCTAGATAATATACACACACAAAAATAAATCTCTTGTTTTGGGACAGAGATTTCCATATTTAGCTTAGGCTATACTTGAAGTGTAGCTCAGGCTACCTTCAGACTCAGAAAGCCTCTTTTTGAGTAATAGGATTTACAGATGTGTGCCACCATGCCCAGCTAGGCTGACACTTTTTGATAAACCTAATTTGTTCATAATTTTGATGGATAAAGAACACATTTTAATACATTTCAAGCTGTATCTTACCTTATTCCACCAGAGTAAGATAAGATCATTTATATCTTCTTTGTATTCTGGAAAAGCATATTAGGACACTAGCAACTGGTTACTGTGACAATGATGGTAAAAAGTAAACAACAAAACACAACACCCCCCCCCAAGATTCTTCTAGCCTAGTATTTTACATATATTTAATTGTGATGTGTGTTCTTTTCAGATCATTTCACTTGAATTGTCTTTATAATTTTTTAGATCTTATTTTACTTGAAGACAAGTCAAATTTCACTAAATTAACCGGTGGTAAATTTATTTTTATTCTAGGAAAATTGTTATGTAAAAATACATAAGCTGGGTGCAGTGGTACATGCCTTTAATCCCAGCACTCAGGAGGCAAGGTAGGAGGATCTCTGTGAGTTTAAGGGCAGCCTGGTCTACATAGTGAGTTCCAGGCCATTTAGGGCTACTTAGTGAGACCCTGTCTCAAAAGCACCAAGAAAAGAATATATAGCAGTGTTAGAGAACTTATATAAGATTATAACAAAGAAACCTAAATGTTTGATATTAGGAAATTTGTTTCTTATACTATAATGCAAAGTATTAGAGGACTAGTTAGAGGCATGGGTAAATACATGTTAGAAACATAATGCTTCATATGTAAAGATGATATAAAATGAATATTTTATACTTCATAAGCAATTTCTTAGCTTAAGACATACCCTGGATAAACATAATTATTAACTGGTTGAATGTGTTATTAATGGATATATTTGAACTAGGTTGTTGTGTGTGGGGTTTTTAAGATTTAAGAGGATAGCTTCTTACTATGGATTCTAAAAATGAAGCCTCTCATTTGGAGCTTCTTCAAGGAATCCAATAAAGGTTAGTTTATTTATAAAGACAGTCTTTAAAAATATATCTTCCTGTGCTGGGTGTGTAGTACATATTTGTAATCCCAGCACTTAAAACTGGAGGCAGGGTGATTGAGAGCTTGAGGCCGTTTTGGACTACATAGCAAAACCTTGCCTCAGAAAGTAACAGAAAAATGAAAAAAAAAATCCTATGCAAATTATCTTTTCTTGATGGATGTCTCAAACTAAATTCTGAATTAGTAAAAATTAAAGTAAGTTTTACATTATCTAATAGTTGAGTGTTTTCTTAAGGTGTATAGCCCCTTCCTTTTGAGGGTTGGCATATTCTTGCTTTTGATGTCTGTTTTCTGCTACAGGCCTGTGATTGGAATTGAAACAATACAGCTACTGCTTCTACCAGAGGAAAATAGTATGGGAATTCCTTTTATGGTAGGTTATTTTCTAGTAGTCTCTATGCAGTATATTGGCAGCTCTTGTAATTGACTAGTTTGTTGCTATTTATGCCTCATAACTTAAACTTCTATGTAATTATGTGAATTAATACATAATGTCAGCCCAAACCCTATATTGGAGACTTTTTTCTTTTTTTTTTCTTTTTCAAAAAAAATTTTTTTTTGTTGTTTGTTATTTTCGTCTGTGTTTCAAGACAGGGTCTCCCTGTAGTCCCCGCTGTCCTGGAACTCACTCTGTAGACCAAGCTGGCCTTGAACTCACAAAGATCCGCCTGCCTCTGCCTCCCAAGTGCTAGGATTAAAGGCGTGCACCACCACACCAGGCATTTTACCTATAGTAGTGGCCCTTGTGTCTGTAGAAGACTTAGTATGTAGCAATTAAATATTTCAAATAGATTTTAAGTGGAAAGGGGCTTATAAATCTTTAAGTTCTCTTAACTTTGGAGAAGAAAATATTAAAACACCTGGAGATAAAGAAAGGTCTTGCAAATAGTTTTATTTTGTCCCAAAAAATCAATAAGTGTTTTCATCCTCTTATCCAGCTGATCCATCACCTTGTTCATTCTCCACATATTAAATGTTATAGATACTGTAAACATTTTAACGTTCAGAGACCTCAGTTACATGAACGTCTTCTGTGTTTTTAGTGAAAGTAATTTTAAAAAATCTCAAACTCTAGAGTCATTAAACTGAGTGCACTAGAAAGGCAGTGTAAGTTTAATAACTTAGGTGTTGTTTGCTAGACTTCTCATTTTAAATGTCTTAACGATGTCCCTGGATACTACTTCTTTACCATTGGAAAGCTGCAATCTGCTGTCCTTTTTGTTAGCTGTTTTATGATCCCAAAGGAGTAATACCAGTTGGTGTTAAGTAAACTTGATGCACAATAGTTTCAAAATGGAAAAATACCCTTACTTGGGTTTTATAGAATTTGTTTTTAACTTTTTTTTTCTTTTCCTTTTAAAGAAGGAAGCTGTTAGGTTGGAAAGAGAAAAATAATATCCATCTGTTTTCTAGTAGGAGATAAACAGTATTTAGTATATTAAACTGGTGTAAACATGATCCTATTCAGGATTCATATTCCATTCAACAATTCTGATATATCACATAAATAACTAATCATGAATCTTTACTCTGCTTCTTTTTAAGAAGTCTAAATTTAAATTATCTATCAAATGACTGCCCTTTTGTTTCTTGTTTTTGTGATATCAGACTTACACATGGCCTTATTCGTGCTAGGAAAGTGCTCTACCACTGAATTACTGCTTTTATTCTCAGTCCTTTCTCTTCCATCTCTTGTCTTTTCCTACTCCTAGCTCCCCTCCCCCTTTTTTGAGACAGGGTCTCACTATGTAGCTCTGACTGGCCTGGAACTTGCTCTGTAGACCAGGCTAGCCCCAGACTCAGAGATCCTCCTTCCTCTGCCTCAGGAATGCTGGGATTAAAGGTGTGTACCACAATGCTTTGCTACCACCCCCTTTAAAAGGGGGGGGATTGAATTATTGAATGATTCATTTGTCATTACCCAGAATGAGTAGATAACTAGAATTTTCCTGGAATTTCTATCCCTCGTCTATTTTTTGTTCTTTGTAAATCATTTATTGTTTTTGACTCATGAAGGTTTTTGGCTTTGCACAAATCTTAAAATATGCCTACTATTCTTTTCTCAACCCAGCATTTGAGAAATAGATGGACATAACAGAAAAGCAAGCCAAACAGCAAATCTTGGAAGACTTTTTGTAGTAAGGGTCATATTTGATTGGGAAAATGGTAACAAATAGCAGATTGTCAATATCACAGAGCCCATTTTTTTCTTTCCTGTTAATACATTGGAGACCATGTGAATTTCCAATCTACTTTTCTGTTATCTTTGTAAAAGTTGCATTTACTAGCTTTTGCCACTGGATGGTGCTTTTGCATTAGCTAATGGAAACCCTTTCTAGATTTATATAAGGGAACCATTTGAAAATTCATAATTAAATCAAGATAGTGGTCATGCAGTTAAGTGTTGAAACTAGTTTTTTTGTTGTTGTTGTTGTTTTGGTGTTTTGGTGTTTTTTTGGTTTGGTTTGGTTTGGTTTTTTTTTTTGTCTTTTTCAAGACAGGGTCTCCCTGTAGCCCCAGCTGTCCTGGAACTCACTCTGTAGACAAGACTGGCTTTGAACTCACAAAAGATCCGCCTGCCTCTGCCTCTGCCTCTGCTTCTGCCTCCCAAGTGATAGGATTAAAGGTGCATGGCACCGTGCCCTGCGAAGCTAGTTGTTTTGTTTTGTTTTGTTTTGTTTTGTTCATTCACTTGTAACATACTATGCAGTTGAAGTGCGTGTGTGCGTAATGTAACTCATTACAAACCTCCCGTCTAAGCCTCCTGAATGCTAAGATTACAAATGTGTGCCACCATATTCAGCTTCAATATATGTATTTTTTCAGAGATAAATCCATGTAGAAGAGTGGAAAGCTCAAAAGCTATACCTTACTCTTCTTTTCTCATACAGTGTTTTAATCATTACCTTAAAAACATTTTAGATGTTTTGATTTTTATAGGTGATAGTACAATCAAACTAATAGCCTCATACATGCTAAATAAGCTGTCTGCTTCAGAGTACACAGGTAGTATTATAGCTTAAATGGCATCCAGGTAAAAAAAAAATCAGTTTCTTAAGTTGCCTTTTTTTTTAAAAAGGTGACCTATGGTTTTAAAAAATCATCATTAATGATCATTTTCTTTTTCTCTTGTCCTTCAGCCACTCAAATCTTTCATTGAGGCCGTATTTTTAAAAATAAATTTTATTTTCTGTGTATGAATGTATTGCCTGCATGCATGTAAGTGCACCTTCATCATGCAGTGCCTGTGGATGTCTTAGTTTGCTTCTCCATTGCTATGAAAAGACACTCTGACCAATACCAACTTGGGGAAGAAAGAGTTTATTCATTTTACATCTCACGGGTCACAGTTCATCAGTTAGAGAGCCCATCAGTTAGAGGGCAGGAACCTGGAGGCAGGAGCTAAAGCACAGGCTATGGAGGAAGGCTGCTGCTGGCTTGCTCCTCTGCCCTATGCTTAGCCTGCTTTTAAATTTTGTTTATTTATTTATTTATTCATTTATTTATTTTGGTCTTTCTGAGACAGGGTCTTCCTGTAGCCCCAGCTGGCCTGGAACTCAGCTTGTAGATCAGGCTGGCCTAGAACTCACAGAGATCCACCTGCCTCTCCTGGGATTAAAGGTGTACACTACCACGCCTGGCATCAGCCTCCCTTCACACACACACACACACACACACACACACACACACACACACACACACATTACAGCACAACCTGCCCAGGGGTGGCACCACCCACAGTGGGCTTGGGCCTCCCATATCACTCAACAGTGAAGAAAACACCTACACACGTATGGCTCAGGCTGGTCCAGTGGAGGAAATTGCCCTGTTGAGGCTCCCTCACACAGGTTGTCAAGTTGACACTAACTGCTATCCAGCACAAGGTCAGAAGAGGGCCTTGGATCCCCTGGAACTAGAGTTACAGACCGTTGTTAGCTCCCATTTAGGTGCTAGGATCTGAATCTGGGTTCTCTGCAAGAGCAGCCAGCACTCTTAACCACTGAGCCATCTCTCCAGCTGCTCGTTGAAACCTTTTTATTTCACAGATACTATATTCATATTCTTTTTAAGGTACCAAATGTCCTTTTAACATTACTGTATTTGAATCAGTTAAGTAGTTAAGTCTCTAGAGTTTATTTTGGATTATAGCAAGACTCGTTCTACTCCAGGAAAGAAAGAAAGCTTATACAAAACAAGCATCTTAGTCTGCTCATCATTGGCTACTTGGTAGCTTTTGAGGCATGAATTTTGAGGCTTTTGTGGCTCAGTAAGTTTAAACAGTCACAGTAGCAGTGGATTAAATGGCTTTAGTTTGTAGGTTTAGTTTTTAGCAGTGAGTCTTTAAGTTTTGGTAATGGGAGCGTTTGTCATTTAATTTCCTCTGGACCTTATTTTTCCTGGCTATAAAATAATGTTTCAGTTTAGCAAATGAAAGACATGGCTCTAAGGAGTAATGTTACTCAGAAATGAACAAATGCATGAATCACCTCCTATAGCTTAATTGATCAGGTGCTCTGAGATAAACTAAGAGTGAACAAAGCAATAACTAACAATTGGGAAGACCTAGGAAAACAGTGAGTTTCAGTTAAATCAGAAGGTAAAATGGACTTTTTAAGGAAGTATAGATTCAATATTTATTTTCTTTCAGAAGAAAAAAATTTAATAAGCTAAAAATAGATAATTTTTTTGTATACCTAACATCCCCAAAGTAAAGAAGATAGAAGGGAAAAGTGTTGTTAATAAGCAGAAAAATTAATTTTCCCTCATAATTTTAGTTATATCAAGTAGTTTGTAAGTCAGCAAAGATTCTTTATATTCATATGACTCGAAAGCCAATTTGAATTAGAGGCATTTTTTTCTTTAAAGTTGTGCTACTTTCGTATATTGTTTGATCTGGTTGTTGAGACTGTCGTGCTGTGTGGCTGGATGGCCTCAAGCTCATGGTCTTCTGGCCTTGGCCTCCTAAGTGCTGGGCTCCTACACGTGTGCCACCACACCCAGCTTGAACGTGAGATGATTTTAAAACCAGCTAAAATTTTCCACCTCTTTAAAAAGGACGAAGGTTTATTTACAATTCATTCTGGTTTCTACAATTTGGAAACATCTGCATAAATGTAGTATCAGTTACTATACTTTAAAAGCTGAAGAAAAGAACAACTTTCAATTTAAAACAAGTTGCTATGGTTACCTAGTGTTTACTTTTATAAGCAATAATTACATGAGACAGCCAAGGAATTCCCACCAGTGTAGAAAGAGCAGTAGCTGAAGTGTATGCTGGTTATTTCACACACAGATTAGAACTGCATCACTTCCAGCCTGAAGTGTAGTACTCATTTGGGAAATACTAAAGAAAATGATACATGTCTCTTTGAACTGTAAAAGTGTGGAGACAAATATTGAGCATGCTATTTTAAATTCAAGTAATGCCTTAGATAGTTTAGAACTTTTTTTTATGTTCTCTAGTTCCCTTTATCAAAGAATGCTATGTTTTTATAGCATTTTTATGGGCAAAAGAAAGCATATTTCGGGGCTGTAGAGATGGCCTAGCAGTTAAGAGCTCCGACTGCTCTTGCAGAGGATCCAGGTTCGATTCCCAGCACACACATGGCAGCTGAGAACCATCTTTAACTCCAGTTCCAGGGGAATCCGAATGCCCTTTTCTCACCTTTGCAGCATTGCACGACACGGATGCACAAACCTACATACAGACGGTACACTCATACACATAAAAAATAAATAAAAAATTTTAACCAGGTGTGGTGGCGCACACCTTTAATCCTAGCACTCAGGAGGCAGAGGCAGGGCAGGTGGATCTTTGTAAGTTCAAGGCCAGCCTGGTCTACAGAGTGAGTTCCAGGCCAGCTGGGGCTACGGGGAGACCCTTTCTCAGAAAGACAAAAAAAAAGTATGTCTTTAAAAGTATGTGTCTTTAAAAGTATGTCTTTACCTTGTTAAAAGCAAGTTACTTTGCTTTGAACAATGTTCACCTTTCAGAATAACCTTTTTAAAGGCTGACTAGATGATTCAGTGGTTAAAACCCTTGCCATGCAAATGCTGGATAGGCATGCCATCCTGCCTGTAATTTTGCCTTAGTCAGCAGGTGGATATGGGATCCTTAAGTAATTTGACTTCAGTAGAGAAGCCCTGTTTCATGAATATGGTGGAGAGCACTTGAGGAAGACTCCTAATGGGAGCTCTGACCATCCCCCGCCCCTTGCACACTACACATTTACACATGAGAAAAATGGCCTTTTAAAAGACCTTCCTCAGCAGTTTCCCAGTTTAATCTTTGTAGCCAGACTTCCTGGAAAAACCTAGCTTGTAGTTATTACCACCCCTTTGGTAGTCCTTTCATTAATCTGCCTATTAACAGAAAAGGGCCATAAATTTATAAAATGTTAAAACTGAGGAAAAAATAAATTAGAAAATTAATTTGGTTAGTATTCATTTTCAAGAAGAAAATTAAGGTGCCTAAATAAATCTTCATTGGTGGGTAAGTAAATCTTCATTGGAGCGTATCTTTATATGCCAATTACAGCTAATGAATTTGTATGTTACTTACTTTTTCACAATGTGCTATTAGTGGCATGTACAGTCTGAATTCTTACTAGACCTTCAAAGTATGTTACCTTTCAATGTATTTTGTGTTCTTGACTTTTTAGTTTTCCTTGTTATGATATAGCACCCTGTTAACAATGGTCTCGGAAGGTGAAGATTTCTGATTTTTTTTTTTTTTTTTTGGTGTGCTCTATAAATAGAAGAAAAAAATGTCACTGAATATTTCTACCCTTCTTTCTCCCAAACTGAAATCTGTGAATGTAGAAGAACAGGGATATCTTTTGTGTTCTTTCTTGCCTGAGTACTGCTGCTCTGCCTAATAATATTTCACAAATGCTCATCTGAGTACTAAAGCCTAAGACAAGCTTTTAGTAGGCCCTGAAAAGTATGAGTATTTAGCACATGAGCAGAATCTCCAGATAGTAGTAAGAATTATGTCACTGGCAATTATCTTACTGGCTTTATGAGAAAATTTATCCCAAATATCCATAATAATAAAATCCTGTTTGAATTTCACAACTCTTTGAAGTAGATTCTATTAATATTATTTATATGTTGGAAATGGACATAGAGGTTAATAAACAACTTGTACAAGGTTATAGGACTAAGTTAGTGGGATGTTAGCAGCCATCTGGGTGCTGGGAACAAAACTTAAGTCCTCTGTGAAAGCAGCAAGTGCTCTTAACCACTGAACCCCTTCTCTGGCCCCAATTTTTGCTTTTCTTATATTACCTGTATCCTGTGTTTTTTTTATATTTTCGTGGTTTGTTAATACAACACATGTGCACTTACAAAAACATAGGCAGTGAACTTACACATAAGATTAAAAAAAGCCGGGTGTGGTGGCGCACGCCTTTAATCCTAGCACTTGGGAGGCAGAGGCAGGCAGATCTCTGTGAGTTTGAGGCCAGCCTGGTCTACATAGTGAGTTCCAGGACAGCTGGGGGCTACAGGGAGACCCTGCCTCAAAAAGACTAAATAAATAAATAAATAAACAAACAAATAACTTATTCATGAATAAGTAATTTTCTTATCTAAACTTTAATATAAATATATATTATGTATAAATGTTTTCCCTGCAGGTATGTAAGTGGACTCTTTTCACACAGTGCCTGCAGAGATCAGAAAAGGGTATTGGATCCCCTGGAACTAGAGTTTCAGGTGGTTGTCAGATGATATGTGAGTACTGGGAACCAAACCCAGGTTCCCTGACAGAGCAGCCAGTGCTCTTAAATGTTGAGCCACTTCTCCAGTTCCATGTTACCTAAACTTTATCTTTCAGAGTCACTTTTATAACCTAGAATTATAGTCAAGAAAATCTTGGGGGTATGAATGTTGTATATATTAAGCATTTTAGTAATTTGAATGACTGGATGAAGTTCTTCTGGGATGTTGGGTTTTTTCCCCCCCTCTGTATAAAATCAGACTATGGGAGTAAGTTAGTGTATTAAGTGAGCATGTATAGCAGCTAGGAGATCTTAGGTTACAGATACTTGTGAGAATGCTAGTTGATAGAAGACGGGATGCATGGTTTGCACTTTTTCTGTTGGGAAATATTCCCATTGTGGGGAAACAAAAAGGCTTAAATGGGGGTGGAAGCCAACTGCAAAATGTCTGGACTTTTTGGGTTTTTTTGCTGTGCTTTAGGCTCAAACCCAGGTGTGCTGGTCAAGTGCAGTACCCCCCCCCCCATACCTTACTGGGGCTGATTCTGACAATTACAGCCTTTGGAAAATTACTTTATAAGGAAGGAGATTTCTTTTTCTTTGTAACATTGTGCTCTTTTGATATGTAAATAATTCAGGTCAAGAACTTTAAACTTTTGTTTGATGTATGTGTTTAACAAGTTTTTAAGGCCGTATAACATGTTTAGGTAGGAAGGTAGCATAATTTCATTTCTTCAGAGAAAATTCAAATGATTCATGGAATTTTAGAGTTAAGATTTCTACCTCTATTAGTTTTTTAGTTTTTTTTCTTTACTAGTATGGTTCAGTAAATGAATTTGTTAATTTAGAAATTGTTAGCAAGCCTTAAACTACTTTTTTAAAACTTTTTTGCATTTTAGAAAATAACACCTGGGACAGATCTTGGCAAAAATAAGAGTGGCCCACTTTAAGGTTCATGGTTTTCATTCTTATAAAACATTTCTCCTTCCCCTTCAGATCTTTTATGAATTACTGCAGGCATGTCCTTCCCACAGCTGCCCTCAGAGAGTTAAGCACTTGCTATATTGCAGCATATGAAAGCAGTTAAGCTGTTTGGAATTGTTTACTCGCTAAAACCAGTGTTAGTCAGCAGAGGCAGTACACCAGATTTCCTTGTGGCTTTTAGTGGAAAATGTTAAAAGCGCACTCATTTTTCAGTTACAGAAATTTTCAGTTTGATCTGGATTAGTCACAGAACTGGCATGAACCTTCTAATTGTGAGGGCTGTCCAAATGCACTATTTTTTCTCTTGCTAGAGGAAGTTACATCCTGAGCAGTCGCTCGGCTCTCTGGTAAGTGTAGCATGTGAGCATTACTAGGCATTTCATCCTGCGGGTCTGCAGTCTTTGCTCTCAGACTGTTGCTCAGTTGGAATGCTTCTGCAGGGCTGATCCTGAGGCTCTTTCTGTAGATATTTTTCAAGGGCCTACTCATTTGAGGATGTCAGCGGCATTTTGCAAGATCATCTGAGGAACAGGAAAGCATCTGAAATCAACTGAAAAGAATAACTAGCGGTTTTTCACCGGGGAAGGAAAGTATATTGGCACAGAGGCAGATGATTGAATGAATAAAGTAGTTGCTTAGAGAAAATGCACAGTACCCCCTCTGAATGAAGACTATTTAATGGAAGCTGTATTCATGTGAAGATCAAAGGAAATACTGGAATGATAAACTGCTTTTTTTTTTCTTTTTTTTTTTAATGAAAATTCTGAAGCAGTAATTTGACCTCAAAGGTCTTCTAATTCTTTTGTTGTCTGCTTGTTCTATTAGGATTCTTCACTGACCATTTCTGCCTGGTTCCTGTGTCTTTTTGCTAGAGCAGCCACAAACAACTGCCTGATGGAGAAAGAATGAAAGCTTTCCCTTGTCTGTGTTATTGATGGGAATAAAGCTATCTGTGTTTCTTCTATTATATGGGAAATCTGGATTAATCAAGCTGTATTCTAGTACCAATAGTCATATTGTTTCTTATGATCTGACTCATCACGTGTAAATGTACTGCAGCTTTGCTATTAATGCAGACTGTTGTTTTTTTTTTCCTTTCTTGAAACAAGAGAAAGAATTGTCAACCTCTGAGCTTCATTTTCAGTATTTTTGCTGAACTAGATTTTTTATTTGTTTCCTGGATAATATCTGTATTAAATCGGTGAAGCTGAAGAAGTGAAGACAAATTAGAAGTGGAAACAAAATAGTGAGATTTTATTTTTTTATTTTTAGTTACAAGCCAGCTAGCTACTGGTAACTACCTGACCTTGTAGGCAGGAGTGGGTCTAGCTGTGATCATCTCTGTCACAGCAGTTGTTTCTAATTTCATTCTTTGTGTGGTTGTGTATGTCACCCAAAGCAATGATTGTTTTGTACAAGTAAATCTCAGACTACAGTGTAACTATTTTGGTGGAAGAAAAATATTTTTAAAAGAGCTAATATTGGACTCAGTTTTAATTATTGGCATGTTGATGTGGAACTTTATTTCAATAACCTGGAAGAAAGTAGGATTTTATTTTTAGGAAGTTAAAAGTTATGTGTCATAATTTTAAACTTCAGTTTCTCTGATTGTACTTACTAACTTTATAAAGCCAGCTGCACTGTTCAGAGAATGTTTGTAAGTGTTATACAGAAGAGGAGGAAAAACTGCTTGTATTCTTCCAGCTGTGACTTTTATCACGTAGCTTGGGATTTAATGTTTTAAAAGAGCGAATGAGTCGAGTGTGTATTGTTGTTTTGGAGGAGGTAGAAGATGATTCTCCTACATTCATTTCTAAATTGCCACAGGAAAATAAATCCCTACATTCTCCATCTTCTGGAAATGTATTGGTAAGATTAGAGTTTATGTTGCTTATGTTTTACAGAGCTAGTGATGTAAATTTATTATTTAAGAATAATTGAGTCAATTTTCACTAGTTTCATTAGAAACTCAAAGCAATATTTGCGTCAGTGTGATGCAGTATGATTTGTGTGTAAAATGAACACACTTCTGAGTGTTCAGTGCTTAGATACCACTTTTAGACTGTATTATTTGCTAATCTTTTTTATAAGAACTTAAAAATTAGTGATTATGAAGGCTGTGTTCTTGTTTTCATTTTGTTTGATTTGGTTTTAGTGACAAGAATTAGGGAGTCTACATATTATAGGAAAGATTGACTACTACCAGCAGCATCAAGGCATAGCCTTTTCTAGAAATAATTTTACGTATTTGTATGTGAGACTTTATATTAAGAAAAATAATTAGACTGTACATCCTTAACCTTATTTTTAATTCTGTTGTCAACTGCCTCCTTATTTAACTAGTATAATATGATACCTTACAGATGCCGGGTTGTTGATCAGGAAATTATATTTAGACATGCATATGTTTATCTTACCATGTTAATTCAGATGTACAATATTTTTTGGTCTTTGAGTAATGTTTTTCATCAGTTGTCAAGTTTTCTTTCTTGGGGTTTATATCTTTGTACATAATGAATGCTAACCCATGCATGTGATTTTTTTTTTCATGCCCTAAATAAATCCTTTCAAAATCATCTCCTTTCATAACCATTATTATGGGTTGAGAATTGCTTATTTGACCAGTTCTGTCTCACAGATTTGAGCAATCAGACTCGTATTTGAATGTCTTTCTCTTTATCATATATATGCTTTCACTTAATAAAATCTGTGTCTATTATAGTACTTAATTTTGGTCAAATTTACTGATGAATACATTTTTTTTTTTTTTTTTTTTTTTTTNTTTTAGTTAGGCAGTTCTTTTATCTCACCCCACCACCAAGGATAAACTTTGTACTTTGGTATGATTTAATTTCATGAAATGTGTGATTATATCATGTCCCCTTCCCCCTCCAAAAAACACTGGCTGCAGAGGAGAAAAACTTTAGATTTAGAAATTATGTTGAAAGATTTATAATTATACAAATGACATGACTGATGTTTTATTTATTTTTTAGCCATCACTGGTGCAAGCTATATTTAATGGTGATCCTGATGAAGTTCGAGCACTAATATTTAAGAAAGAAGATGTTAACTTTCAGGTAAAGCAATTAATTCACTGATATTAAACTTTTAAACCTACTTAAAAAATTTTTTCCTAGTACTCTAGGTCTTTTAGGTTTTATTTAAAAGATAACAATTCTAGCCAGGCGTGGTGGCGCACGTCTTTCTTTTTTCTTTTGGGAGAAAATAACCCACAACTTCGTATTTTTATTTTATGTGTACTAGTGTACTGCCTGCATGTGTGTAAGTGCACCCGTGTTCTGCATTTCCTGCAGAGTTAAAAGAAGGCATTGGATTCCTGTGGAACTGGAGCTACAGAGGGTTGTTACCTACCATGTGGGTGCTAGGAATCAAACCTGGGTCCTCTGAAAGAGTAACTAGTGCTCTTTGCTGCTGAGCCATCTTTCTACTCCTACTTTGAAATTTTCAAACACAGGAATGTTGAAAAAATACTCTCAAGAACAGTATACCCTTCATTTGATTCAGCATTGAAAATATATTTTGCTGCTTTTATAAAGAGAGTATGTGTGTGTGTGTGTGTGTGTGTGTGTTTTCTTTTGCTGAACCTCTTTGAAAGTAAGTTGCATATACCATAATGTTCCATAATATGTATTTCACATGAGCATTCTTTTCTTGAACTTGACAGAAAAGATTTCTAGGTTACAATGTATCTTGAGTATGAAATCAGATTTGCTTTTTTTAAGTAATGACAAGAGTTTTACAGATCTTGAAATAATTTTTATTAGTGTATAATTGCAAGAAAGCATATCTTGAAAGCATATCTTGAGCTTTTTTCTTAGAGTACTGTGACTACTTAATGTTACTAGACATTTAAAAGGTTTTATTATTTTAAAAAATAAATTATCTGAATAAATTTGAATGTTGGCTAAAATGGCAGATTTCTTCCATGGAGTATTGACCTGAATACTATAGCATTTTCTTCTTAAACCTTTTCTAAGTGAATCACTTCTGAGTTTATATTAAGTTGGAGAAGCATGCACCTAATTCAAGATTCATTTATTTTAAGTGGAGTCCATGTACATATTACCTAGTTAGGGTATCCTAGCAGGTTTTCTTTTCTTTTCTTTGTTTGTTTTTGATTTTTCTTTTTGAGACAGGATCTCCCAATAGCCCCAGCTGGCCTGGAACTCACTCTATAGACCAGGCTGGCCTTGAACTGACAGATCTGCCTGCCTTTGCCTCCTGAGTGCTAGGATTAAAGGTGTGAGCCACCACACCCGGCTTAAAGATGGTTCTTAGCCACCACGTGGGTGCTGGGAATCGAACCCGGGTTCTCTGCAAGAATAGTGGCACTCTTAACCGTTGAGCCATCTCTCCAGCCCCATCAAGTTTACTTTTCTTAAGGAAAATAGATGGAGGAGTTTAGATTTATGAGGAGGAAAACAAACATACCATTCTGGTTGATTTTTGATATTTGACTTTAATGATGCCAATAATTCTTATTTTCATGAAAAATATATGAGCCATAAATCTAGTTACCATGGCTAATTTCTCCATCATTACAAAGATCATTATACCTATCATTACTTCTCAACTTTATTTAATAAAGAAACATTTTGAGTTATTATTCTGAGCATCCTTAACATTCATAAGAAATGTCAGTGGCCTTTTTTTTGAGTGAGATTATGTAAAACTTCCTCTCCCCTTGGTGATAATGAAGGTTAAGTTTAGAGAATAATAGTTCTTGAAACTCAGATTTATTGCTTTTTTTTATTTGGTAAATAACTCTGTGTGTGTGTGTGTGTGTGTGTGTGTGTGTGTGTGTGTGTGTGTGTGTATAGGCTAGATGTTGATGTTGATGTTGATGTTGGGTGTCTTCCTAAGTTACTTTCTACCTTTATTTTTTGAGGCAGGGTCTTTCATTGAACCCGGAGGTCTGCCTGTCGCTGACCGCCCCCCAGCACTGGGGCTACAGATGTGCCTACCTAGATCTTACATGGGTGTTGGGGATTTCATTTCTGATCTTCATGCTTGAGCATACAGTAGTCACTTTACTGACTGAGCCGCCTTCTCAGCCCATTTTTGTGTGTGAGTCTTTGGTATGGTTTTGTTTTGAGATAGTGTCTTACTGTGTTGCCCTGGGTAGCCTGGCACTCACTATTTAGATCAAGCTGGCCTTGAACTCAGAGCTCTGCCTGCCTCTAGTTCCCAAGTATTGGGATTAAAGGCATTCACCTCTATACTTGGTTTCATTTTTATGTTTTGTTTGGTCTTTTTGAGTCAGGGTCTCCCTATAGCTCCAGCTGTCCTGGAACTCCCTGTGTAGACTAGGCTGGCCTTGAACTCACAGAGATCCACCTGCCTCTGCCTCCCAAGTGCTAGATTTAAAGGCGTGCGCCACCATGTCTAGCTTGGCTTATTTTTATGTTTTTAAGATAAGTTCAGTTTTGTTCCTATGCTATTACATAGTCACTTATTATTTTAGAAGTTTTTATTGTCAAGTCCTGAATTTTTAAATTTCATGAACCACTAAATAGTATCTTTCTTACTAACATACCTAAGTTATTTTAAACAAAAACTAAACAAACAAAAAAACACCTTCTAAAGTATTTATTCAGAGCTGGGCATAGTGGCACATACCTTTAATTCGAGCACTCTGGAGGCAGAAGCAGATATATTTCTGTGCGATCAAGGCCAGCCTGGTCTCTATACCAAGTTCCAGACCAGCTGGGGGTACATAGGGATCCTTAAAACACACTCCTCCCCAGGGGCTGGAGAGATGGCTCAGTGGTTAGGTGGCTGCTCACCCCAGGTTTCCCAGCATCTTCATGGCAGCTAACGACTGTCTGTAACTCCGCATAGAAAAGTATCTTCTAGAATCCCTGTGAGACTGATCTGAAGTTTCAGTGGTTATTGACCTACTCTATTAACAAAATAAAAGAAAGGATTGTTATTAATAATTGCTTATGTCAGTCATGGTTCATTGACTGCTTTATTCCTTGGGGCAGGAGTAGAAGCTTAGGTTTCTTGGCTATATTGCTATGTCTGGAGTAGATCAGAATATTTGTAGGAAGGAAGGAAAAGTACTTGCTTGCATCTGTAACTTAAAGGTAATCAATTAATTTAAAAACACTTCAAGTAACAAATTTTTGGAAAATAAAAATTACCAGAATATGCAAGAAGCTGTATAAACCACTAACTGTAAATTTAAAGAAAATTAAAAAAGGAGGTGGAAGGTGGGGGGGAGCTATATTGGTATTTATAGTGTAAAGAACATTTGGACTACAAATCCAATCTTCTTAGTCATTTTAGGTGTGGAACTTGAGTGTTATTTTTATGAGTGTATTGGCTGTGTATGTGTAATGCACCCATGTCATGCGGTACCTGTGGAGGTCAGAAGAGAGGGCACTGGGATTTGCCAGGAACCAAACCCAGGTTGTCTGCAGGAGCAGTCAGTGCTCTTAACTGCTGAGCCATCTCTCTTTTATTTTGTTGTAAATATGTAGGACTACATTTATGAGCTTCAGGGCCTTTCTCCATCTCAAATTTAGGCTTCTCAGAAAAGCTTCAATGACCTTGAATGAGTTCCTGCTTTTACGCAGAGGCTTTCACGTGTTTTTCTTAGTTTATATGGCCAAGATAATAATAGTTAAATGTCCTTCAAATTTACTAGAATTTTTAAATATTTTAAAATATTTTTTAGTTTTTTCTTTAGGTTATTATTTTTTTCTACGTGTATGAGTGTACAGTCTGCATGTAGGTTGGTGCAACTGTGTCGTGCAATGCCGTGGAGGTCAGAAGAGGGCATTGGATTCCCCTGGAACTGGAGTTAAAGACGGTTCTTAGCTGCCATGTGGGTGCTGGGAGTTAAACCCAGGTTCTCTGCAAGAGTAGTTGGTGCTCCTAACCGCTGAGCCATCTCTCCAGCTCCCCCCTTTTTTAGTTTTTTTTATTTTTTAATTTTTTAAATTTTATTTATTGTGTGTGTATGAATGTACTGTCTGCATGTAGGTTTGTGCACCCATGTCATGCAGTGCTGCAGAAGTTAGAAGAGGGCCACGGATTCCCCTGGAACTGGAGTTCAAGACAGTTCTCAGCCGCCATGTGGGTGCTGGGGATAGAACCCGGGTCCTCTGCAAGAGCAGTTAGCGCTCTTACTGCTAGGCCATCTCTCCAGCCCAAGTTTTTTTTTTAATGTGTGAGTGTATTGGCCCCATGTATGCAAGTGCACCGGTGTCAGTGCAGTGGCCACAGAGGTCAGAAGACAGCATCAAGTCCCCTGGAACAGGAGTTATAGATGCTTGTTAGCTGCCCTGTGAGTGCTGAGAACTGAACCTGGTACTCAACAAGAGCAGCTAGTGCTCTTAACATGCTGAGCCATCTCTAGGCCCAGAATTTACTAGAATTTGATGCCAAATTGTAGGGCTCAAATAGTTTAATCTGAAATCTTGGTCCATTGCAGAGTGAAGATCTGACTCATTTATAGGAGAATTATTTTCTGTTTTCTTTTCTTTTTTTTTATTTTTTTATTTATTTCTGTATGTGTATGAATGCACCGTCTGCATGCAAGTCTGTGCTCCCGTGTCATGCAATGCCGCGGAGGTCAGAAGAGGGTCTCGGATTCCCCTGGAATTGGAGTTCCAGACGGTTCTCGGCCACCATGTGGGTGCCGGGAATCGAACCTGGGTCCTCTGCAAGAGCGGTCGGCGCTCTCAACCGCTAGGCCATCTCTCCAGCCCCTTCTTTTCTTTTTGAGACAGGGTCTCCTTGTAGTCCCAGCTGGCCTGCAACCTAGCCCTGTAGACCAGGCCGGCCTTGAATTCAGAGAGATCCGTCTGCCTCTGCCTCTGCATCCCAAGTGCTGGGATTAAAGGCGTGCACCACCACACCCTGCTTAAAGACGGTTCTTAGCCGCCATGTGGGTACTGGGAATGGAACCCGGGTCCTCTGCAAGAGCAGCGGACTACTGAGCCATCTCTCCAGCCCCTAAGAATTATTTTCTATAAGTCAGAATTATTTTTTTTCTGTCTAAAGCGGTAGAAATTAGTGTTACTCATAGAATTGTACTTCTGAGATAGACATGCTTGAGCTTATGTTGCTTAGTTTTACTCATGTTTTGTAAAGTTAGAGAAATATTTATTTCATCAATAAGTGTCAAAATAAGTAACAAATTCAAACATTCAGTAGATCTTGTAGAATATTTCATTCGTTTTTAGGTGATATATTTAGGTATTTTTAGTTTCTTTTGCCTTATTTTATTCTGTCATTGAGTATTATTTTTGTCAAATTTATCCACGTTCTGTACTTTTGTTAATATCATAATCTAAAGATTGTTTATAGTTGCACTGTTATACAGTGATCTCAGACTTCTTTCTAATTGAAACCTTGTCCTCCTTTACCAATAATTTCCTATTTACTTTTTTTTTCCATAGCCTACGCTAACTACTTTTCTGCTTTACAGTTTGGCCCTTTTACATCCCACATATATATGACACTATTCAGGCCTTATCTTTCTGCCCCTAGTTTATTTCAATAACTATAATGTCCTCTATCCATCCTTTGTCACAAGTGACAAATTTTCCTGTTAGGCTAGTAGTCTACCACAGAGCCTCATTCCTAGCAGCCTTTTTCACTTTCGTACTGAATACTTCATTTTGTATTAGTTTTCTATTATTTTACTAAATACCTATGATAAATCAGTTTATGTGGAGGAAACTTGTTTTTTGTTCAAGGTTACACTGTTGGCTAGTCTTTCTGGTAGTGAATTTCCATTGGCTAAAATGCACAGCTACCACCAGGTCTTTATGCTGGTTGGTATGACCCCACAACCCTCCTTCAACTGATTCCAGATAGTCTTGTTTCTGTCACCCTCAGTGTCTCCCCTGGAGTGAAACGAAAGGAGAACTTCTACAAGGAAGTCTCAGGTGCTGGAGAATCTGAATGTAGACTACCTCCAGTTCTTTTTCCACTATAATATAAACAAGGAGCCTAGGAGACTCCTGTATGGTATAGTACTTGGGTGAGGGGTGATGTAGGCAAAATAAAACCTTTTTTATCCTACTTAGGTGGTTTTTCTCATTTGGGTGCTTTAACTTTGCTATTGAACTTGGATATTTACAAAGGTGACATTTATGCGTAGTTGCTGATTGTGTTAGCTGCTGTTACTTAGGCAAGTAGCTTTAGGGGCAAGCATCTATATTTATAGTAGGAAAAAGCTGCTGCCCTTCTATAAATGTCAATCTCTGTAAGAGGGGTTGGGGGTTGGGGTGGGTATGTTTGTGTTTGAGTTCCTGTACATATACAGAGACCACAGGTTTCTATGTTGCTCTTCACCATATTTTTTGAGACATATTCTCTGATTGTGGAGTTTACTGATCTAGGTAGACTAACTGGTCATTGAGCTCCAGGAATCTGGTTGTGCAGCACCCCATCCCCAAATGGCAGGGGTTACAAACATATGCTTCTGTGCTTGGCTTTACATGAGTGTTGGGAATCCAAACTCAGGTCTCCAAGCTTGGCAGGCAGGTGCCCTGACCTGCTAAACCATCCTGCTGGCTGGCTCTCATTGAGCACTCCTAATCATTTAACATACTAGAATGCACAATCACCTCTTAAACCTTCTTCCCACCATCATTTACAGCTCATTGGCAACACCTCGATTTTGGACAGATTGCATTAAAATAATTTTGCCCTCCATTTTCAGGAACCCACCTCAACTTCAGCCATTTAGTAAAAGTGCTTTGCATTAGAGCTTTCTTGACAAACGAGTCTATTTACAGGATTGTCTAACCAGAAGCATGAAAACTACTCAAGAAGAAAGGACACCTTAGACAGAGGTGGGAGAGTAGAGACAAAAGATGGATGCTAAGCAGTACCATTCCATGTAAACTGCCCAGTAAGCCAAATAGGTAGTTGCTGATAACATGAGGCTTGTTTTCCAGATCATCCTGCCAAGTTGATGGCAAATACAAGCCAGTCTAAATAGTTGATACATTCATAGTTGTGTAAGTCAAAATACTTGTGAGTCAGATTTGTAAAGGGAAACTTCTTGTCTCATTCCACCCAACTCAAAGAAAATATTTTGTTTGCACTGCATAATTTGTTATCGTCTATGAAATGAATGCTATAGATAATTTTTTTTTTTTTTTTTTTTTTTTTTTTTTTTTTTTTTTTTTTTTTTTTTTTTTTTTTTTCTTTGTATGTTATTTTTTTTTTTTGGTATTCGGTAGTTATGTAAACTTTGTTATTTCTCTTATATTGTTTTATACTTTTTCTATATGT
>VZQC01010550.1:3607443-3618445 GCA_009823505.1 Rhizomys pruinosus | reverse complement strand
TCCCTCCCTCCCTCCCTCCCTCCCTTCCTTCCTTCCTTCGTCTTTTCGAGACAGGGTCTTCCTGTAGCCCCAGCTGTCCTGGAACTCACTCTGTAGACCAGGCTGGCCTTGAACTCACAAAGATCCACCTGCCTCTGCCTCCCAGGTGCTAGGATTAAAGGCGTGCGCCACCACGCCTGGCGACTGTACCTTTCATTTTGAGTTTTCTTGAAGTGATATGAAAAATCAAGTCCTTGACAGACCATCTTAGTCCAGGCCTAGTGGCCCATGCCTATAATCCCAGCAAAACAAACCATAGGCAGGACTATCTTGAGTTTGAGGTGTGTGCGGAGAGCATAGCAGTTTCCAGGCCAGCTTGCAGTTTGTAGGGGTCCTCTCTGGAGTGAGACGAGTTAGAGTAAGATTCCCAAGGCAAATAGCATTACTGTTTTACATGTCTCCCCTTCATCCAGTTTAGTAAGCTGTGGGAAAAACTTAGTTAAGATGGGTTGTATTCTAAGCCAATGGTACCTCCTTGGCCACACCAATGGGGTGGGGTGTAGTGACGAAAAGATTTAGGATTTGGCCCTGAGAATTGAGTCATGATGGATATTTAAACAGACATCTTGGAATAAAATCTCTCTCTGCATTTGAACCTCAACCTACATACACGTGGTGTGCTTTCCTGCGCGTATTTTCCACATGGGTGGTCCCAGGATTAAGTGGGCCCCCACCACAAATCTCGGCGGCGACCCCATAAGTAGCACTTTTAAAAGTTTTTTGTAACGTTCCTTTATTCAGTTTTTAAATACTATTAACCTATTGATTATGGAAACAGTTTGGTTCTTCATTTCTGATTTATCTATTTAAATGCTGTTTAAATAAATCACGTATACATATATCACAAATACATTTTCCCCTTGACAAACATCCTCCCTATTCTGTAAGCAAGAATGTGTGGGTTTGTTGGTGGAAGACTACTAGTCAAAGTACTTCATGTGCACAATGCATTACTTATTTTATTCAAGAGACTGAGAATATTAGTTAATCATATGAATCAGTTAATTAAAGGTTGATTAAGAGCTTCTTGTGTTCCATTATTTAACCATTTAGCGGGCATCTAAATTTTTACCAGCATTTTGCTTTCCAAAATGATTTAATAAATGTACTTGATGGTTTATTCTAAACACAGATAAATTTTTTACCACATTCCAGTACATTTTTCTACTGGGAAATTTAGATATTTTATTGCCTAATTTTCTTTTTCCATCTTTTTGAGACAGGGTTTCCCTGTAGCCCCAGCTGTCCTGGAACTCGCTATATAGACCAGGCTGGCCTTGAACTCAGAGATTTTCATGCCTCTGTCTCCTCCCAAGAGCTGGGATTAAAGCCATGTGCCACCATGCTCAGCTCTCTTATTTTCAGTATTTAACTAGAGTAAAATAGGTCTGTATTTTTTCTTTCATGATTAACCAGTTCCCCCTTTTAAGTTTGATTTTCATAGAGGAAAATTATGTTCATGTGAGTCATAAATACATTCATAGAGTCTCGAGCATTGAGTCATAGAATTCCAGGCATCTTACACACATGACTCACTCTCTGTGTCATTATGCTGTGAGGTTTTTCCAGTGCAATATATATGTTTCACACCAGATGTTGACTTTTGGCCTCCACTTCACACATATAACCATGAATATAAACATGTACACACACACACACACACACCATGAAGACTGGTAATATTCTACTTCCTACAATTTTTTCTCCTCAAATAGTCTAGAAGTTAATGTTCCAAGGTGGTGGCTCATTTCTGTCTCAAGATCATTGATGATTTTGCTGCATGGTCAAAGTTGGTTCAGTTTCACATCTGCCTTCTAGCCTGTGGGAAGTGGGAAAATATTCAACTCAGTAGGCTAATTTGTTTTGGTCTGGTCTGGTCTTGTTTGGTTTGGGTTTGGTTTGGTTTGGATTTGGTTTGGTTTGGTTTTGGGTTTGGTTTGGTTTGGTTTGGTTTGGTTTTTTGTTTTTTGTTTTGTGTGAGGTCTTCCATAGTGTAGCCTGACCCAGATGGAATTCACTATGTACCCTCGGGTAGAGTTGAACTCATGATTCCCCACCTCATTGTCCTAAATGCTGAGGTTATTATAGGCATGCATAGTCATCCTTGCTTGGTAGTTATGTTTTAAATTGAAAGTGAAGTGACTTGAAAGTTTTATGTTGATTTCTACTCCTCTGCCATTGGTTCACACTAATTTATAATTATAAATGACATAATTTTAGAGTAATCTAGGAATGTAGCTTCTCAACCATGTAGGTAAGTGACTAGCTAGAACTTTATTTCAGTAGACAACAGGGAGAAAAGTGGGAAACAAACGTGTTACAAAAGTCTTTAAATCTCAATAAGTATTTCCAAATAACTTAATCATTGCACCCAAGTCAGTGATACTCTGCTGGAATTTTAGATTTGATATGTTTGTTTAATAATCCCTGAATGTCAACCAGTTATAGTGGCACTTACCTTTTATCCTACCACTTAGGAGACAGAGGCAAACAGATCTCTGTTAGGTTGAAGCCAGCCTAGTCGACATAGCAAGTTCCAGGCCAGCTGGGGCTACAGAAAGATCCTGTTTGAAAACAAAACAAAAACAAAGGTGACATTACGAAGCTATATTAAATATAACTTGTCTTAGTGGAGGGAGATTTAGGAAAAAAAAAACCATTTATATATTAAAATAGACATATTGGATATGAAAGTAAAAACAGTAAAACTTTAAGAAAAACCTTAAAGTAAGGATAATTCTGCATCCACAAAGACGTTCTCTCCTTGTGCCTCTGTGAGTATTCCTTTGGAAACATTTTTTTCTTATTGAGCATTTGTACATTTCACACAATGGTTCCTGATCAAATTCCCCCCCCCCAAATATTTTTTTTTTGTCGTTTTTTGAAATAGGGTCTCCCTGTAGCCCCAGCTGGCCTAGAACTCACCATGTAGACCAGGCTGGCCTTGAACTCACAGAGATCTTTCAAGTGCTAGGATTAAAGGCGTATGCACCACACCAGGCTCCTATGGAAACATTTTGATTAAGAAATTATCTGGGGGGCTGGAGAGATGGCTCAGTGGTTAAGAGTGCCAACTGCTCTTGAAGAAGTTTGATTCTGAATAGCACCCATATGGGGGTTAAGAACTGTCTTTAAGCCAGGCGTGGTGGCACATGCCTTTAATCCTTACGCTTGGGAGGCAGAGGCAGGCAGATTTTTGTGAGTTCAAGGCCAACCTGGTCTACAGAGTGAGTTCCAGGTCAGCTGGGGCTACAGGGAGACCCTGTCTCAAAAAAAAGAAAGAAAAATTATCTAGCCGGGGGTGGTTGGGCACACCTTTAACTCCAGCACCCTAACATCTATAACCCCCACCCTAACATCTATAGTTTTATTCTTTGATGAGTGCTCCCTATCCAAAATGCTTGTGACCAGAATGTTTGAGATTTCAAATTAAAAACAAAAAATTTGATATATAAGGGTGAAGCTTGAAGATGAGATTCAAGTCTAATCATGAAATATATTTCATATATACCTTATACACACAGACTGAAGCTAACTGAGCACAAAATCTTCTATAATTTTACACATGAACCAAAATTTCTTCATATGACTTTTCCATTTGTGATTGGGATGTCAACACCTAAAAACTTTCTGAAATTTGTTTCATTGCAGATTTTAAAAATAGGACCCATTCAACCCAAGCCACTGTTTAATAGCCAAATACATTTTTAATGCATTTTTCTTTTCTTCATAAGCAAACACCCTGTATTTTGTTGGCGAGACTTACAGAATAGAGTTGTAGAAATACTAACTTGGTTGTTAATGTTTATTTCTTCATTTAAACTATACTAAAATTCCATCTTTTCACAGGATAATGAAAAAAGAACTCCCTTACATGCTGCTGCCTATCTTGGAGATGCAGAAATCATTGAACTGCTTATTTTATCTGGTATGGTACCACTGTATGATTAGTTCATTTTGTGTGCTTTTATCATGGTTAGTGTTTCTCAAGCTTAACTGCCTATTTGCTGAATTACTTCGTTCTTAATATTCGTTTCATAAGATGAAACCTATTTGTTTATTCACTCTACAAATTCTGATCACTTGTCCTGTTTTAGGTGCTTACGCAGAGTATTTTAAGAAATAAAACGGGCTGGAGAGATGGCTCAGCGGTTAAGAGCGCTGACTCCTCTTGAAGAGGACCTGGGTTCCCACATGGCAACTAAGAACTGTCTTTATAAGCCAGGCATGGTAGAGCTTGCCTTTAATCCTAGCAGAGGCAGGTGGATCTCTGAGTTCAAGGCCAGCCTGGTCTACAGAGTGAATTCCAGGCCAGCTGGGGCTATAGGGAGACCCTGTCTCAAAAAGACAAAAAGAAAGAAAGAAAGAAATAAAACAAAGATGTCTGCCATTACAGAATTTATACCCTGCTAAATACAAATAATTTTACAGTTTACTTAAAAAAAAAAAAAAAGGAATGGTGCACACCTATATGATCCCACCTCAGAAGGCTAAGAGGCAGGAAGGAACCTTGAGTCTGAGACCAGCCTGGTTTTCAACAAACAGAAGATGACTGTGGGGGGGGGGGGCGAGTAGAAAGGAGATAAATGTTATTAAAGGCATTATATATTGTATAAAGTTATTTGGAGAAAATTTCATTTCTTTAAAGGTGATTTCTCTAAAGAAAAGAGGCTCCCAGACCAAGATGATAAGAAGTGGTGTGATTATATACACAGTTTTAACCCAGTGCCAACAGAGCTTTTTTTGTTAAATAACTTGGGGGAGGGGTCTGGGGAGATGACTCACTTGGTAAAGTTGCTTGTGAAGACATAAGAATTTAAGTTCAGATCCCTAATACTCACGTAAGAAGCCAGATACAGTAGCAGGTACCTATAATCCAAGATCTAGGGAGGCAGGAACCTGTGGATCCCTGGAGCTTGCTGGCCAGTCAACTAACCTAACTAATCAGTGAGCTCCAGGTTCAGTGAAAAATTCTATCTCAAAAACTCAGCAGAGTAAAGAAGACATCCAACATTGACTTGGCCTCCACTTGAACACAAACATACATAAATGCACACACTAAAATCACCTTTATTAAATTCTTTTTTGAAGGTCCTCAAAGTTTTTTTTTATTTTTGTTATGTGTAGGAGTGTTGCCCCAGTGTAAATAAGTGCGGTATATTTGTTTGTTTGTTTGTTTGTTTTTGTTTTTTGGTTTTTTTTTGTTGTTGTTTTTTTTTTTTTTTTTCAGGGATAGAGGATAGTTTATTTGCAAACTCACGCTGAGTTCTTTAGAAGAGGGAGAGTTTCCTCTTCCACCTAGGCTGATATTTATGTCACCTTGTCTGAGAGGCAAGACATTTTCAGTGCTTTGCCCTGTTAAATGTTTTTTAAAAAATTGTGCTTGGGGGCTGGAGAGATGGCCTAGTGGTTAAGAGCACCGGCTGCTCTTACAGAGGAACTGGGTTTGATTCCCAGCACCCACATGGCAGCTAAAAACTGTCTTTAACTCTAGTTCCAGGGGAATCCGACACCCTCTTCTGATGACCTCAGCATTGCATGACACGGGTGTACAAACCTACATGCAGACAGTACACTCATACACATAAAAATAAATAAATAAGTAAGTAAATGGAAGAAAGGGAAGGAAGGAAGGGAAAGGAAAGGAAAGGAAAAAGGAAAAGAAAAGAAATAAATTATGCTTAATGGGCTGGAGAGATAGCTCAGTGTAAGAACACTGGCTACTCTTCCAAAGGACCTGAGGTTGATCCCCAGCACCCACATGACAACCATCCATGCATAACTCCAGTTCCAGGGGATCCGACACCCTCTTCTGATCTCTTCGGGCATTGCGTGACACGGATACACTTAACACACATGCAGGTCATGTACTCATACACATAAAATAAACATAATAATTAAAAAGTAATTATGCTGGGGCTGGAGAGATGGCCTAGAGCGCCGACTGCTCTTGCAGAGGACCCGGTTCAATTTCCAGCACTCACATGGCGGCTGAGAACCGTCTTTGACTCCAGTTCCAGGGGAATCTGACGCCCTCTTCTGACCTCTGCAGCATTGTTCAACGGGTGCACAGACCTGCATGCAGACAGTACATTCATACACATAAAAAAATAAAAATAAATAAGTAATTATGCCTTATGGACTGGGGATGTAACTCAATTGGTGTGAAGCCCTAGGTTCAGTTCTCAGTGTTGGATAAACTGGATATGGTGGCACACACATCAGTAATCCCCAGCATTAATGAAGAATCTGGACTTTGAGGTCATTCATGACTACATAGCAAGTTGGACAGCCTGGGATACATGAAACCCACTTTATTTTTAACTTTTAAATTATTGAGCCTTTACAGAACTCTTATTGAATAAGTCTTATCAGACTGCCTAGTCTTAAAGCAGGCAGTCAAAGAGTTTAGGAATATTTGAGATTATTTTAATAGTTTGTAAAAGGATGCAGGATGAATTGTTCTTGTATTGATGGTTTGCATGTATAAATTCATAGTGAGAATGGAGTGGTGTCATTCCTTTAATGTTTTGGTTAAGCCCAAAAGAGGTGAGTGAAAGTTTGTATGATGGTTTCTTTAAAATTTTGCCATTATACATTCATAAAAATTTGGTTTAAGATTTATTATTATTGCCGGGCATGGTGGCGCAGGCCTTTAATCCTAGCACCTGGGAGGCAGAGGCAGGCGGATCTTTGTGAGTTCAAGGCCAGCCTGGTCTACAGAGTGAGTTCCAGGACAGCTGGGGCTACAGGGAGACCCTATCTCGGGGGGGGGGGGGGAGCTTGCGGGTTTAATTTATTGCCATTTAGTGTTTCTGTGTGTGGGTATGTGCATATGTGTGTTTCTGTGTGTGGGTATGTGCATATGCGTGCAGGTGCCCATGGATGCCTGAGCTGTTGGCTCCCTCCTGGATCTGAAGTTATGGGCAGTTGTAAGCCATCCAGTAATGGGTATGAGGAACCAAACTCCTGTCCTCGGGCAGAATAATAAGGGCCCTTAACCATTGGCCTGTCCTTCTAGCTCCATATTCAGACACTTTTTTCAAATATATTTTATTATGTTTTACTTTATATGTCTGAATGTTTCGCTTAGAATATGTATATAAGTATACCTGTGTCATGCAGTGCCCAGAGAGGTCAGATAATTTCCTCTTAACTAAGGCAAACTAAGGCATCTTGTCTTTAATAATGTAAGTTGGTGAGTCCCAATTTAACAACACTTGGAATTTTTGTCACAAACACTATTCAGGAAACATTCTCTTTATGTTAAAAATAGTTTTAGTCAAGTTAGAGAGATGGCCCAGTGGATGAATGCTTGTCATGCAGTCATAAGGACCCAAGTTACCTGAGTTTGAATTCCTAGAACCCATTTAAATATTATTTTTTTAATTTTACTTATTTTTATTTATGTGTATGAGTGTACTGTCTGCATGTAGGTTTGTGCACCCGTGTCGTGCAGTGCCGCGGAGGTCAGAAGAGGGTCTCGGATTCCCCTGGAACTGGAGTTCTCCTGGAACTGGAGTTACAGACGGTTCTCAGCCACCATGTGGGTGCTGGGGATCGAACCTGGGTCCTCTGCAAGAGTAGTCGGTGCCCTTAACCGCTAGGCTATCTCTCCAGCCCCCTAGAACCCATTTAAAGCTGGACACATAAGCATGTGTTTGTAATCCCAGTACTCCTACTGTGGCATGGAAGGCAGAAATCTGAGTCCCCAGAAGCCTATGGAACAGGTAATCTGGAATATGCAGTGGCAAACACAAAGAGACCCTGTCCCAAGCAAGTTGGAAGTGAGCAGCAACACCCAGGATTGTCCTTTGACTTACACATGCAAACATCATGCATGTTTGTGTCTGTGCTCTAACACATGAATACATGCACACATATCATACAGACATATACATGTCATACACAAAATAAAAAATAGCTGTCCTATAAAATATAGTTCCATTTATTTTAGTGCCTAGGATTTTCAGTAAGGAAATTTTTTTTAATTTTAGCAGAATTTTATTATTTTCAGTTTAATATAAGCATTATTTTATATGATTCAAGATTGCAGGGTTCCTCTCCATTTAAATTTTTTCATTTTTTCATTTTTGTATGTGTATGAATGTACTGTCTGCATGTAGGTTTGGGCACCCATGTCATGCAATGCCGTGGAGGTCAGAAGAGGGTCTCGGATTCCCCTGGAACTGGAGTTCTCCTGGAATTGAAGTTACAGACGGTTCTTAGCTGCCATGTGGGTGCTGGGGACCGAACCCGGGTCCTCTGCAAGAGCAGTCGGTACTCTTAACGCTAGGCTCTCCTCCAGCCCCTCCATTTAAATTTTATAGCTAGGAGAAACTTTCAACTGGTGATGGTTGGCTCAGTCCCCTTTTTACAGTTTGGAGGGGGGTAGTCAAGAAGGGGACAATGGTCTCTCCGTAGCCCCAGCTGGCCTGGAACTTGATATGTAGACCAGGCTGGAGTTGATCTCATAGAAATTCATCTGCCTCTGCCTCCTGAATCCTAGATTTAAAGGCATGTACCACCATACTTGGACTTTTGAATTCTAACTTACTGATATTTATGTGGATGGGGTTTGCCCATCTATATGCATGTGCACCATGCATGTGCCTGGTGACTGCAGAGGCCAGAAGAGGGCATTGGATCTGGCTTCCCACATGGATACTGGGAGCTGAACCTGGGTCCTCTAGAAGTGCAGCAAGTGTTTTATTTTCATCTATTATTTTTGTTTTATGTCTATAAGTATATTGCCTGCATGTATGTACCCTTAGTCTTTCTCTTCAGAGTTGGCGTTGGGGCCTAATTAAGAAAAATTAGAACTATAAATTTTAATTTTTAATTGTTACAATTAAATGTTACTTATAAAATTCAAGGCTAGGTTTGTGTATAACTAGAATCTCACTTTTCTGTGTTTATAAGTGAGAGTAAAGGAAAACATTATGTCTAAAGGGGACAGGCTTTTTGGCCAGATAGATTTTGATGTAAGTCTTGGCCCACTGCATAGCACCTTTATGATTTTCCAGAATTTCCTCAATTTCTGAGCATGCTTAACTTTGTCATCTGCAGAATAGGAAAATACAAAATTGATAGACTTTGAAAAAATAATTGAGATAATATAAGATACATAGAAAAGGGACTGGAGAGATTGCTCAGCAGTTGAGACATTTTCCTATAATTAGTAGAACATCTTCATACTTTGGTTTGTGGAAATAACTTTCCTTGTAAAAGGTGGTATTTTTTCATATAAAATTTTTGGATAAACTGTTTTAATATAAACCACTTTTAAAAATTTATAGACTTTTTTTTTTTTTTTTTTTTTTTTGGTCTTTTTGAGACTGGGTCTCTCTGTAATCCCCAGCAGGCCTGGAACTCGACCACTCTGTAGACCATGCTGGCCTTGAACTCACAGAGATCTGCCTGCCTCTGCCTCCTGAGTACTGGAATAAAAGGCATGTACTACCATGCCTGGATTTCCAAAATTAAATTTTATCAGAAATCATATTGGTATATGACACAGCTCTAAGATTTGTATTAGTAATACAAATTTTATACTATAGTGTTTAATGCCATCTTCAATGAGGAAAGTTAGCACCACAAACCAAAACAGACTCTGTAAGGTAAAGAACTGCTTAGGGTCTTATTTAGAATCTGTAGCTAAGCTGACATCTGCAGGAATTGATAACTTGTTTTAAAAGGGGTAATATAGGAGCAGCAAGCAATGAGTACATACTGTGTTTCAAATACTATAATAAAATACACCTTGTCTTTTATCTCACTGTATCCATAGCTCTAGGAAAGTATTAAGAAACAAGAAAATTAAGACACTTAGCATTTAGTCGCAGCATGACTTTCAGATGAAGGTTGCACTATTGAACTGAAAGTTGTATTGCCAGTAAAAGCATCATGCCTAGGCATTCTATTGAATCTGAATCTCTCTTCCTCCCTGTAACCTACCATACTTCATCCCCAGTGTGGCTTCACATTTAGTGAAATTTGTGTATATGTTCATTTTTTTTATTTGAAGGACTAAATTTTCTGACTACTTAGAAATACTTTGTTTGGGAGCTCTTAATACTTCCATTAAAATCTCATGTTTAGCAGACCATTAAATGTTACTCTTTCAGCATTGGGGATGACATTAGTCAAATTCCATTGGCCTCTTACAAAAAAATAATTCTTGGCCAGGTGCGGTGGTGCACACCTTGAATCCCAGCACTCAGGAGGCAAAGGTAGGTGGATGTCTGTGAGTTCAAGGCCAGCCTGGTCTATGTAGAGACTTCCAGGATAGCTGGGGCTCTAGGGAGACCCTGTCTCAAAAAGACCAAAAAAAAAAAAATCTTAATAAGGAAATAAGAACTTGATGTTTCTGGCATTAGGAATTAGACCTATAAAGTGTGATGCCTTAAAAGCCCACCACTCTGGTGTATTAATTTAACAGGGCTATGGTAACAAAGTGCCACCAACTGGGTAGCCTAAACTACATACCTTCATTTTCTATAATTCTGGTTCAAGGTCTGAAGTGAAGGGGTTCCAGGGTTATTCCTTTCTAACAGAACAACCCATCCATTCTTCAACTCTGCCTAATTTGTAAATAGCTGCCTTCTCCCTCTGCTGTCCATTTGTCTCTGTCCATGTCCACATTTCCTGTTCTTCTAAAGATATCAGTCATCCTAGATTTGAGCCCACCATAATATCTCCTTTTAACTTAAATTAACCTTCAAGATCTCCACATTCTGGGGAGCTGGAGACATCACTCCATGGTTAGGTAAGCTTTCTGCTCTTCCAGAAGACCCAGGTTCAGTTCCTGCTCCCACAACTGCCTGTAACTCCAGCTTCAGGAGATTGGTTGTCTTCTCTCTCGACTCCACAATGTGGCTTTCTCTCTCTCTCTCTCTCTCTCTCTCTCTCTCTCTCTCTCTCTCTCACACACACACACACACACACACACACACACACACAC